>JAMXBD010001617.1:0-328897 GCA_024138025.1 Combretum micranthum
GGGGGGGGTGGGGTGTGAAGAGAGAGAGAAATGTGTGACGTGTCAATACAAAATTGAAATGTG
The DNA here is from genome assembly GCA_024138025.1 of Combretum micranthum. Taxonomy (NCBI): domain Eukaryota; kingdom Viridiplantae; phylum Streptophyta; class Magnoliopsida; order Myrtales; family Combretaceae; genus Combretum; species Combretum micranthum. Next base: position 64 of record JAMXBD010001617.1, read on the forward strand.
ATAAAAAAAAGATAGGGTAAATTACATCAGAAGTTTAAAACGTTTCGAAGTAAGTTCATTTTAGGTCACAACATTTCGAAAAGTTTAAAAAAGATTAGAACATTTAGTGAGTAATTTCATTTAAGTCATAATGTTTAATGATAAGTCCATTTTAGGTCACAATATTTAGAAAAGTAGGTCAATTAAGGTCACCATTGGCACATGTCAACAATAGAAATATTTAATTAAAACTTAAAAAACCCTTTTTTGAGGCTCCATTAACATGTATCAATAGAAAATATCTTTAACTAAATCTCATGAAAACTTTTTTCAAACGTTATGACCTCTTTTGAATTTTTCAAAATGTTGTGACCTAAAATAACTTACTCCCAAATGTTATGATCTTTGATGTAATTTACCTCTTATCAATCTAATAGATGTGATGAATTTGTAAAATACGATTGTATTTTTTATATTTTATCCTATTTACCTTAAATAGATGGAATCGATAAATTCGACTAAAATTAAGATACTACTGAGTTTACGTGTAGAATCGATTGAAATCATACATTTATATAGAAAAACGATTTTACACACGAGTTAGCTTGAAAAAGCCTCCTAAAATTGTAAAGTTATAGAATTGTATGTAAATTGCAATTTTGACAACTATGTTGTTTTCGTCATTATCCTCCTCATCTTCAACATTGTCATCTTCTCCCTCTTTACCCTCACTTTCTTCTCCTCTTCCCTGTCAATGGCTTGAGCTACCTTTTCATCTCTCGTTGCCTTGGCAGTAGCTAACAAGGGATCTATGTCCTCATTGTCCCTATCCTTTACAATCTAATTCATTTCAGTCTAATCTCTTTCTTTAAAGAGAGAAACTTCATGAACAAAATGTAAAATGGGAAAAGTATTTTCTTTTTAATATCTCAAAATTCCATCTATTGGAGTTGATACAGATAGGATAATCGGAGTAGTTTTGTGGATCTAATGCTTTATTGTAATTTAGGGTTTGTAATATGTTTTTGGGTTTTAATGATTTATGAAAACTAAAATTGTAAGGGACATGGGCAATCAATCCTTAGATATGATGAACCAAAGATATGATTGAACTAGTTGTTTTAATCAATCAATATTACATACGATAAAAAGAAAAAACAAAAAACAATCTTGAAAAGAAAACTTAATCTTATCGTAAGTAATTTGGTCACAAAGATAATACAATGTTTCAGAGGGCAAAAACAGGTATAAAGTTGCTAAAGATATCACTAACAACCCCTTTATACTCCCACAAGCAGGTAGGGGCAAATATGAAAAACTAAAAGACAAACAAATAAAATAGGAAACAAAGGCTCTAAATAACGCAAAATAGGATAGGCATCACTCTATTGATCATGGCCTAGGCACAAGTATGATCCCTTGGACAAAAAATTCTCCTTCATAAACAACTAGTCATGGCGTGATTTACCTAGTTACGACTGGTGTCATGGGCATGATGCGCCCGTTATCTCCTTTGATCTCCAGTTCTTCCGATGATGACATGATAACATTTTAACCACAAGTGCAATTCCCATCACGGCCTAGATCATAGGCATCATGGTAGATATGATCTCCATTAGCTCAATGTCCAAGTACAAACTCTATGACGACCATCTTCACAAGAATAATGGGCGGTTATGATCTTCTCAGACGATGAATATTTAATGCTTAAGCACATCAAATTAGATCTTACTCCAAGGTGTATCATATATCCTATGAGGTAGCCTAATTCATCATTGTTCGGATCATTTGCAAGGGTCCTTTGAGCTAAATTCAACAAACCTTTAGCTTTAATTGGGGTTGTTGGTCCATATGACCCATGATTCTTATTATCTCCTTAGGGCTTATGAAGTTTTGCCTTCAAATCTAGGTTAAACTTATCTGGAGTGTATGGTGAAAAGTCCACCACATTGAATATAGCTAAAGTTCCACCAAAATTATCTAGTAATTCAACCTTATAAGTATTATCATTGATCTTCTCAACAATCTTGAATGGTTTATCAGCCTGAGGTGCCAATTTTTGAGCTCTACACCTCGAGAATCTATCTTTGTCGAAGTGAACCCAAATAAGTGACCAGGTGTAAGCTCAACTCTTTGTCTTCCCTTATCTCTTCTTTCTTTCATTTTATCACTTTGCTTTTGCAAACAATCATATATCTTTTGATGGAGTTGTCGAATTTAGAGATCATGTTCCAACCTACTTTTACTATCTTCAATTGTAGGAGCTCTAAGAAGCAAATCCAATGGAGAATTAGGATTAAATCCATAAACAAAAAGGCGACTTGCTAGTCACACTATGGAACAAGAAAGTATAAGCAAACTCCACAATAAGCAAACAAAAATCCTAATCCTTTAAATTCATTCAAATAGTAGCCTATAACAAAGAACCCAAAGTTCTATTCACAATCTCTGTTCGACTATTGATTTACAGGTGACAAGTGGTGCTAAACAACAACTTCGTTCCCAATCTCCTCCACAATGTCTTCCAAAAGTAGCTCAAAAACTTCACATCTCTATCAGAAATAATAAATTATGCAATGCCATGAAGTTTAACGACTTCCTAAAAAAATAAACCAGAAACATATACCACATTATCGGCTTTATAGCATGGAATGAAGTGTGTCGTCCTGTTAAATCAATCAATAACTATCATAATAGAATCATGAGCTCTTTAAGTCTTAGGAAGCCCTAAGACAAAGTCTATACTCAAATCAACTCATAATTTGGTGGGAATAGGCAAGGGCATGTGTAAGCCTTATGGTTCACTTTGATTTTATCCTTCTTGTAAGTAAAAAATCCTTCCCTATGAACATCCTTAGCTGATTATTTCCAAAATGTCCGGAAAGTCTACCACCATGGGCTTCTCTAATAAGCATCTATCACATTGATCAATGTGAAATACATAATTTTCCCTAACAAAACAAACATCCATCAGCCATATGATAGTCATCCATCGATCTCCCTTCATCATAAGTTATTATAATAGGTGTAAACAATCTATCCTTAGAATATTGTCCTACAATTTGCTTAAATGCCAATAACTTGGCTTGCATAGAATTCAACAACGCATGTCTTCTTGGCAATGCATCAGCTACTACATTAGTAGCACCCTTCTTATACTTAATAGTATATGCAAATGTCCCTAGGAACTTAACCCATCTTGCATGCCTCTTGAACAACTTACTTTGTCCTCTCAAATATTTCAAAGATTCATGGTAAAAAATATATGATGATCTCTTTACGTAAAAGGTAGTGTTTCCATACTGTAAGAGCTCAAATCAAAGAATATAACTCCTCATTATAGATGGGATAGTTCAAGACAGACCCATTTAGCTTCTCACTAAAACATGCAATGGGATGACCCTCTTGTATAACAACTGCACCACCTCCAACATTGGAGGCATCACATTCAAGCTCAAAAATCATGTTAAAATTGAATAGTACTAACAAAGGTGCTGAAGTCAATTTCTTATTTATCAACTCAAAACTTCATTTAGCCACATGATTCCATTGAAAAGGAGCCTCTTCCTTTGTTAACTCGCTAGTAGTGTTATAATGGTGCTAAAATATTTGATGAATCTCCTGTTAAAAGAAGTAAATCCATGAAAGCTACGTACCGCGAAAACATTAGTAGAAATAGGCCACTCAATGACAGTCGTAACCTTCTCATCAACATGAATGCCCTCTAGACACAACAAATCTGAGAAATACTACTTCATGTCATAGAACATACACTTCTTCAAATTTGCATATAACTTATCATTTCTCAATACTATAAAAAATGAAGTTAAGTGCATAACATGACTCTCCAAATATGGACTATATATGAAGATATCATCAAAATAAACCACTAAAACTTCCCTAAAGAATCTCTTAACACATAATTCATCTATCTCATGAAAGTACTAGAAGCATTAGACAAGCCAAAATGCATTACCATCTGTTCATGCAAACCATGCTTGGTTTTGAAAGCTATCTTCCATTCATCTCTAGCCTCCATTCTCATTTCATAATAGCTACTCTTTAAATCAATCTTGGAAAATAATTGAGCACCATGCAACTCATCTAACATGTCATCAATATGTGGCATAAGATACTAGTATTTCATAGTAATGCAAATAATCACCCTATTATCCACACATTTTCTCCAATTACCATCTTTTTTGGGCACTAATAAAGATGGGGCTAAATATGGACTCATACTCTCTTGCACAAACCTGTTCTCTAACAATCCATCCACTCATTTCTTTAATTCATTAGCTTCTTTGGGAATTACCTATTAGGTAATGTAGCTTCAAGTACCAAATCAATTTGATGCTTGATTTCCCTCAAAGGAGGTAATCCTTTTAGAAGTTCTTCCGAAAAAACATTAGCAAATTGGTTCAATAAATGACAAACTTCATCTAGAAAAAAATAGATCATCTCCAATTCCTAAAGCTTGTTTTACATCCAATAAATATTTTTCTCAACTACTAGGTGGACTCAATTCTTGATGTGTTTGTCATTGAATAATACAGAGTAAGTATTGTCTCTCCTATTGTGTTGTACATTCCAATCAAACAACCATGGGTGACCCAACAAGATATGAGATGCTTTCATAGGTACTACGTCACAATGAACCTCATCAGTATAATGATTAGGTAAAGAGATATGAGTCGATTCCTGTTTAGTGACATGAACTGAACCTTTATCATTTAGCCAATGCAAACACTATGGTTGTGGATGGGAAGTGGTTGGAAATTGTAACTTCTCTACTAGTGTTATTCCCACAACATTAGTATAACTCCCATAATCAATAATGGCTCCACATATGGCTTCATTCACCAAGAGCTTGATATGGAATATGTTTTCCCTTTATTCTTGATCAACGGTCGATGTTATACTTACTACCTCATTAAAAGGTATTGTCACGCCCCATAGGGTACCCTAAACGTAACAGTCCGCCACATGCCATATAAGATTCCCGAATTACCATCTTAGTCTTTCGAGAGTCTCATATAGATGTAAGGCGTACCTTTACACAATAGAGTACAAGTCCGAATGGAGATAAAAGCTTAATTTGGCATGCATGGGCAATAGGATATAATTCATGAACATAAATACATATTACAAAATCTAAGGGGCATTCCCCCGCAAAAGAATATTTAACGGTCCATTACAGTCATCCAAGTCTTAGAAGTTTTCTATGGAAGTCTAATACAAAATTACAACTTCTAGGGAAAACTCCTAGCTTCGGTACCTGTTCAGCCGGGTCTCTTCGCCTAAGCCATAAATGTGTAAGCTGCAAAAGGAATGGACTGTAGGGACGTAAGCTAACTAGCTTAGTGAGTGTAATCTCCCACAAAAACATTTATGTCACAACAATTCAACCAAGTTATTAATCAAGCAAGTGTATGCATCAAACACATGAGTTCAACATACATATGACCAACCGGAAATCATATGTGGATGGAATTGCGCCCTCCATCCCGGGTTAGCAGATTAACGAATCCTGCGGTACTAACAATATCCCGTTTATGGATCACGGCTAACCTACGATTATTCGATGTCGTTTATGGTTCACGACTAACCTACGATTATTCGATGTCGTTTATGGTTCACGACTAACCTACAAATGCTCATGCTCCATCCCCTTGTGATATGCACATGTCAATTTATCATTAGTCCAAGTAGTTGATTAAGCCAATTTACTTAGGCGATCAATCAATTTATCAGACAATCCATCATAGCTAACTATACAATCAAAGTTTATCACCCGGTTTCGATATTCTTAATTTGGTTCTCACATCATCATCAATCATATAATTTCCCATTAATCCCCATCATTCATATTCCATTCAATTGACCTACATTCTAGTGCACTACTTTACAAGCACATACAATAAATGAATTGGGAAGAAAAACTCACTCCGCCATTGGTACTCCGGTCTTCTAGTAATAATAGTCCGGAGGTAACTCGTCACCGTCCACGGGTTCACCTATTCATATAAGAAATTACCCTAATAAGTATTCTATCAACTTAGGACACTAAAACTCTAAGGAAACTTAGTGAAATCGGAATTCGCGTCATTTCCGAAGTTCCGTTTTAAAATGGCCATAACTTGGTCGTTTTAAGTCGGAATTTCGCAAATTTTATACCGATTTCTATCTACTTCGGAAGAGCTTTCTAAATATGAAGTTTAAATCAAGTTTTGAAAATATCTAAGCCTCGGAATTGAGGGATCAGATCTGTACAGCGGGTTTGTCAATTCCAAAAATGCGGTTTTCATGAATGCATTTGAGATTCCTAAGTGTAATATGATGCTAAATGCAATGGTAATGATTTTCCCTATCATGAATGTCATGATGTGAACCTTAAGGAGTCTATGTTCTTATAACTTTTTAGATTTAACGATTTTTAGAAAACAAACTTTCCTTAGAAACCATTTCCTCTCAATGTTTAGTAAGTGAATTTACTACACTTGACCACATCTACATTTTACATGGATTTCCTTTAGAAAAACTCTACTTTATTTAAAGAAATTTTGACCCTTATATTAGTTATATCCTAAGGCCTTTATTTCTTTAATAAAATTCACATTTATAAACTTTTAAGTGGGTCTTTTACTATGGGGTTTCCAAAAATCCGAATTTACAAAAGTCATTTTCAAGTTGATTCCTTTAGGAAAATATATTTTATACTTGAAACTTTAAGTATCTATTATACCTATATCCTAAGGACTTCATTTATTTAAGAAAATATCATTTTTGAAGTTGGAAAAATAGTGTTTTCTAACCCTACATCCATTATTACGAATTTGGTTTTCATAACTTTTAACTCAAAACTCCTATGGACTTCATTTCTTGTTTCCAACATTTTCTTTAGTAAAAACTCCTTTAGACTCATGAAAAATACTACTAAACATTATCTATTACCCATAGGCTTCATTTCTCTTATAAAATATAAGTTTAGAAGTTGTTAAAAGTGTTTTTGACCTAGGTTTTCAAAGTCATCCGAATTTTCAAAAGTCTTTTTCTTGTAAAGTACTTTTCTTTTTGACTTCATGGACTCATCTATCTATAGATCTATATACTAGGAAAGTCATTTACTAAAGACAAAAGTGTTAAAGACTATTTATGCACATAAGTACAAAATAATAATGAAACCTTTAATGCCTACATGATCATGAGTAATAAGATGATGGATCTACTTTATCAAAAGCTTAAATGAGTTTTAAAAACATAAAAACCATATTTTTATAAAAGATCCTTTGTTTAAAAGACTTTTTGATGGATAAAAGTAAAGCTTTTGGTATGAAACTTCTTTAAAAGATAGATCTACTTTGTAATGGTTCGGGATTTTTGTTTATATCTCATTGTTCCTACTAAAAGATCATGGGAACATGGAGTTGAAATATCCAAAAATCACTTAGCCATAACAAGTTTTATGAGTGGAAGTAGTGGATCTTTACTTACTTGAAGTGGATGGAAGATAAGAAGAGAAAATGGAAGTTGTGAGTGTGTGTGTGGGGGCTCCAAATTTCGGCCAAAGGGAGAAATGGGAGAGAAAGAGAGCTTTTACACTTTAGAAAAATTTGGAAAGTGAAGAATGAGGAAGAGAGAGAAAAGTAGTTTATATAGGAAGTGAATTTGGTTAAATGGAGAAAAATTTCAAATGGACAAGGGGGGGGGGCCATTGGCGCCGGTTTTGAAGCTGAAGGGGGGGGGGGGGGGGGGGGAACTTGCTTTGTCCATCTTGATTTGCTTGATTTGATTTACATCATTTCATATTTAAGAGATGAAGGGACAAAAGTTATGGAAGAATGGGTTTGATTTGAGTGATGGTAAGGTTTAGACTTGTAGGGTGGCTAATAGGTAGTGTAGGTGGTACTTTATGAATAGTAATGAATAGTTGACAAGACAATTTAATTTCCGGTAGTAATGAAATACGAATAAAAAGGCTATAACTGTATTTTTCATAAACCGGAAAATTATGAAAAATATATTTTTGAAATCCTTATTTTATTTCGGTTCAAATGAGTACTCATAAGTATATTTTTGAAATTCTAGTTTCAGGGCACGTTTTTCCATAATGGGTCTCGTGATGACCCGGAATTGAAATTTTCTTAAAATCAGATATTTTCTTAGTTTGAAATATATTCAAGAACTATAATCAAAATTAAATTTTCTTAGAAAAGTTTATTAATTGGAAACCGAAGAAAAGCCGGAATTAGGGTTCCTAGTTCTCACTCCAGACTTAAGCTGTTCCGGTTTAGGGTTTTGGTTTCCGGTTCTAGGGTTTTCTTGGCTACTTGAAAAACCGGGGTTTACAGGTATAGCATCCCTAACTAATGGTTCAGTCGTTAATTCCTTACCTTTCTCATGGGAATCGGAATAGCTACTCATTTCCTCTTCACCTTCACTTTCAACACAACCTCCTCGGGTATAGCAATTCGCCTATTTGGATATTGACCAGCCATATGTCCATTACCCGAGCATTTGACACATTTAATATCTCTAGTCTTCTTCCCAATGCTACTAGAATCACTCAGTTAAGAAACCGATTTTGCCTTTTCATCATTACATTTATCAAGGACAAGATCATGCTTTTTATCATTTTTATAACTATTGGTACTCTTCATTTTATCATCATGACAATAAAACTTTTTGCTACCTTCATATCCAGAGGAGCTACCTGGGGATTTATCATAATTGCATTGTCTTTCGATCTTTTCCGCCATCAACATCGCTTCCTCCAAGGTATCAATCAGTTGAAGCTCAACAACATTAGAAATTTCATATTTTAATCTTGCAGTGAACCTTGCAATTGATTGATCCGATGTCTCCATGATTTGACTATGCATAATGAGGATCTCAAGCTCTTAAATATACTCAACTATGCTATTACTTCCTTATTGTAAAATGTGTAACCTCATCAACAATTCTTGGTTATAGTAATTTAGAACAAACCGTCATTGCAACGTCTCTTGCATCTCAGCCCATGTAGTAACATCTTGCTCTCCATTCCTCCTTCTACTAGCTAATATATTCTTCCACCAATGTGATGCATAATCTTTAAATTCAATCGCAACAAGCTTAACCTACTACACATCATCACAACCATGATAATCAAAGAGCTTTTCAATTTGATCTTCCTAATCAAAATATTTATCTGCTCTCTCGGCACCATCAAAAGACGTTACTTTTAATTTCATGATATTTATGCCATGTAATCCTCTTGGTTTATGCCCATTACGGTGATTGTCAAAGACATCTTCATAATCTTTTAACTCTGTGACCACGCACTAGGTATTGTACATCCCTTTTACCTCTTTCGTAACCATTTACTACTCTACCATGAGGTAATTGGACTCTAGGATTATCTCTAATTCCTTAACATGTTCTTGTTATGTGCTTTATTGGTTTAAGTGTTTCCTCTACCAACTCGTTCTACACTTCTTAAGGTTTCACCATGTTGTTACATCATTGTTTGCATGTCCCTCATTATATGTTTCATGAAATCCATAAACTTGCCCATATCAACAGTTCTCAACCTTAGGTGCCTTGCCATCTCCATTCTTAACATCATATTTTCCTGACATCTTCAAAAAGAACCAAACTTGTAACATAAGCAACCAAAATATCGAAATTACCACACAAGAAATCCAATACCAGAGCCCTTAAACCGCAATCCACACCTTAAGCTTTGACACATGATAGATAAGAGAATTCAAGTAATTTTGCAGATCTAGTGCTTTATTGTGATTTAGGGTTTATAATATTTTTTTGGTTTTAGTGATTTATGAAAACTAAGCTTATAAGGACAATCAATTCTTGGATATGATGCACTAAAAATATAATCGAACTAGTTGTTATAATCAATCGATATCGCATATGATAAAAAGAAACAAAAAAACAATCTTGAAAAGAAACTCAATCTAATTCAATAAGCAATTTGGTCACAAAGGACAATACAATGTTTCTGATAGCAAAAACAAACATAAAGTTGCTAAACATATCACTAACAACCCTTTTATACCCCTACAAGTCGCGTAAGGGCAAATATGAAAAATTAAAAGACAAACAAATAAAATAGGAAACAAAGGCTTTACACAATGCAAAAATAGGGATGGTTATCACCACACTAATCATAGCCTTTGAAATGGGTTGTGATCCCCTTGGACCAAAAATTCTCCTTCGCAAACAATTAGCTGCGGCTGTGATTTGCTTAGTTACAACTGGCATCACGGGTGTGATGACTCCCGATATGCAATTTTTCCAATAATGACATGATAACATTGTTGATCACGGGCATGATGGCGAGCATGATCTCTATTGGTACTCAATGTCCAAGTACAAACACTATCACAATCGTTGTGACATGTATAATAGCGAGCATAATCTCCTTGGATGAAGAATTTCCAATGCTCAAGCACATCAAATTAGATCCTGCACTAAAGAGTATTATATATTGTTTGAGATAGTTGAGCTTATCATTGTTTGGATCATTTAAAGATCCTTTGAGCCAAATTCAACAAACTTTTAGCTCTAACTTGGGTTATTGGTCCATATGATCCATGATTTTATCAACATGTGATTGCCATAATTATAGGCATAATTAGCTTATTTATAGGTGATTTATAAGGAGAATGATCTGTATGGTAGTAAATAAATCGTCTTATATTAGATATATTTGATTTCCTTTAATTTAGGAAATCAAATCAAGTTTTCTTCCATATTAAGTACGTACATTTGCCTATATAAAGGCAATCTACTTAAAGAGAAAAATAAGAAATATCATTCTATCAAAGTCTAGCTTTCCATGTGGTATCGGAACATATTTTAAAATCCCCATATTGTTTTTTTGTAAACTAAATTCATTATTTAAAATTGGTCTTGAAACAAGGGACCAGTCATGTATGATAAAAATACTGCTATCATCACTATGAACCAAACTTCAAAACCAATCGAATTACCTAATCTCGATAGCCTACCTTTTGGCTTTAAATTAAATGATTCAAACTTCAAGATTTGGTCGTGGATGATTGAAATCCATGCTATTGGACTAAATAAACTCGGATATTTGAATGGTCATATCCCAAAAGTAGATGGGAAAGACCCTAGCTACTCAAAGTAGTGTATTGAAGACGTTATGTGTGAGGATGGCTATTGAAAACCATGGAACCTCGTCTTCTTGGCTTATTTATCAATCTTCCAACTACTAAGGACATCTGGGATAGTGCCACTCAAACCTTCTATGATAGAATGGATGAATCACAATTTTATGAACCACGTTACAAGGCCATAAGGACAAAGTAGAATGGACGTTCAATCAATATATATTATGCTTAACTCAATAGTGTCTAGCAAGAAATTGATAAACGACATCCAATTAAAATGGTATGTACCTTTGATCTTCAAACAAGGAAAGAAGAAATTCAAAAAGATAAGTTACATGACTTTCTTGTAGGATTAGATGAAATCTTTTATTCTGTTTGAAGTGATTTCCTTCAAATGAAACCTATCACATGTATTGAAGAATGCTTACCTATTGTTCAACGAGAAGCTCAACTTCAAGCTACCATGCTTGAAAAAGGGATATTGGTGAAGATCCATCTTTGGCAATAGTTTCCAAAACCATCTCTACTAACTCTCGCACTTCTCTAACTGCTAAGGACATAGCAAAAGATAAGTGACATTGCCATCATTGTAATGGAAGTCATCATACCAAAGGTACCTGTTTTGAAATTCATGGCTATCCTGATTGGTTTCTAGATAGACAAAAACAAAACAGAGCATTAACACCAAATGTCCTGCTTAAGTAGAGGTCACTAATTCAACTAATACCGTTGGTGTGTCTTCTATAATAATAAGTTAGAGTGAACCAACTAAAATAGGTGAATTGCTTTCTTCAATCAACTGCATATCCTTGAATGATTCTTCTACCATAGGTAATACTGGTATGGTTTTGTCTACATCCACAACTCATGATATGAATTGGATCATTGACTCTATGCTACCGACCATATGACTTACAATAAAACTCTTTTTCAAGACATAACTTCTCTATCTAAGAATAGTGTCATGATAGCCAATGGGGAATCTACTCTTATCCTTAGAGTAGGATCTATTACTCTTACTCCAACTCTTTCACTACATAATTGTTTACTTTTTCATGCTTTATCACATCACCTATTGTTCGTTAGTTAAATCACGGACCAGTTAAATTATGTGGTGTCACACCTCAAAAGGGGGCTTGGTAGGATTAATCTGAAGTTATCATACTACGTGTATAGCTGTAATATGAGAACCGTCTTATAAATCAGAGTTTATAAGACTATTTATTTATTATTATCTCCTACTTAGATGATACATATACATGTAATGGTATTATGGAAAATTTAATTATGGAATTCGATTTTCCACATTCTACCAAGATCGCAGAGATTTAGTATCCCCTACCAAATAGTAAAATTGGGCAACAACCAACTAAATACAAGATCTTACTTGTTTATACAAGTTATCGAATTTTGAATTTTTGCATTCTAAGTTGATCATAACCTACATTTCTAACTTTAATAGAGTTAGTTGAAGAACTCTCTTCACACATTCCTAGCCTATTCATAGCTAGTATTAATCCTGCACAAAAATTGTTAGAGGGTGAGCGAACCACGGGCTCAGTGAGATAACCTGACTAGATCACACATCAAACAATAACAAACAAGTTTAATTAACAAGCATATGCCATGCAGCAATCAATCATATGTGTAAGTACAAGTTGGATAACTGGAATCCAAACAGGATATAGATTTATGCCCTCTTATCGGGGTTGGAATGAAGCCATTACGAGTGATATGTTGTGCCCAGGAGAATCAAAGAACCAAGGAAGAATGGGTACCATAAACTCTCACAAATTACTTTAAAACATTTCACTCTTATTCTTAGAACAAACAAACATTATTAAGTATTAGCCAATTTATGTCGATGCCACGAGCGATGTTCCTTCGATACCAGTTAGTTCCTGTGGAATAGAGCAAAACAAAGCTGCTCCTAGAAGAACTAGGAAAATATCATCTAGAAAAATCAGGCGTGTCACCAGCGAACTGAAATGCTAATACAACCAGGGTTGTCCTCCCTTTTAAAATGCAATATGTGCATATAATGCAATGCAAGTCTATTTTCATTTATGGTACCGATAGTTTTTAGTCAAGTTTAAGGTGATCATACAATTAACAGACAAATATCAACATGCTTCATACAGTAATTATAATACAATATAATTATCACTTATATTATGATAATTTGGCATTCAATCATACTCCAATCATCATGCATTATACACAATCCCGCATGCATATCAGTTGAATATATATTATTCAAATGCAGCTATACTATAAGCACAAACAATGTGATAAAGTTAAAGTTGCTCACCTGTGGTCCTCGCTAAATTATCGGAATATACTACTGGAAATCCAATAACTGATTTATTTTTCCTTTGAAAATGAAATAACAGATATTTATTATTATTTTGTTATTTATGTAATGATATTAACAGTATTCTTACAGGTCCTAGTTATCAATTCTGGTATATTCTATATTTATTTAACTAGAAATTTTATCTTATATATACATATATATATATATTATTTTCGTATGAACAAAGTTATGGAATCTATAAGAGAAGTCTTCCTATTTGTAATGGTTATCCAATTTTATTTATTATTTAACCAATCTATCCTTTTATTAATTCGAAAATAAAATATTTGAAACAACATATTCACCATATTAATTGTGATATAACTTATACTATAACTTACACTAATTCTAAATTAGACATATTTTAGAAATTATGTACTCCCTTCTTTTTATGATTTTACCTAGTATATTAATTTAAGCCGAGTTGATTGAAACTAATCACCTAATCAATTACTAAATCTACTTTAATTAGCTTAATCAATCTAATATGATTTTACTTATTAAAATAATTATTTTAAGATATATTAGTTCTATTTATATTATATTGTCACTTATTAAAACAAAATACTTATTAACATAATGTAAATAATGCAACTAAACTTCTATGATTGTTTAAGTATCCTATCTTGATATTTAATTTAATTTCTATTACCTGTATCGGTCCTCTTATGTTTTTATGGTAACAATTATTTACTACTTATTATTTCTTTTCATTTTGCTTGCCTTGATCTTAGAATATTTTATATTTTATTTTTATCGAGAAATTACGAGATTCGTACTTAGTAATTTATTACGGTTATTATTATCATTTTATATCGTTTCTTAGCTTGACCGATTATAGCAACAAATGCTTATTTCTAATTATTTATTTTCATCTTATTTCTCTTGATCTTATTTCAAGTTGTTATCTGTTATTCATAAGAATTGCATTACCTATAATTTTTGCTCTTCTTAAATTTCCATTATTGTGTATTACTAGTTGTAAATAATTATTTTAATTCTATTCTTATTTGTAAAATGTAATATTAATTATAATAACAATGATAATACTATTTGCTAACGGTTTCTTAAATGTAATACTTTTTAAATACTAATCTTATTAATTTCATAATATTTTTATATATGTTAAATTTTTTTTGTATACATATGTATATATGTATAATTATTCTTATTTAGAAGGAATATTAATATTAATAGTAATAATAGTAGTAGTAGTAGTAGTAGTAGTAATATTAATCTTAATGATCATAATAGGAATAGCTATAATAACAATAATACTGATAACGACAATAATAATTTAATAATATTAATAACAACAATAATGATCTTCTTATTATTTAGTTTTGTCGTGTTTCTCTTAATCTACTTTGTATGACTATTTTGTTAGTTTCGGAAGTCATATTGTTCCTAATTTTAACTTATTTAAATTTTCCATTCTTATATATCTATATTATATAATTATATAGAGTATTTATAATTCATCTTTTTTTTGTACAATATATTAATATTAACAATAATATTAGAACACTTATTATATTTTTTTAATATTTAAATCTTTTTGGTTGAAATTACTTTTTAAATCTTATTTCATTTCTTTTATTACACACATATATAAATATATAAATTGGCTTCAGACGAAACAAACTTAATCTAAAAACTTTTACACGTACACTGGCATCCTAAGTCGTTGACATTGATTCCTAAGTGCCGGCGTTCGTGTAAATTTTTACTCTATTCAAAGGCTAGCATATGCTGACTCAAAAGCTGCCAGCGTTCAACGAACACCACCAGGGTTTTAACTTACACCGCCGGCTTTGCTGCATATAACATGTCATTCGAAATTTACGTAGCCTTTGTTCCAAACTATGCCACTTCTACACTGCCGGCCTATCCCTGTAAGCTGCCAGCGTGTATAAACTGCCTGCATTGGGATGACATTGGCACTGTTCATCATCTTCCTTGTTTTTGCTCTATTTTCGAATTTACTTTTCTTAATTTATTTATATATTAAACTTGTGTTTAAGCTACTTCTAAGTGTTTTCTATATGCCACATGTATTGTAAGTGATATATCAATACATATAACGTCTCATAATCATCATACTTTATGATTTCATAGCTTTTATATATCATAATACATATATGGAGTTTTAAGATTAGAGTTACCTTGTTTTTGTTGTTATGATATTGGTAGACCCATCTCCAAGCTTGGCGCGAATCTTAAGTTGATAGGAATTTGAGTTAAACTAAGGTTTAATAAATAAATTAACTTGAAATGAATTTAACTTATCCTATTTTGTTGATTTCCTAAGCTTATTTTCTTACTTTCTTTGGCTAGTTTTATGTTTATTTATTTATTTATTTTTTTTGTTTAAGGGTGGTTTGTGTGTGTTTTGGTGAGGGAAAAGAACACGAATTTGGAGAGTATTTTGGCTGTTGTTTTAAGTATATAAGGACTTTGTTTTTATGCCCATTAATGAGGATACCTAGATGTAGACACCCAATTTTTGCCCAATTAAAAATTAGGCTTAAGTTTAGAATAAATTAATGTCATGATTGAGTTCATTAAAAATATAAAATTAATAATATAATAAATAATAAAAAAGAGAAAATAGAAAAATAAAAATATAGAGGAATAAAATATGTGTAATAAAATAATTAAATGAATAATAGTAATATAAATAAGATATATGTAAGAAAAATTAAAATAAATAATTATTTAAGCTTAATATAATATATATTTTATTAGTCTTAAGTATTAGTGGGTTAGCTATATGACCAAGGCACAGGCCAACGGCCTAACGGATCAGACCATGGACACAAAGCAGAGGACCCAAGTTCGAATCTAGCCTAAGGCAGATTTTGCCTCTTTTTTGTTCATTTTTTTTCCCAAAAGACACATCGGTTCATCCACTTTGAGACCTCATTTGAGCAACGAATCTTTGTGTTTTTTCGAAATTGATTGTACAGACACGAACTAGGCATGGGATACATCACATATACACACAATTCGTGCATTATTTCATTCCAAAAGACACATTAATTAAGGCATGAAAATTGGGAAAAAATTCGAATAGACATGATTTTTCAAATCTTAAAATCGGCCGAATTGTGTCCTTTAATCAAATTAAACACACTTAATCGAAGAGTTGTGATGTATAAACGTAAGATTCGTGATCAATTTGAACCAACAATCACGAATCGAGTCCCAATTTTGAATCGTTTTTATTTAAAAAAATATAACGATTCGTGAATCTAAAATTGAACAATTACAAAGCTTCGAAACAACAAATTGTTTCGAAATCTATAAATAGGATCACCCCACAAGCAGAAACCACAATTCAATTTCACAAAACACGCACTACACGATCGAGATCTGAAAATAGAGAGAAAAGTGTTCGAATTGCAAAATTTGCAAATTCGAAGTGATTGAGAGGATTTCGATCCAATTAAAGAGTGTTAGGATCATCTAGGAAGTGTTCTTGATTGATTATAGTGTTTAGAATTGCTCGAATTTGCATTTGGGAAGTTCTGCAAATTTTCGAATTTTTTCAAACCCTCGCCGCCGAGCACCACCACACGAACCGCCACTTCTGGTGGTTCTGGGAGTGAACACCACCACCAGCCGCTGTAGCACCCCAATCCACGTCGGGCCGACAAAGTTGGAGGCTTCGAAAACCACCAGAACGGCCGAGGAACGCTCGAAAACCACCGTGATCGTCTTCTTCACCCGACGGAGCACCGAAATCCGACCCGAAATCCGAATCCAACCCGTCGGTCGTCGGTCAACGGTGATCGGTCAACGGTCAACGGTCGTCGGTCAAAAGTCAGCAGATCCTGTGGTCCAGATTTGATCAGAAGATCCTGTGGTCCAGATTTGATCAGAGGATCCTACGGTTCAGATTTGATCAGAGGATCAGACGGTCCAGATTCGATCAAAGCAATCAACGCTCCAGATCAAAAGTCATCAGATCCTGCGGTCCAGATTCAGTATACAGATCAGACGCTCCAGATCTGATCCGAGAAGATCCAACGGTCCAGGTTAGTCTGTATTATTAAATTATTTATTTATTATATATTTAATTTCGAAAATAGGAAAAAATAGGAAAAAATTAATAAAAATTCGTAAAAAATCCAGAAAAATTCAGAAAAATCCAGAAAAATTAGAATAATTATTTTTAATATAAATTTACATGTTTTAGCAATTTTGATATTTTTGGATATTTTTTAATATGTATTTGCATATAGATTGATCTTTAAATATATATTTGATGCATGAGATGTTTTGTTTTTGTATTTTAATTTTGTTATGATATATTTTGAATATGTTCTGAACATATGTGATGATTATTGAATTTTGAAAAATAATAAATTGTTAATAGATTTTTTAAACCAAAATTGTTGTTGAATAATAAGATAAAAATTGTTTTTTTAAAAAATCATGATATTAATTAAGTTTTTATCAAAATTATCTTTATAAATTTGCTATAAAGATAATACTCAAAGTTTTCAAAATTGATTTTCATGTAGCATTAAATTAGCCATGAATTATCATAAATTGGTTTTTTCTTTAGAAAAAATGATTTTTGGACTTAGAAAAGTATATTTTTTATGAAATAAAATTCAATTGATTAGATCATAGGATCATCAAAATTAGTTTTCATAAAAAATTCAAAATTTAATAAACTTAAAGTGAGAATATTTTAAAAATATAAAATTGATCAACAAACTAAGTTCTTTATAAAAGAACTACGTTTTGTCTGATCTCGATTAGTGAGTACGTAGGCACCTACGGGGCGACAATAAAATTAGAAAAAATATATTTTGTTTTGATAGTTTGAAATAATCATTTTGTACATATTATAAGTTTTTTTTTTAAAAGGAAAAATACAAATGTTTGTTGATATTTAAATCCTAAAAAAATATACATAAGAATAAAAATGAATGATTAAACTTGTAGATATTTGTTTTATAAATGCTTTGTTTGAATTTTTTTAGTATAGAAAAGGATAAATTCTAAATTTTAAATTTAAAGTGGTAACCGCTTAGGTTTTAATAGGTTAGCCCCCGGACTCAGATATCTGGTATATTTTTTAAAGTTTGGTTTTAAAATCAAATTTTCCGCAGACTAGTAGCTAAGTTGGGATTAACCGACCCATTAATCCTAACTTTCATTTTTTCCGATTTATATCGGTGGCGACTCCAAAATATTTTCAAAATTAAATTTCTTTTAATCCCTAGTCGAGGATTCATATTAAATGGGTTAGGGTTTAATGTGAATCGGGTTAAAAGAAATGAACCGGATGATTTTCAAAATTCAGGCTCGACACTAGAGATATATATGGAGAGGAAGTTGCAGCAATTTGAAGCCTCTTTGCGGCTAATTCTTCCACCGATTATGCATGTGTATATATGCATTAATTAAGTTCTCTTATTTGGTTTATTATAATTGGTTAATGTGTGTGATTTGTTGACTTGTTCAACAATAATTGAGGCAATTTGAAGGAAGATTTCGGTTGTGCAATCTTCAAGAACATTACAGCCGTATATTACATGTAGTTTACACCGTATTCGGACTCTTTTGCACCATAATTTGTAGAAAAAAATATTATAATAATATTTAGTTAATAATTATCTATATTTTAGGATAGTTTGTTAAGCTAATTGGGTATAAATATGTAAATTATTTTAAGAGTTTTGCCTCCTTTGGTTAGGTACAGGAAATATCTTAAAAAAATTAAGGAGAAGAGATAACATGAAAAGAATTTAAAAAAATGTAAGGAAGATAGGATAAATAAAAATAAAAAAAAACAAAGAGAAGATGGTGAATTTATAACCAACAACTGTGTAAGGAGTGGGGAAAAATATAAACTTGTGCAAAAAGTCAGTTTTGCGGGTCTAAGTAACACTATGATACATACTTATTCGATAATATTTTTATATGAAACTTTACATAGTATTGGTATTAAATGTTCTGAACGCTATGGTATACATAGAATTTCTATTAAAGATATGTGTATATGTGTTATTGTGTACGTGTTGTTACGTACAGAGAGAGATCAAAATGAAGAGGAGGAGAGAACGTGAAGAAAAAAAATGTAAGGGACATAGGATGAATGGAAATACAAAAATAAAAAGAAGATGATGAACTTATAACTAACAACTATATAATGAGTGGGCAAAATTATGAACTTGTGTAAAAAGTAAATTTTGCGGCTTTAAATGACATGTACCATAAACATGATTCGATAATATTTTTAGATAAAAATTTACATATTATCAATATTAAATATTCTGAACACTATAGTATACATAGAATCGTTAGTTTAAGGTTTTTACTTTTCTACGTTTATATCTGCTATCGTAAATTATATTTTATCTATTTAAAGGTCTGTTTGGTGGTATTTTGGATAAATTAATAATTATATTACCCTTAATTTGACTTTATTATAAATTTATAGGGTTTGAAATTACATATGAATCCATTATTATTTATAGATTTATTCTAGAGTTTTTATATTAGAAATTTAATATTTATTACTTTGTTCTTTTTACTAATTATAAGCTACTAGGTTAGATCAGAATTTTACTTCCTATAGACTCAAAATTATTTAATTTAAAGGTATTGATATGTTTCAAATATTTAAAGCTTAAGTTCTTAAATATTAAACAGTTTTCTTTATTCTTTTATTTATTTTATTTCGGACATTCTGTATTTTAAAAGTCTTATTGATAAGGATTCTTTATTCTAATTTGTTTATACTTAAAATTTAAATTGAAAAAATTTGGAGTGATTTTTTATATTTTTATTATAGTTCTTTTATGATTCTACATTTTTTATAATATTTATTATAATCGGGTTATGTAAAATTAAGGGGATTACATGTGGTGTCAATGTTTCTTAATTTTTGCTTACTTCAGGATATCCAAGCATAGAAAGATCATTTGTTATGGTATTAAGAGGAAAGGGCTATATTATATGGATGATGTTACGACAAGTCATGTTCATCAAGTTTAAAGTCACAACGACAATATTATGAAGAAAATATGGTTATGGCATCATCGACTTGGTCATGTCGCTTTTTTCTATTTAAAGAAATTGTTTCTTTCCTTTTTTTAGTGATGTTTCATAAACTTCCCTTAAACATAATGCTTGTATTCTAGCTAAAAGCCATCGTTCTTCATATCATTTAAATGTTAATAAAAGAATAACACCATTTGAGTTGATTCATTTAGATGTTTGGGACTTGCCCCTGTCACTTCAATCTGAAATTCAGTGGTTTATCACATATGTTGATGATTGTACTAGAGTGACTTGGTTTATATATTATGCATCATAAGAGTGATGTGCAAAACATATTTATAGTTTTCTATGATATGGTATGCACTTGTTATTCTCTTCCAATCAAAATCATTCGATCAAATGATGGTAGAGAATATCTTAACTCTAAATTATCAAACTTTTTCCAAGATAATGGTGTCCTCCATGAGATTACTTGTCCACGGACACCACAAATTGCAGAATGCAAAAAATGCATAGCCTTGAAACTACTAAAGCACTCCTTATTAGTGCTAATGTTCCTCAAAGTTATTAGGTTGTTGTTGTGACATACGCGCTTGATCTCATGAATCGAATGCCATTACAAGTTCTTTCTTTTGCACCTTTAAAAGCACTGCTAAAATGTTACAATACTCATATACTTTACGCCTAGACCTGCGTATTAGATGTGTTACATATGTTCACTTGCAAAAAGATCAACGCACTAAACTGGACTCTTGTGCAGTGCGTTGCATATTTCTTGGCATTCATCCACATCAAAAGGGATATAGATGTCACAACCCTTCAACTCACCATATGTATGTCAGCATGGATGCTATGTTCTCCGAATCAGAGTATTTCTTTCATGTACATTAATCCACTTTTAGTCCTTAGGGGGAGATGCAATGTCATGCTTATAGTTGGATTGATCATTTGTAAGCACAGCTTATCGAATTATCTAGTCCAGGTGGAGATGGTCAAGCTATAGATTTGAATAGCGGATAGAATCTCGAACATCTATCTAATGAATCCAGTGAATAGTGAGATAGCCCACCTTCCCCTTAGGTACATGTCCATAATCAGATGGATATTCTTGAGGTAAGTACTCAGAAAGTGTTGCTCCTCCATTATTATCTGCTCCATCTTACTTACTACCTTCTAGAAAAAATTATGGCAATCCAGCTGATAGGTACTCTTCGGATGGAAAAATAAGATATGTAATCATACAGTATGTCTCTATAGATAGGCTGTCTCCTCAGCATCAAGCATTCATGAATGAGATGGAGAATGTAAATCAAAGGTAGAAGAAGTTTTAAAAGATCCTAAATGGACAGATGCAATGCAAACTAAAATGGAAGGCTTATAAAAGAATGGCACATGGAGTATTGTTTCACTTACACTAGGAAAAAATCCACTAGGGTGCAAGTGGATATGCACTCTCAAACATAAAGTAGATGGGACAATTGATCGGTATAAGGCAAAGTTAGTAGCAAAGGGATATACTAAGTCATATGGCTTTGATTATGAAGAAACTTTTGCTCTAGTTGCAAAAACGAACACTATCAGTCTTATTACACCTAGCAACAAATTTTAATTGGCCTTTGAAGTAATTTGATGTGAAGAATGCATTTCTTCATGGAGATTTAGAAGAGGATAGTGTATATGCATATACTACTAGGGTTTGATATCTCCCGATTTAATGGAAAGGTTTATAGATTGAGAAAAGCTTTGTATGGCTTGAAACAATCACCAAGGGCATGGTTTAGGAGGTTCACAGATGTTGTGAGACGAATTGGCTATCATCAAGGTGATTCCTATCACACCTTATTCATCAAACTCGAATGACAAAATTACATTACTTATTATCTATGTAGATGATATGATTGTAATAGGTGATTACTCTAGTGAATTGAAACAACTTCAAGAATGCTTATCCTACTGATTTGAAATGAAAGATTTAGGAAGATTGGAATATTTTCTGGGAATTGAATTTGCAAGGTCCAAAGATGGTATTTACTTGTCACGACATAAGTATATATTAGATCTCTTATCCGAAGTTGATATGCTAAAGTGTAAACTAGTAGAGACTCCTATTATTCATAACCATCGTCTAGCCATTTACCTAGACCAAGTGCCAACAAACAAGGAAAGATACCAACGATTGGTAGGGATATTAATTTATTTGTCCCATACACGTCCAGATATCGCTTATGCTATTAATGTGGTAAGTTAATTCTTTTTTTTTTTTTGCCGAAGTGTGGTAAGTCAATTCATGCGTGCACCAAGTGAAGATCATATGGTTGCTGTAAAAAGAATTTTGAGACACATAAAGGGAAGTCCAGGAAAAAGGTCTGACCTTCGAAAGGAATGGACACTTGGAAGTAACAGAGTTTACTGATGCAGATTGGGTAGGAAACATTACTGATGAAAAGTTTACCTCGAGCTGCTTTACATTTGTCACGAGAAATCTTGTAACATGGCATAGCAAGAAACAAAATGTCGTAGCAAGTTCTTCACCAAAAGCGGAATACAAAGGCATGGTTCATGGAATATGTGAGCTTTTATGGCTTAAGGATTTTACTCACAAAAATGGTTTCAAGCTAAAGGAACATATGCTTTTATACTGTGACAATTAGCTAGCTCAGGAAATAGTTAATAATCCTGTTCAACATGATCAGATTAAGCACATTGAGGTAGATCGACACTTCATTAAGGAAAAGCTGAATTAAAGGTTGATAAACATTCTTTTTATTCGATCAAGTGAATAGTTAGCTGATATTCTAACTCATGCGATTTCAGCTAAAGTTTTTATTAAATCTGTAATATATAAATAAATCATAGCGAAAGGCAAAGTTACATATATTGTTAAATAAGAGGGTTTTTTGGTCCATCATAATATGAATAATAATATATGTTAAATAGTAGATATATTTGAACAAGTGGGAGTCATCTAAGAAGGACATGAGAAAGCAGCATAAGGCTGTCGGCTTTGCATTCTACACCATCGGCATTATATGCCAGCTTACATTGCTTCAGTTTCGTCTTTTGAGTTTTAAGCTACCAGCATTAATTATAGGCTGCTAGCTTTTATTTTACACCACCAGCCTTTATTACCAGCTTATAATGCACAATTTAGTTTTTGATTTTTTTTTTAAATTTTCTATGTAATAGTATAAATGGTTCCATATCTTAATCTTTCTTTCCGTAGCCCTCTTATGCTTTGAAACCTTAAAACCACACAAGCTTATAACTTGCTTCAAGAAAGAACAAGAATCAAAGTATTAAGTAAGTTTGCTTCTTTTCAATCCTTTAGCGATCTGAAAGAGTTATCTTATCTGGGTGATCTTATGGGTATTGAAGGGAGTCAATTTCTTGGAGGAGTTTTGGAAAAAACTCCAAATTTCTTTGTTAGAGATTCTGTTGTTCTAGGATCAAAGAAGGAAAGTGTGTTTAAACCTATGATAGCTATAGTTCTTGTTAGTTAAGGGTTTAGATGACCTTAAGAGTATGTTTACCTTGTGAAAACAAGTTTTGAGTGAGTGTTTGCTTGTATTTAGGTGTCTTTGGTGAAGCTAGGTTAACCGTTCCAAATGTTGTATCAGGTATACCATTATCTTGTTTAATGATTGTGCTTGTTAGGTAGAACATGTAATTGGACTAATTAATATTTGACTATAATTTTTTGCTGCTTGTATTTAGTCGAGTTTAGTAGGTTGGGAGTACCGGTGCTATTAGGATGGCGCTTTGATGATCTGTGTATGATGATGTCTTGAGTGAAGTTATACACAGAGATGATTTCGGTAGTTTAGGAGTAGTGTGAATACAATACCTAGAGTATGTGGGGGTACCAAACACTAATATATATATATATATATATATATATATAAGAGTATCAATGTTTATAAGTATTTGCATTTTTATGGATCATGAATTACTTTGGGTTTGGGACTAGTTGCAAATGGTTTTAGACTGTGTTGGTTGCCTGACTAATTAAAAGATAATTGATTGTTGTATATGTTGCATATTGGGTGTGGATTGCATGATGTTTGCTCATACACATATGATTGTGGTTTAGCGTACTGGGCCTTTGCTCTTACTCTTTTACTTTTTGGGAATAGGTGATGATCTAATGATTTTCTCCCTATCTGGTTATGATGATATTAGTGGATTATAGGGAAGACGATAGCGGAGCTGATTTTCCAGCTGATTATTAGATATCTAGAGTTAAAGATAATTCAAGTTAAAGACTTTATGAACTTTTAATTAGTTATCATGACTATTGGAGTTTGGTTATTGGTTTTTACTTTTTTTTTTTTTTTTTTGAATGTTTTAAGATTTTATTTTCATATGATGTTTTAAGATGGATTATAAGTTGGCATTTGGTTTAAGCCAACCAAGTCATTCAGAAGTTTTTATTATAACATTAATGATTTAGAAGTACCCTTAATAGTGAAACTTTAAAGTTATATGGTGTGAAATTATGGATTAGTAGAATAATAGTCGTAGTGTGTTGTCTTCCAGTGAGGATACGTGACGAGCTATTAATGCTCTTAGTTTAAGGCGTTACAAAATCTCTAAATAGGTCAGGCTTAGAAGATATCTTCACGCCAACTTCGGAGGGAGTGTCAGCATGTGATTTCCATAATTATAGGGATAATTAGTTTATTTATAGGTGATTTATAAGGAGAATGATTTGTATGGTAGGAAATATATCTTCCTATATTAGATATATTTGATTTCCTTTAATTTGGGAAATCAAATCAAGTTTTTTTTTTTTTTTATATTAAGTTTGTACCTTTGCTTATATAAAGACAACCTAATTAAAGAGAAAAATAATAAATATCATTCTATTAAAGTCTAGCTTTTAACAGATTTATATTAGGAGTTTTTTCTTTGTTCTTGTTTATACCCTTAGCATTTTCAAAAATTTACAATTTTGCTTTAGTACTATGAGTTTTTTCATTAACTTTTTAACAAATAGCGTTATTTTATTAGTTTGAAAATTTTAATTTAAATAAATTAAATAATTATACTGTTAATTATAATATGAAAAATTAGAAAAAAAAATTTCTAATATGATAAAAATGATAAAAAGAAAAAATTTTGGACACTGTCTATAACATTAGGTAACTAAAACAACCATAGAGAAAGTAGTGGGTCATGACCTAGTTAGGCATGCAATGGGTGGGTATAGGATAAGGTTTTATGGAATTCGAATCTGTCCCAATATCCTGCAATATATTTCTCTTTAAAACCAAAACCCACACATTAAGCTTAATCCTTAAACCCTAACCTCCTTTTAAAGCTAACCGAGTTGGATTGAAAGTAGTATAGCCTAATTAATTACATTCATATGTTTTTGGTTAGGAAATATAGAAAATGAAGAAATACTAGTAGAAGAGGAAGTCCAACAATTTCATTCAATCTTGTGTTAAGGTAAGACCTTAAATTTAAAGAGTGTTTTTTAGAATTTTACGGGCATTTAAGGGCAAAAATTGACTTAGGTATTTGTGTTTATGTTTGGAGTAGTTAACTTATGCATTTGGAAGATCTTGGAAGTGTTCATGTGGGATTATTACTGAAACAAGTGACAAGGGTACAAATGTAAGGTAAGTTACTAAACTAGCAAATGGTGAAGAAAGATCATTATGATCATGATTAAGTATGGCATAGGTGACATGTAGACTAAATTATTTAAATGTTAACCTATTGAAAATGTTGAGTCCCTTGATGAATTTGATCATTTAGTTATTATATGCATGAATTCTTGAAGAATAATAAGTTATTGAATGAATTATGTTGTTGGTTGATGATTTGGAGTTGAAAATTGATTAAATCTATATTGGATATGTGTGTGTTGATGTAGGGTGTACTAAATAAAGAAAGTAATGTATGTCTAAAATTTTAAAATTTGATAAACAATGAGGAATTTGACAATTAGATAAGTTATAGAGCAATTGATCAATAGGTATGGCATATGCAAGACAAGACTTGAGGAAATGGTGTCAAACGACAAAATGTGTTACATTGATGAATTTATACGAAAAAGCTAATTTGATTGGAACAATGTAAGGACTAAATTAAAGTTGGATTTGGTTTAATATAAAGGAAAAATAACCCATTAAGAAAAGAATGGAGAAAATATTAATTTTTGTCTATAATTGATTTAATTAGTAAACTAGAAAGCTTAATTGAAATCATTTGGTGGTGTATTGTTTTAGTTCGTGTTAAATGAGAAACTAATGTTTTGATAATAATTTATTTGAAGGAGAAATCAAATCGGGCCTATCACCTATTATATGGAATTATGGATCATAACGAGTAAATGTCAAATTTATGAAATTGGATACTAAATTGATAATTAACTGTTGTATGGAGGAACTTGAGTATCAAATATTGAATATGAATTTGATGAAATGAGGTAAGTGAGATGATTAATTGTATGATTATTGGTGATAACGTGACGATAAATTGTTGTATGATTTGATAATTTGTTAGATGTAAAGATCGACATATCATGTTGATAAATGACTGATTAGATATGATGTAAAAGATTATGTTAGTTATGTTAAAACTTGTATATGGTGCATCTTTGAATGTTAATTATTAAATTATATTTACATATGAGTTAATGATGACAAGTGTAATGCTGTTAGCATGAAAATTTTTTAGAGGAAAGTTTATTGAATATGGTGCATTGTGTTAGGGAATTTGATTATCCATGATTAATTTTGTATTAGAAGACATGCAAGATGTATTAGTTGATTTTTGTGTGGGCAATTAAGGCTATGCAAAATAATTGACTGGACTGTAAATCAAACTAGACTGAACCAAATTGAATAGAAAATTTTGTTTTTTTTTTTTTAAATGGTTTGCCTATAGTCATTTGGTTCACGGTTTAGATTGTAACTCCGAACTGAACCATATGGTTTGAATTGAATTGTATCGTACATAAGCTTAAAAAAAATGGTTGATTATATCATCAATGGCTTTCCATATTCATGTGTAGTTTACAATATTTACCTTTGTTTCAACATTTTGGTTGCTATTGCCTGTGATTTATAATTGAATCCTAGAATTGGATTCTATAGTTGGTTGATATAAAAACAATAGTCAATGTTAGTAGACCTATCTTCGTGCATCTTACTAATTATTAAAATCCATCAGTCTACTTGTGATAAGGTAATATTTTTCATGATATTCTTATGTAGAAAAAAGAAGATGATCCAGGAAGACACACAATAGGTCTAGAAAAAGGAGTTGCAGGGGCTTCCACCTGGCCTTTTCTAGTTTGATTTAATTTTTTTTGATAGTCACCTCTAATGTAATAAATTGGAAAGTTATCTGATATAATAATTTAATCCTTATGATTGTATTCATACTTATTATTGACAGGAGCTCCATTTGATTTTAGAATTAATCTATTATTGAAAATAATCCATTATTAGAAAAAAATTTCACAATCTTTTCTTTAATCCATTTGTGGAAATTATTTGAATCGCTAACTGAACCTAATCGAATTGTTTGTTTTTTTATTCAAAAAATTTATGAGCTGCATTGTGTGATTAGGTTTGGATGAAAAAAAATAATTGAAGTGAATTATTACGGTTTGCCTCGATGGGAGGGGCGAATCGTACTAAATTGTACGTACATACCTCTAGTGCAATTAAGGAATGTATGGTAACGAAATTTGCATTCGATTCCCCTTTTGTTATGCAAGATATTACTCTTGGGTGGACACAAATGAATTTGTCAACACTAGAGGTGGGTAAAGCAGATAAAAGGGTTAGCCTAGCCGGCCCGGCCCGGCCCACAGGTTAAAGGATCGAACAATTTTAGCTTGCTTTTAAATAGACCAGATTTTTTAGGCTCGGATTGGCCTACATGCTAAAATTAAGTTTTTTCAATTTTTTTATTTCTAATATTAGTTTATGTGAAAATTAGAATTATTTATAGATTTTAAGGTTTTGTATATATTAACGACTAATTTATTACTATTTCGATTATTTTATATATAAAAACAAGTTTTTAAAATGATTTATTAGATATTATATTACGTTTAAATCAATAAATAAGTATTTTAAAAAATGTTATAATACTTGTGATGCATGCATCTATCCTTCTTCTTCCATAACATGTATTAATAATCACTAACATGTTATATTATTCTCATTTTTAAACTTTTCCTTTTGTTGTTGTTGTTGTTGCTTTTCATTTTTTTTAGGCCAACCCACCCAGCCTACCTGTTAAACAGGCTGCACCAATTTGGCCCGCTTTTAAATGGGCCAAAAAATTTTGGTAGCAACCCCCTTTTTTAAGCGGGTTGGCCTACCAACTAGTGGGCCGCGACCCATATTTCCAGCTTTAGTCAAAGCAGGGGTTTAATTTTATTCTTTTAGTTCCTTATGAACTCTTAAGTTTTCTCAAAGCAATTTTCCTGTCAAATTTAATCCTATAAAATTTTACAAAAAATTGTGTTCAACATAACCTTCATCACAAGTTGTGTACTCTAAAAACTGTTCAACACGGGTTATGTAATCTAAAAAGTACCTTCTATTTTCAACACGACTTTTAACATTGGTCGTGCATTCCCTTATGTTCTCAACATGGCTTGTGTTGAAACTTATGTACTTTACAACTTTTTAGACTTTAGCAACTCTTCATCTAAATTTTGTGAAACCCGTTCTGCTTTTTTTTTTCTTTAAGCTCAAATAACCTTCTAATGACCTAAAATCTCAAATTCAACAAGTTTAGTACTACATTAAAAGCTATACACCAAATAATCACATTAAGTTTAATATGTCATCTAAATAAAAGTCTTTCTTTTATTGGTTTAATAATTTGAATCGATACTAAGGATTACAATCAAGTAGTGGACCATGAGGATCTATGTTTGGAAAACCAATAACCAAAACCCATAAAAGATAGCTCACTAAAGATTAATTAATCTAAACCTCACAGCCAATCCTAATCTACATAAATAAGTTGATAGCTTGACTAAATAAAACAAGTAACATAGAAACCTAAAACATGCAAAATTACTTAAAAAGATTTTTTTCTAAATTTTTTAATAAATATCAAGGTATACCAATATACAAATATATAAAATGATATTTAATTAAATGGAACCAAGAGCAATGAAATAAAGAATCTCAAATAAAGTAACAAGTTTTTTGGGGGAAATTTTTAAAAGGATGAAATGACATAAAAGGATAGCAAATGAAGTTTTCAGCACTGAACTGGTACATATAAATTGGCCAAAAGACATGGTACATATAATACGATTTTTTATTTTTTGACCGTTGAACATGCTTTGAGTGGTTGTTAGAGTCCCGCCGATCGGCAGCAATTAAAATGGTTGGAATATATTTTTAGTTATTATTATTATTTTTAGTCAATTGGATTTACCTTAATTTAATTACTCCATTTATTTAAATCAACAACTTTAGCCCATTAAAATCTTCACATGTTACTAGCATATGTTAGCTTAGCTAGTAAGACTTTAGCTTATGACCTTAGTGATTATGGGATCAATTATTGTTGTGAGCAAATATGTTTTTTTTATACTTGTGCTTGGGATCATGTGATTTGTCTTTATTAGTATTAGAACGCTGTTCATAAGTCATATACCATATTAATTTCAGTTATGATGTCGTTCTAAGGATCTTCACCGTAAAATAAGATAGGGATAGCTATGATTTCTATGATGGTGACCAGAGCTAAAGCTATAGTAAAATTTTTTTAATGTAAAAAAAATTCTTTATGTGTTAAAAGGGTAAGAGAGGAAAAAAAAACCAAATTTTGTGAATTTTTAATAACCTTAAGACTTAATAAAGTGAATTTAAAGCTCAAATAGATACCATTAAAAAAAAGATTGAATTTATTTTAACTTATATGTGACATAAAAGATACCAAAAATAAAGAAATAGATTTTGCATTTGATAATAATAATAAAGAAAAGGTGGTTTGGAAAATGATAATGATAATAGCATTTACAGAAAAGTAAAGGAAAGTAAAAAAAACAGTGGAGTTAGCATCTGATGAGATGAGATCAGATCCAGTTCATTACATATTTAAAATTATAGGAAAGAAAAAATTAGAATTGAAAAATTGAATTTCACCGACCGAACCATCATCTAGCGATCTCACACTCTATTCTTCTTCTTGTTATCTCAGTCTCCGATCTAACCCATTTTTATTAATTATCTATTTTTATTTTATTTATCTTCTCTTCTTTTCTTCAAATGTTCAGATCTCTCTCTCTCTTTTTCTGTATTGCAGAGTATTTTCTTTTTTAGTGAGAAGGAAAGCAACAGCAAAATCTTCGGATTTCTATGCTTTGAATTGTTAGCAGATAATAAACCAGCAAATTAAAAAAAAAAAAAAAAGAGCGAAGAATTTATAATGCATTGTGGGTGGGTTTATGGCTCCTTCGGAGAGTGGAAATGTGGTGTCGTGCTGTGAGTAGTCCTAGTTCTTGTCGTAGTCCCTGTCTTCCTTTTGATTGTTTCGAAGAAGAAGAAGAAGAAGAAGAAGAAGAAGAAGAAGAAGTAGGGTTTAATGAGCTATGGAGGACGCATCATACAAGGGCATGTCCTCTGATAACATAAAGGGATTGGTACTGGCTTTGTCTTCGAGCTTTTTCATTGGTGCCAGTTTCATTGTCAAGAAGAAAGGATTGAAAAAAGCTGGGGCTTCTGGGGTTAGGGCTGGTATTCTTTTTATTCATTTTACACTGTCGTTCTCAATTTCCAAGCTTCCACCTTTTTAGGGTTTCTCTTCTCTTTGTTCTGATTTAATTGTATGTTTATGTGAATTTATTGGGCTTTATCCATCCTATGTATGAGTATGATTGTATGGTAAAATTTAGGGCTTTGCTCTACTCTTTGTGGATTTGCTTGAGCTGACTGAATTTAATGTGCTCAGCATTCTAGGCTATAGTAGTAGTTCTCATGTTCCTAAGGATAGGAACTTTAATGGCTGGATGGGGGGTAGCTCTAATGAATTTGGGTTGCTTTTGTTTGTTATTCATACTTGAATCCGTTGATGGGTTGCTTTTTTTTTTTTTTTTTTTTCATGTTGGAGTCATTGGAGGATGGAGAACCTAGTGATTGAAATGTGGATTTCATTTGGGTAGCTTCTTTTTTATTATCTGATGTGAGATCTTATGCTGTGTGTAATAATTTACGGATATACAAGGAACTTAGTCTGTAAATATGTCACTGGAGTAACTCTTAGCGACTGCAAGAGACCGCAAATTAATTCTCCATTCATCTGTAAACCATTAACGTTTTCTTCTTGTGTTTTAGGTGTTGGAGGGTATTCCTACCTGTACGAGCCACTTTGGTGGATTGGCATGATAACCAGTGAGTTCACCTCAGACCAATTATCATCATAATGCTTTTGTTGATATGAGATAATGCTCTTTATTAGTACAGCTATGTTAATTATTTATAAAAGTTAGAAGAGGTCTATTCAGGTGCTGCTTAGATCTTGAAGAAATCCTTCAAGAAGCCTGTCTTCTGTAACAAACCATCCATGTAAGATAGCTCTTCAATATCTTTAAGGCCAAAAAAAAAAAAGAAGAAAAAGACTTATGGGTTTTGAAGTCGATTATGTTGCCCAGAGAATTTGCTTGTATGATTTGTCCCAACTTAAGTGCTGCAATCTGATAAAATAGATCAATATAGTTGATTTATACCTGACTGAAGGTGGAAGCTTAACCCTGTAATGACAAGGGTTTAGAGCTTTAGTTCTTTCCTGAGGTGCTACTGGGTGCTTAGATGAAAAGGTTTAATCCAGAATAATGTTAGTTTGTGCAGTTTTCTCTGAATCTGATATGTGTAAGATATAGGATTGTGTTGGCATTGCAACTTTGAATTGCTGCTAACATATTACAAAAACTACATTCTCATAATTCTCCTGACTAAGAACTGGTTTTGTGTATATAAAATGCTGCAAGTTTCACTTAAACTTGCACGCTTATCCTTCTTATGAAAGCAAGAGTTGTAACCGAATGCTGGATGGCATGAAGAGTGTACTGTGTGTTCAGAAGATGTAGAAAACCTGAGAGCAACACTCTCCTAAATCTCTTTGCAATGAGTTTGATTTTAACCTTTTGTTGTTGATAAGTAAAAAAACCAGGCTGTTTTAAAGTCCTGGTTTTGTTGGGTGTCGTTGCAGAATCAGTACTGTTTTACTAGATTTTTTAACCAGGGTAACGGATAAATGAAGAAGTGTTATAAAGTTCAGCAATGATATTATATAAAATGGCTAGTGAAAGCATCTGCTAGATTATGTTTCAATTAAGGTGGTCATATTGGGATTTAACCTGGACGGTGCATAAAGAGGAGCTGATGTCTTCATATTTTTTAAAAGTTTTCTTGGTACTAGGAATAACAAATTTGGTGTGTTATTATGATTGCCATTGGCAGTGTGAGTAATTGCTAGTTTCTGACTGTATTTTTATATATCTTAAAACTGGTGAGAGTGTGCATTTAAGGTATTGAGATTCAAGAAGTGAACTAACAACCATGACATGCCCCGTCAAGGTATGATTATTGGTTCCAGCACGTTTGTTCAGACTGCATCCTTGCTGGAGTCTCTGCCAGGGTGTTCAGTTGAATGCTTGGAAGGGTGTTTCCACACTGCAAATTATGCCAGTATGAGTAGTGTTGCCTTTTTCAAGTTTGATCCGAAGGCTTCTTTCCCATTAACCATGTTTCACTTAAGCACTCTTTGCTTATTTACCGTGCTGAGAGCCTAAAATTTAGAGGAATGAGATTAAGCTGGTATGAGATGGAAGGCAGACAATAATTATACGCTATTGCAAAATGAGAAAGGGATAATTCCATGGTTTATCTGGGTATATAGTGAGATTCTTGATGTTCTACTTGGGTTCCTTAGAATAACTTTGGATACTTAGTTTAGCTCCTCATGTTCTGATGTATATTATCTAGACATCATTGCATGATATGATTTCTTAGCAAAGAACTGCTAAAATGGCTTACCGGACAAATAAGATATATATCAGGAAAGATAATTAGTCTTATTCAATGTAAGAGTTGCTTAATCATATTCCTGATTGATCTTTTGCCCATTCTTTGCCATGCAGTTTTCTTTCTTGGCCTTTATTAATTTATATATTTATTTATTTATTTGTTTTTCTATGTGGGGAATGCATTTTTGCATCTGATACCTGGCATGTATTGAAGTACATATGAATTAGTGGAGTGTGGTTTTTTTTTTTTTTTTTTTTGGGTTTTTTTGTGGGTTGTCTCTCTTTTTTAGTTCTTTTTTGTTAGCAGTTCTCTTTTTTTCCTAGGTCCAAAGAAAAGAGGAAAATTGTGGTAGTTATTTTAATCATAAAAGTGAACACCGACAGTACCATACTAGTCTTGGTGTTGTATTCCAACACATGAATTACTGGAGTGTTAGCTTTTTTCTTCTTCTTTTTCTTCTCTTTCTCTTTCAGCTCTTTTTATTGGCGGTTCTCTTTCTACTAGGTCCAGGGAAATGAGGAAAAATTGTGGTAGTTCTTTTAATCATAGAAGTGTAACTCTTGTGGCAGTTAATTTAGTCTTGGTGTTGTATAAAATTTACAGCCTCACCTCACCATAGCCTGTAGCCCTTACTAGATGAGGATCAAAATTGGACTCAGTTGAGCAAACTTGGATTGTATGATTATTAAAGCGTAATGATTCAGCAATTACACTTAGACTCGAATCTAGATCATGAGAAAACACAGCATCTGATTACTCAAAAGAAGAGAAATGCACGCATCTGTATCTATTCATCTTTTACATTTTGTAGCTATTCTTGAACTCCCAATTATCTCTGGTGTGGCTTGATAGTTTTACAAGTAAGGGCAGTCCTTGAGAATTGATACCAAACCTTCAGATTTATCATCATATTAAAGCTGTCCTTGACTTGGGGCCAAGGTTCATATTTCTTCTGGTAATCATTGAAGAAAGACTTTTGTTATTGCAGTTTTATTTTTTCTACATAAATTAAGAGGGAGCCGAAAAGATCCAACCTTGTGTACACAAAGCTGCATCCCTAATGAGTATCCTATTAGTGTCTGAATACTCTTATTCAATTAATAAAATAATCACTTTGTTTTTTTGGATGTACTTGGAAAGTACTAATTTTTCTTGATTTTTTAAAGTTAATAATAATTTCATGCAATGGAGAAGACAGTCCTAGTTGTACTTTGCATCTTAATGGTTTTTCTTTAAAGCCGGGTTTCTCTTTCAGCTTCTGGTTTTATGTACTTGCTAAAAAGATGATTATGAAATGCCTTTAAAATGTGTGTAGCTGTAAATTGAGAATTGGATTTTATTCTCCAAATAAAGCTAGTTTATCAGAACACAGTCTAGTGACAGTGAGATCAATTTCACCATAGCCCACAAATGTATACAATTTAGTATAATTGCGTCTGTTGCTTCTAGTGGGTGTATGCTATTTATTGGCTCAAAGGCAATTGCTGAACAAGGCAGTTGGCTCCATGGATGAATTGAAAAAGAAATCTTCATACACTTTCCAAATCATTTCTACAAGAGATCAACACCAGCCTTTTTTCATTCCATAATAAGATTCATTCTCATAAACATCAGGCGGTAGATTCCATATCTATAATGTTAAAGTGGGAGCTCTGCTTTCTTCTATGATTATACCATCTAAATGTTTCAACTTCTTTAATTAAGTTAATAGGACCTACGCAAGCACTACGTCCAATATCTACCTGCTATTTCCAATACAGTGTTCTTTGACCATCTCTATCACTTTCTCCAATTGCTCCATCTATTATTAATATTAGTGTAAAATGGGCACATGCATCAGCAAGTGCAAGGCACACTACTTTGAATTAACCAGCAGACCTATCCATAAAAAAATTGGTTCAGTACATTTATTGTGAATATGGAGATGCTGAATTAGATTTTGTTTAGATTTCAGACACTATAAATTTCTAACTTAGGGATCCATTTGATCAAACTCAAAATATGAAGGAAATTGTAAAAGCTGGCTTTTAAGTGTCAAGTTTTATACACATCGAAATGAAATACAGATTTTTCTGTTATTATGTATTCCATTCTGATGTTTCCTTAGGTTATTATGGCATTTGCATGAAAATTTGATGGATTAATCTCTTAGTTGAGTCTGAAATATTGCCAGCTAATTAATTTCTTTTGATCATACTACCCTGTTGACTTTTCCTTTGGTTCAACTTTCCTAGGGAGATTAAATGTTATTATTTGGATCCAACCTTTAAAAAATTTGCTCCAATAAGAATAGATGGGCTTAGATGCTTCCTAGATTTTTTAGTGCTGCATTGTTCTATTTGTTTGATTCCTAAATCCGTGCACATCTTGAATCATAGACTTATCTGACTCTAGGTTGATAAGGCAGGTCATTTTTAATTTGAAAGTTTGGCAAAACAGGTTCCAAGTTTTAAGCATTTTGGTTAAAATAGGTTTTTTTTTTTTTTTAATAATCATTACAATCATTATTATTAAGAAATAATAAAACAGCCTAAGTTTGTCTTGGACTGCTAAACGGTTGTTTAACTCTTTTATTTCCTTATTAATGTAAAACAAGTTGCAAGTAATCCGGGAAAATTTATGGAAATTTTGCAGTGCCTGTTGGTCAATTTTGACAATCAGAATTGCTTTTTTAGTTTATTAATGGTCAAGTTTGAGAATGTCTCTAAATATGCTGGTTTAGAAACTAACTCAAAGAAGCCCACATTCATTGGATCTTTAGGGACCATGAAAAAACGTGCAAAGGTGGTTTAATGTTGCCCATTAAATTTTAACACAAGCTTCCCGAGCATCATGGTCCGATTTTTCTTTTTTTTGCCCCAACCATCCGAAAAACAAAAGAAACACTCGAATATATCTATGTGAAAGGATGTCCCTATGTGCTTGCTGAGAAACTAATGAAAAGCACAAGATGGTTTCCACTTGTTATTGCTAATGCCTCTTCATTGACCATTGAATTTTTATTTTGCTTTGGCTCTTTTTTTGGGTTAATTCAAAAAATTCATTTAACTAAAGGAAGGATTTACAACCACAATGTGTGGGATAGGGTAGAACCCAATATTTACAAGCCTCAAAACTATGAATAAACCACAAAGCTAATTACAATCAAGCAAACGAACAAAAGCAAAGATATAATCGGGAACTATTTATGACAAAAACATAATTCAAGATTTGTCTTGCTAGAGCATGAGGGTTGGGGAAGGTTTGCCCAAGTTTGGCAAAGTTATGAGCATGCTAAATGCAATAGACGGTAGCAGATGGTGCAACACATTTTCTATTGGTAATTGGATTTTAGGTGCAGCGATCAAACCATCCAAAGTGCCTTGCCATGATAAGTAAGATGCAGGGCAATCAAGGGAGCAAGCCATGTCCATCCAAACCAATTGTGAGAAAGGGCACAAGAAGAAGAGGTGCTTATGGGTTTCAATCCTAGTGGAACAAAAGTAGCATGGAGTAGTTGAGGTCACACCCCATTGGTATAATTTGTCAAGAGTGTATAGCTTTCTGTTAATAGCAAGCCACATGATGGAAAACATGTCTAGGGATAACATCCTGTTCCAAATTAAATTAGACCAAGGAATTTTTAAGCTGTCTTGTATGAACAGTTTGTATGCACTTTTTTAGTTTTGTTAAATACTTTATATGCACTTTTGATAGTGAAAATATCGGATTTAGATGGCTTCCATATCAATCTATCTTCAAAAGATGGATTTGGAGCAATATTTGAACGGATGTAGAAATTTTCCCAAAAGGGAGACAAAAGTAAGCACTGAAAACCATTATCAATCAAAGAGCAAACCATGGCATTTAAAGGAAGGCCTAAGGAAGCTATTTCCCACGCATTAAAATTGTTGTAAGGAGTGGTCCTTAAGAAAGCCAATAGTCGGTCCAAAGGGAAATATACCCCATTCCCAACTGACTAAGAAAAAAATGCCAAACTAAGCCACACTTTAGCAGTTTTTGCCATGACCATGAGCAAATAGGAGGGATCTTAATTTCCCAAAAGCTTCTTCCTTTAAGGAAAACTGTGTGAGCCCAGTCTACCTAGATGCCTTTAGACCCTCCACTGCAAATATGCCATATATATGTTTAATTGGACAGCCTTGTTCTAAGCTTCCAATTTAGGAATCCAAGTCCTTCCATATGAGGAGAGCACACTACCTCCCATCTTACTTTAGTTTTAGTAGTTATATTTGGCCTTCCACTCTATAGGAATTTTCTCATAAGCTTTTCAATTTCCAAAACAACTTTCTTAGGGAGAATGAAAATGGAAGCCCAATACACTTGCATAGAAAAAATCACAGATTTTTAGAACTGTAGTCTATTGACATAAGATAGGAATTTGGACATCTGAGCTTGTAGGTGTGAGGTAATCTTGAGAATTAGCAAACCGTAATCTTCCCTCCTTAATTTGGAGGACACAAGCGGCACATCAAGGCTCGGATTGGAAGTTGACCCTGCTGAAAGCTGAAGGCATCAAGTGCTGCCTCCTCAGTAGGAGGATCTACATTAGTAAAGAAGATCATGCTCTTTTCTCCATTGGCACATAGCCCAGATAGAAGGTTCCTTAAAGGGATCAAATGTTTTAGTGTATATACAACTCGAAAAAACTTTGATCCCTCAACTACACTCCCCCAAATTGTGGAGACCAAGTTAAGAAACCCATCAGCATTTGTCAAAAGTTGAAAAACTTACAGGAAGAACTGCGTCGACGAGGAGAGAAATTCTCATGCACCATACACATGGCATGCTCTGATAAGATTGGTGAGAGGAAATTAGCCTCAAAACAAGGGAAATTGACGATCCAATCTTGGTTGATGAGTATCCGGTCAAGCTTCTTCAAAATAGGGTTATCAACTTGCTTATTTGACTAAATAAAATAATTTCCCATAAAACGTAGGGTAGAAAGCATAGCACAGTCTAGGAAAGATTTGAAATTAGCCATGGTTGGGTTCATCCTTTTATTGCCTTCCACAATCTCCTTAGGTGACTTAGAGACATTAAAATCTCCTAAAAGGATCCACGGCCTCCCATAAACAAGAGATGTCCAAAAGCTATGACCACAAATCCCTACAATCACACTCTGAATTTGATGCATAAACAAAAGTAACAGCAAACTGTACGGTTGCTCTAATATTAGAACAAGAACAATGGAGGAACCGGGCGTGCTCCTTGATGATAGGCACATTCCAGATATTATCATCCCATCCTAACCAAATACGTTTTCTAGCAAGATTGTTGATTGCAAAAGATCAGTTTCGATTACTAGTTTGCTTGATTGAAATCTCATTCAAGTGGTTTACTCTAGTTTTGAGCAGCCCCACCACAGAAACACCATTATCTACCCAAACCTTCTTGACATTGGCTGCTTTTAGAGGGTCACTTATACCTTGTACATTCCAAGCCGCAAAATTCATAGAGCCACAAAATAAAAAGAACCAGTAATGCTATGTGTAGGAGCGTTTTCTCCTCTTGAAGAATTTTTTCCTCTTTTTTCCTACTCAAAGAGCTATTATTGCTACAAGAGGAGGAAGAAAGGCTAGAAACCCTTGGTCTGATTTTACCCGAAGTACCTTCAACAAGGGGCACAACTGCTAGAGAAGCATCACAACTCAACTCAGTGTTTTCAGCAAGATCCAAAAATCCAAATGAGGCCCCATAGAATTATCTAGGACTGTATTTTAAAGATATGGGTGGGAACATCACCAGAGATCTAAGTAGGAGCAGGACTTCAATATCTTCTACGGGACTTTTCGTGCAGTTTGTATGAACCTTCTTCAAAGGAGACACAACCTCCTCACTGTTCATATGATCCTTAATAACATGAGCATGGGACCCAGAAGCTGGACAGCCTTCATGTGTAACAAGTTGCTTCTCTTTCTTCTTACTTCCAGGTTAAGAAGAGCTTCATGGCCCGGCTTTGGCTGTTTGATTTGACAAGAACGGCTAAAAACCTGGCATTTTATGCATCTAGGTGTTAGCCATTTGTACTCAACCGAGAGCATAGTAGACACACCGCTGTCACACATTACTTCAACTTGAAGGGTAAGGTCTTCTCGAGCATCCACTTGAATAAGAACTCTTGCTTGGTTTGCTCTTTCTCTTAAAGCAATAAGAGTATCCACTTGTAGCGGTTTGCCTACCCCACCAGCAATATAACTGATGCCATTGGGATCTAAAAATTCACAAGGAATTTTGGAGACGAGCACCCATGCAAGGACTACAGAAGGTTAGGGCTTGTCAAGAGCCATTTCGGGTTGCCTGTAGGACTAGATACTTCTGGGCAAAATACTAGGGTTTAGCCAAAAGAACATGCAGATTTGAAGAGGAGGTGAACCTAAGGTAGATGAAGCCATCCTTATTTCCCAAAACATTGATAATACCATAATCTTTCTAATCTAGAGAGCAGTAGATTGGACAAGCAAGAAAGGGATCTTCCATCCAAGGAAAAAACCTACTAAAACCTACTAAAGTAGTTTCCCAGTATTTGGTCCCTTCAACAGCAATAGAAGGAAATCACCTTATCTGTAGGGCCCTTTGAAATAGGAGGGAAGAAGGATACCTTAAACTCAGGTGGACCTGTGAAGAAGACCCTCCTTGGGCACAGGCCTCAGCCAAGGATTTTTTCTTTGGTGAAAGAGGTTTCCCATCTTCATTTACCTTGGGAGACAGTGGATTTCTGGCCTCAGCTTTGTCCAAGGCTTCGTGAGGCTAGTCCAAAGAAGCATTCCCAAAAGTAAACTTCCAGTTTGAAGGGGTATTTAGTCTGGAGAAGATAGACCCATGATCGTTATCAACACAGCTCATTGGTACTTCCATCAACCCTGTGAGAACCCACTGGTACAGCCACATTGGAAAATGTTCCCCTTAGGTAGTGCTGGCTCTTGGCTGTCAACGAGAAGTGCCACCACTCATCGGTGGCATTGGAGGTGCTGAGTCGGGACGGAGGAGTAGAAAAGAGAACAGGAGAAGGGAGAGAAGAAGAGACACGAGAAGAGGAGAGAAAGAGAGATGAAACAGGCAGAAGAGGAAGAAAGGTGGAAGAGGGACGAGGAGGGTCGAAGGGAAAGGAGAGAAGAGGAGACAGAGAGAGAAAGATGAGAAGGACCAAAGAAGGGAGGAGAGAGAAGAAAGGGGAGAGAGAGAGAAGAATGGAGACGGGAAGAGAGAGATAGAGATGGAGGGGAGGGGAAAATGTCGGAGAGAAATGGAAAAGAAACACTGGAGAAAGTGGTCCATTAGAGCTTTCTTAGTTTTCTTTGCTAGATCACTGAAGAGTATAATTTTCAATTATCAAAAATAGCCTATATTATTTTTTTGTTTCCCTCTTTTCCCTTGGAGTGGACATATGGTTTACTTGCGATCTTAAAGTGTGCACTTCATATATGGGTGTATCTGAGGAACAGTAGATTGACCCTTTTTTCATGTGTAGATGATTATTAATTAGCATGGACTTTACATTTTTCTGTTAAGCAAGAACCTGTAAAGACCACCTTAAGTATCAACCAAGATATTAATGGTTGAACCAGAAAGTTAGTATGATCTGCTGAATGCTTTTTGTTTCACATCCAAAATATGCTCTCTTAATTCTCCAAACCTTAGTTGAGGATTGCCTCTGATTGAAGAGTTTCTATGGTCCTAGTCTTTT
Source organism: Combretum micranthum (assembly GCA_024138025.1). Lineage (NCBI taxonomy): Eukaryota > Viridiplantae > Streptophyta > Magnoliopsida > Myrtales > Combretaceae > Combretum > Combretum micranthum. Next base: position 41,263 of record JAMXBD010001617.1, read on the forward strand.
GAACCTTCTTTTTTGCCTTTTGTTTCCCATCACTGCAAACTCAAAATAATAACAAAAATATCTTGCTGAAAGCTAAAGGTCAGAGGGTCCAGTCTCACTTATGTATTGTAATGGGCCTGTCAATTGGAGGGCTTTTATGCCTGGTTCTACTACAATTCCAGCTCTAGAGGTCCAGCTATTTGGACAGAATTTTTCTTTATGAAGACCTACTGGGTTTGGTTCCACTAGTCACAAGTGGGGTTTATAGCTAAGCATGCAAATGAGTAGAGTTGCTTGTAAGCTATTGAGTTCAATTCTCTTTAAGCTCAACTCGGCTTAGCTCTGCTTGGCTTGGCTTGAACTTGATTAGTAAACGAGCGAGCTTGGGCTTAAAGTAAAGTTCGTTTTTCTAAATAAGTTAAGCTTGAGTTTTGATTTAGTTTTGTGAGTTGGCTGTGAACAAGCTTATTTAGACTCGTGAACAAGCTTGTTTAGGCTTGTGAGTAGGTTCATTGCTAGAATGTTAATAACTCATTAGTGGATTTGTGCATTTTATATGCATGATGCATTATATATGACTATATAAGTAAAACAATATAAGCTAATTATTATTTAATATATATGTATATATAATTATACCAACATTGATATGGAATATTTTAGGTTTGAAAGAAATTGAAAAATAGGCTATCTAAACAAGTTGAGCTCGAACTTAAATTTCAGGCTCAATAAAAGCTTGGTGGGCTCGATAAAAAGCTCGATTCAGCTTGAGCTCAATCCAGAAATGAGCCGAGCTTGAGCTCAATAAATTTTAAATGATCTAAAGTTTTTAAAAGCGTAGTTTGGTTCATTTGCAGTCTTATCTGCAACTGTGGAACAGGCTTTCATGCCAGTAATGGTTATGGACAAGTCAATCATGGGTTTGAATTGTGGCCTTATTTAACTAAAGTTTCTACTATTAAAACAGGTTGACCTCTTTGTTTCTTATGAGCCAATGCTATCTTATAGTGATCACTTCATGCAACAGTTTGACATATTTATATGTCACTGAAAGTTTTCATCCTTGAGAATACTTCTGTAAATTTTCTCTTGTAAGTTTTCACTTTGATGTGGGTTTTTATGTCTAACTGGTTGGTTTTCTTGTGGGCAGTGGTTGTGGGAGAAATAGCAAATTTTGCTGCTTATGCATTTGCTCCAGCCATTCTGGTAACTCCTCTTGGTGCACTCAGTATAATAATTAGGTAAACTTCTATCATGCTGGACATCTATTCCAATGATATCTCAAGATAAAAGGTACAAAAAATTATCATCCACCCTCCAAAAGCTAAAGAAGTAGACTATAGAAAGTGCTAAAGAAAATAGTACTGGGCTATGAAATGGAAACGGAAAAGTGCATAAAATAACACTCTTCATTACAAGTGTGAAGCACTGCTATCTATAGACCTTGAGGGAGCTACAACTTTCCTCATAATATAATCCATGTTAAGCTTTTGGTTGCCAACTCTCTGCTTTCAACCCAGTAGACTTCAAAAAGAGTGAGGCCTTGTAAAGAAACTGGAAATACTGTGCGCGATAGGAGTTCCATTCCAGACTGATTTTATCCCTTAGTCTCACAAAGTGACATTTAAAGAAGAGGTGGTCATGAGATTCTTCCTCCATTTTGCACATGAAGCAAACTTTTTGGCTGATTACATGTCCACAGTTAACAGCTTGTGGTGCAGTGTAAGCCAAAGAGAGACGGCATGCCTGTATATGCTATTCTTTTGCCACACTTAATTTTGCCAAGATAAACGAGGGGATCATTGGCACCTAGAATTGCAGGCTTCCTTGGTAGAAAGAAGTTAATTGGGCTAAGTTTCCATACTAAGCAGTCAGGGAGGTCTGGGTCCATCAAATTTGGCTATAACTTCTCCTCAACTACTTCCGCACTCCTCCTAGAGTCCAGTCCCAACCTTGCTTAAAAATTAAGCAGCAGTCTTGTTTCTTTTGAATTGCCTGATCCATAAATTTCTCTCATCCAATCTACCAAAGGGCTGATCATATTACTGCAGGAAAATTTTATTCAATTCCTCATTTTTCACTTCAATAATTCCTTAAATCTCCCTTTCTTCTTCTTATTATATACTTGTACAATATCTTGAACTACCTATCGATGCATGCCCTGCAGTGCTGCGCTGGCTCACATTATACTAAGAGAGAAGCTGCATATATTTGGAATTCTTGGTTGTGTCTTATGTGTTGTGGGCTCAACAACTATTGTCCTGCATGCTCCTCAAGAAAGGGCAATAGAATCTGTAGCAGAAGTATGGGACCTTGCAACAGAGCCAGGTATGGTTTATAATTTGATAGTCCATCCAGTAATTGTACATGAAATTCTTCTGTTGTGTTTTTGCAGCTTTTCTATTATATGCAGCCTTGGTTATAGCAGCAGCCATCGTTCTCATAGTACATTTTATACCACTTTATGGACAGACACATGTAATGGTCTACATAGGTGTCTGTTCACTTGTGGGCTCACTCTCAGTATGTACACTGTTTCTTCATGTCTCCCCTAATAATTAATAAGCAATACCCAGAAAGCTTGAATAGGAACATTATTTCTCTCACAGGTCATGAGTGTCAAAGCGCTTGGCATAGCTTTGAAGTTGACATTTTCAGGAATGAATCAATTTGTATATCCTCAGACATGGGCTTTTATCATGGTTGTAGCTACATGTATCATCACGCAAATGAATTACCTGAACAAGGTATTGAGATCATCTCTCATTTTTATTGGTATTTTCATCTTTCTCTGCTTTATAGGGCCTCCGGCCTGAAAGGCATTGCTGAATTCTTCTTTTCAAACTGATAACACCATGGTTAAAAAAAAAAAAAGGACATTTATGTTTTCTTTGCTGCTTCTTTGGCATTGTTTCATTGATAAATCTTCTTAATGTGCCTTCAGTTATACATAATTATAGCAAAAATATAGATCTTCTTTTAGTGAGTGTCCATTCCACCCCTCAACACTATTCCTGGAATTTATTATGCAAAGAATTGAGTGGCAACATTACATGATTGTTGATTTGGCCTTGTCGTTCTCTATATCATTTTTTGCCTCGGCAAATAACAAGTTCATCTACATTTGTGCCTTTTGGTGGTTGCAGTTTGTGCTAGGAGTTTTTGATGTTTATAAGGACGAGAGCAGAAAGGTTTTCAGGAAAAAAAAAAAGCCGCATATAGCATAGGGCATAAGATCGTTATCAGAATTATTAATTTCGGAGCTATGAATCACTATAGATTGGGCACATATTCAATTGGCTCCTGAATATGTCTGGCATGATATAATTGTCAAATTGCCAAGATTTACCCATACATATGTAAAAAATATCAAGCACTCTTTGGGGACCTGGATGGCTGGAACCCAGGACTGCTGTCCTCCATAATATAATAAGCAATAGGCATTAAATTCTTTGTGTTTTCCTTCCCCTCCCCCCAATTCTATGTTCTTTGGAGAAGCATTAGTCATGAGAAACCTCATCTTATGTAATCTGTCTATGCTGTTATTTATTTTGTTGTTAGTGTAATCTGTGTATGATTGCTTCCTGCTGTTACTGATGCCGAAATTCCTAGGATAGATATGGTTATTTAATGTCCTTTAAAAATGTTTTAGATTGACCCCTAGAGAGTTTTCAGGTGGAGTTTTCCATGGATTCTTGTCTCTGGCTTCTAGGATGAATTATTTTCTTTGCATACTTGAAGAGTAGATGATAAATGCAATTGAATTATAACTTCAGCATTGGAAGTATGTTTGCTGGAGTTGGACTGTAGCATAGACAAATTGGCCATTCAGTTTTCTGTGTTTAGCAATGTATAGCCTTTGAACTTAAATATTTCATGGATGCTTGAAGTGTAATGCACTGATGTTGGAGTCAGAGCAGAAAGAGGCAAGGAATGGTTTTTGGATGAAATATAATATTTCACTGGTCATTAAATTGATTATAGAATATGCTTGTTTAGTCATCCTTTTCTGCTTTGTGTCAAGGTGCACTATTCCATGTTTTTGGTATCCCTTACTCTCTATAATTTTCAGGTGCTGCTTAGAGATTTGTCTTGTAATGGTCGTGATTGTGATTGTCAACAATACTTTCAGAAGTTTTAATAAGTCATACTTTCTGCAGTTTAATGAGTCATACTTTCTGCTGTCTTTCCTGTATATATTTTTGTATAGTTCATTGTTTCATAATTATTGCTATCTGGTGGAGGAATCAGAGCTAATATTTTTACATAAATTTGTTTTCTTGCATCTTGGTATCTCCTTCACATTATCTGGATGTGCTGTGTTTGATGATGAGTTTTATAATGCAGGCTCTTGATACATTCAACACTGCTGTTGTTTCGCCTATATACTATGTGATGTTTACTTCGCTAACTATTTTAGCAAGTATAATCATGTTTAAGGTAATGTATTCTATTGATACCGTTTGTTGATATGATCATTCATATTCTTTTAAACATCACCATGTTTTTTTATGTTTGCATCAGATGTAGAGAGATGTTTATCTATGTATGTTGCTCCGATTTGGGAGGATAATGATCATATCTATCATGATAGGAGTAAAACATAAATCATTTGAAATTTGCTGGTCCTTTTTTACCAACATGATGTGCTGAAATAGTCACCCAACACTTCATAACCATTTGGATCGTGTCATGTATATCTTAGAAATTGCTGGAACACAAACTTGTGCATTAACGACAGGTTAAATTTTGTGGCTTCATTATACTAACTACTCTCCCAGTAGAGCATATGAATGACTCCCTATAGCACTCTTAAAAGAGAGCTTCTCTGATAGTTATTCTAGTTTTTTGAGCAACTTGGCAACTTATGTTTTTCTCTCTCTTCTGAAATTGTAATTCACCCAAATTCTGTTCTTTTATGTATTTATCTGCCACCTGTATCCTTTAATGAGTACCATAGGTGGACAACAAATGAGCATTGGTTGAAGTTGTTTCTTAAGATTTCTTCCCTCGTAAATTTAACACTCAACTTCTGGAGATTAGCTTACATGGAAGGCTTGTGCCAACTTGTCCGCCAGGTCACAATTTCCTTAACTTAATGGGACTATAAGAGCATTCCTCCAGGTTACATTAACAGCATATAGGAGAGAAGGTAAATTTTAAAATGTAAGAAATAGGAAAATCGCCACCTATCTATACTAACTTCCTTACTAAAAGGGAAACCATCTGCCGCTTAAGTCAGGGAACTTCATGTCAGCAATATAAACTGAGAAAAGAAAGAAGTTATGGGTGTGGTCAGTTTACTTCAGAGGAGGTAGTTAATCAAGGGCCATTGTTTTTTTTATGGTGGTTCCTTATTGCAACCACCAGAGATAGGAAAGGGAAAATTTCTCTTTAGTTGTGAGGGATCTTAGTAGCTATGGTAATAACCAAAGTTTCATTTTTGGAATTTTGTTGCATTTATTTACGCTTCAAAAATATATGTGGGTTGTTTCTTTATAAGCCTACACCACTTGTTCAAGACAAGATAGTGAACTTCCAGGCTGCTCATGATGTAGTACATGACCCTGGGCTGCCTTCTTCTCTGTTTTTTAATTTTTTTTGAAGCCTTCGATATATGTGATATTGTGAAGAAATTGATTGTAATCGTATGAATGAGCAGGACTGGGATGGACAAAATCCAACTCAGATCGTAACAGAGATGTGTGGCTTTGTGACAATACTTTCTGGCACGTTTCTTCTCCATAGGACAAAGGACATGGTGGATGGTGAGATTTCATTCTCTCATAGAACTTTATACTCTGTAGGAGAGCTAATTATTTACATTCTTTTCATAGGTTCAGGATCTATGTCGCGTTTTTCCAAAATCACAGATGAGGATGGGTTTGATCCTGAAGGTATTCCATTGCGGGTTGTTGATTCATTAAGATCTCCTTGAGCTCTCTTTTGCAGTTCATCTCTTTTCCTATTCCCATGAAGGTGCATTCTTTTTGGGTACATGAGCCATCTTGTATTTTCTCACGTGGGGTGGCTCCTCGAGCAACATATGAGCTTGGCACGCGGCTGTCACTGTTCAAAGATGCTTAAGCTCCCTATATCCTCCTTGGTCATGAATATTTTGGCAATTGTAATTGTGAGGACTGGTGTTTCATATACGTGTAATTTAGATTCAACTGTGATGAGCAGTGACAGTCACAATGAAATTCGTGCTATATATCATTCTTTCTTTTTCCCCCCTCAGAAGAAACGAAATGCAGTTTCACTTCTCTAGGTGGTTTGGAGTTAGGGACATGTTTGTCATTTGGAGAGCTGTTTGATATCATAATACGTCAAAAGGTGCTATTTATATATGTTGGACTTCAAGTGCTTGTGCTTTAAGACACCCACTAAATAATTCTGCCACTATATTTGGGACTGGGAAGAAAGATGGTCGTTATGCTAGGATGCTGCGTGTACCATGGGAATGGGAGTAGTCTTTCTCATTCACGTTTATTAATCAGTCATACCAAAAGCATGCTGATGAGTGATGACTTGTACCATGATAGGTCAGCATAGCCAGTGTGGTTAGGTAGCACTCGAGAATGGCATGATATATGAAAGCGATAACCTTTTTTTGTGCATTATTGCTGTGCATTGCCGTGGCATTTTCCAGAGGAAGACTGTCAGGTTTTAAAGAAGCTTCTAGTTATGGCCTACAATATCGTTCTTAGCATATATTTAAGTAATGTAGGAGTTAATAATTTCATGTTGTCTAACATCCTATGTTGATTGACAATAACTTGTACATCATTAACAAAGCCTTAATCTAGCAAAGACCTTAATATGTGGGCCCAAGTTAATTCAGGCAATTTGTTTTCTCAAAAGATTGACGTCAGGGCAGAGGTGGTAGTAGGAACATCATTTTCATTGCTTTAAAGCGTTCTGTGTAATTGTGGATCACCAGGCAATAAACATTAGCCTAAGATGTCCGCAGCTTCTAAAAGGATTCGATTGCTTTCATGTGTCGGAAGTTAAAAACCTGTCCTATCTTTTTACCTAGAGAGTGCCCCGTTACTTTCTTTCCTCCTTTCTTACCTTATTTGTTTGAATTTGCATTTGCAAGTCTTCACCCATTTTAAAGCAATAATGTCCATAGTTTCATATGGAATTTAAATAATCTGACCGAAATTGATATTTTTGGATATTCTTCTTCTTCTTCTTCTTCTGTTTTTTTTTTTTTTTTTCAATTGCAAGTATTCATAGAAGTGCGAGTAACTTAATATAGTATCCCCAGAGTGAAATCAACATACATTTTACAAGAAGGGTAGAGAATTGGAGAGAAAGACCATTTAAAAATATAGCTGTCATTCTCCCTTGTGATAATTGGAAGGTACTCAACCACAAAGCAACCAACAAGAGCAGGACAGCCAGCTCTAGATTCCTCTTACATATATAATAAACAAAACCACCAAAGTAAACCCTCTTGCAGCAGTTGAACTACGTCTCTGATCATATTTTTCAAAACAACCACCAACCCTAACCCCATACTCCAATTATTTCTCATCACTTCAGCCCAACAAACCTAAACTATGGCAGCTGAAGATTTCAGCTTCCCTGTTGTCAATGAGGGTTCACCCAGCTGCATAGATTCGCCTCCCTTGTGGCACTTATCCCCGGTTGCTTATCGCGAAGAAAGTACTAACTCAAGGGAAGCCAACGACATACAACATGCTGGAAACAACATGTCTACCGAAAAAAGGAGGTATCATATTAATACACGCTCAAAGAGAATCGCCAAAGACATTGAATCGGATGGAGAGACCATGGACATGTTGTGGGAGGACTTCAATGAAGAGGTGTCAATGTCAAGGACAAGGACATGGAAAAGGACTCACACCGATTCACAAGCTTCCTCCATGGAAATGGAAGAGATGGGGCATGTCCGGAATGCATTATCCGTGTCGAAAACAGACAAGAAGCCTGGCGTGGTGGTCTTTATCAAAGTATTGAAGAAACTCTCCTGCTTCATAACGATGATCGCTCCCTAAACAAAAATCCATGGCATCTCAAACAATCTCATTCCTGCAAGTTTCGTTAATGGATTGCTTCCAGTTCTAGTCTTCACTCTTTTTAGTATTTACCTCATATATATATATATATTACTATCTTTTTTTTTTTTTTTTCGTTGCTATTTTATAATATTTCACCTTTGGATGTAATTCGAATATGACATGTTAATAGGGTAGGGCAATCAATTTACTGTTTTCTAAACACTAACATAAAGAATATATGACAGTGGAACAATGATCTTGTCTTGTCTATGCAAAGTGATATGCTTGGTAATCTGATTCTTTGCCAAAGTTGTTTACGCGGGTTCTTAGTGAGGTAGATTTCAATTCTAATAGCTTTGGAACGCTAAATACTTTTGTTTAAATCTCAATTGGAATGGCTTCTCATTCCACTCTATTAGGTTACGGAAACTGGTTAGAGAATTCATCTCCTGCTGGGTTAACCAGATGTTTTTAACCTTTAGAACTGGTGATGAGTTTAATGCAGACTTTGCGGATACTCACTCAACACTCACTTTCTACTGTAAACAAGTCAAGAGTTCAAACAATGCAAGTTCAAACTCAAACTCAAATTTTACTATTACAGATTAAAGATTAGCTTACATCAACTTTACCATGTGTCATCAAGCGTTCGACTCCACTCAATGTCGTACTTGAATCTGTTTGAACTTGATTCAATTAAATTCATTTATAAAACAAGAAAGAAAATCCAACAATAAAGAAACTACCATTTCCCCTCCTCCTTCCCACTCCCAGTAAAGACACACTACCAAGACTACCGCTGGTGTATCTTTCCTTCATCCATAATCGTAACCTTACCTTCTTTCAACATAATGTGTTGTCAAGAGCAGTAATTGTTTTGCCAAATTAAATATAGATATATATAACAATTGGTATATATAGAGAAATTAAACTTAATGTAAAAGAAAAAAAAAAAAAAAACTATGGCATTTCATACTATAAATTTGTTTTGGGATTAACTAATAAATACAATCTTGGCAAGGCCCTCCCTCTAGACACTAGACACTAGCCCTAGACCCTAGTCCTAGTAGTATGGTTCTTTGAAAAATATAACATAGACGATACAGCAAATAGCAAAGAGGATGATGGCAACATCTATCGTAAGAGCTGTGACAGCTTGGTCGCTCAGGTTCATGTTCTTCCCTCCGAGTCGGTCGACCATGGCGGGAACCGGTTGGTAGTCGCGTACATCTTGCTCATATGGGTCTTCCAACCTCATCCTCATCTTTTCAGCTTTCCTACTGGCAGCCTCCTGAGCAAGCGTCCAGTCATAAAACCTTCGACTCTCCTCATCGCTTAGTACATCGTATACTTGTCTTAGTTTTAGGAACTTGTCTGATGCTGTTTTCAGTGGAAGCGATGTCGTGTCTGGATGGTACTCTTTTGATAATCTTCTGTAGGCTGCCTTGATTTCTTCCAAATCCGCTTCAGCTGAAACACCAAGGAACCTGCTTTTGACAGGACAAGACAGGAGGATTGATTAGTGCTACATAAGTATCCGTAAAATTTTAACATATAAATATTTTTATAAAAACTATGCACTAAGCACTGTTATCACATCTCGTCTAGAAAATATTGATACTTTGCTAACCACTCATCCAGATATGCGTCTTATTAGTTTGATGAGCTTTGGCATATGGATTGTCAGACAAAACAAGGCAAAACAAAACTACCGTCAATCATTCAAGGAAACTCCAAATAAACAAAAAAAAAAAAAAATGGAAAAAAGTAGTAGTTGGTTAATGGATTATGGAGGGGACTGACTGGTAATGAGAATCAGAGGATTCATTTAACAAATCGGAGAACTTTTCACCCAAAAGATTCTTCTTCTCCTCTTCAGGGTTGAGCTGTTGTTTTTCTTTGTTGTTTACACCAATCCAACCTTCATCAGGATTGTCCCAGTGGATCCTGGTGTCAACCCCTGGTGGTGCTCTTTTCCTTCCATAGGGTCCTTGTCCTTGTGTTGCACTAACTCTCAAATTCAAGTGGGATTGGGACCTACTTCTACTTCTACTACACCACCTTCTTGTTCTTTTTGTTAAGCTTGTGCTTGTCAGCCATATGCTCTTAATCCCACTGCATCTTGGTTGCTCTGTGAGAATGGAGAAATAAGCTCGACCACACTGTGTTGATGCCATCGGTAATTTAATTGGTTTCTTTAATAGGATCCGCTAAGCATAAGAAATGGTCAGGTTTTTTAAGAAAATTCTTAAAAACGTTTCTTGTTTTTTGTTTCATAATAGCCTCGTAATTTTGTGGTCGAGGAAGAAAGGGTCCCTCACCTCACCTTTGGCTTAGGGAAATTTTCTGGAGCTAACTACTTGACTTGGCCTCCCATTTTTCTTTTTGCTAAATTGCTCAAAATGGTCAATAAGTTCTTGTCTTTCACAAACTGGCCCCAAATCTTTATTTTATTATTAATTTTTATTAAACTAATAAAGAATTGAAGCTCAGTGGAATTGGTAAAAAAAAAAAATTACCTTTATTTAAAACAAAAAAAAAAACGTTTTAAAAAATAGTGGCGCCGAAAATAACAAAATGTTATACTACAGCCAAAATGCACAATATTTATGATATATCTCATTTAGTAAATTTCATAAATTGGAAAGTTCTAGAGATTTATTTTTTTTTTTTTTTTTTGCAAAAAATCATTTAGGTTTAGTATATTCATACTCATACATACTAGCTGACCTCTACCTCAAACACATGAAATCTCAAAATTTTATCCCAGGATGTATATTATTAAATATCTACGGTATTAACCAATTTTGTATTTCGAAAGTGATAATTTTTCGGGAAAAAATGTGGTGGTCATTCTTTATAGATTCAATATCTACTTCACAAATTAATAGAATATAAGTCAAAAAATTGGCTGGCCATGTAGTAGACTAGATCTTAGCAAGATCACAGATCCGGTGAAGGCCCTGAAACGGCCCACCTAAGCCTTGGCCAGTAGGTTCCCGATATCCTATCGGTTCATAGTCAATTGAATTAGTCAAGTCACGAATTCAATTTTTTTCCCTGATTTGATTTGCCGGCTAGGAAAAGGAAATTAATATTTATATCTTTAAAAAAATTATGAATATGCCATTGAGATGGAAGTAATTCCAGTTTTAGGCAACATGAAGATATGAGGTCTCAAATAGCAGAGCAACCTCGTCTCTTAAAGAGACGAGCTCAGCCACTTATAACCTCGTCTCTTCAATAGATGAGGTTGATGGAGCCAATATTTTGCCTGTCTTCTTCTTCTTCCCCATTTGATTCGTGAAAAGCCCCCAATTTTCTGTCGCACAAAAACCCTAACCTTAATTTTACTCCATTCAAGCATTGTTTTTGCTCTGATTGGTGCGAGTTCTTAGTTGATATTGATCAATAGACATCAATTTGTGCAAAATTCAACCGATTAATCCTTCCATTGTTGAGGACGCACCAAAATCCACAAGCAAGTGACTTGATCTTGTCACATCAATTTTTCACAATTATTGATGTTGCAATGTAGATTTTTCGGTGTTGTCTCTGTTGTTAGATATCTTTTTTTTTTTTTTTTTCAATTGTTGAAGTAGCATTGTATGCTATTTGTCATATTAGTAGTATTATGTAGTGGTAATGCAATTTTGATGTTTATTGTATGCTTTATTGATGTTGCAATGTGGCCATTGCATATTGTAATTTTGATGTTACTATATATTTTTAGAATTTAGGAATCAAATTATAAAATCACATATTATTATATGTCTTACACCTTGATCATGTTTGATGATGTTAGAACCCACATTAATAAAATATTTTGATAAGAATGAGATGGTTAAACTGATATTAGTAAACATATTCGATACTAGGGGAGTGTAAATCATAACTCATGACCACATTTCATGCATTCAACTCATGTTTTACGAACTAGCAGGTTAGGTGTGGAAATAGAAAAGGCTAAGTATATATTATGGACTCATGGAAAATATTTTGGAAGGGAATGAAGATTTTGGTTATGATAGGCGGGTAGTTTCTGTGATCAGTATCAATAGAAACTCTACATATGAGCAAATACTAAACATCATCTGTAGTAGACTTAAGATAAATAGGTCTACACAATGGGTTGAGCTGTATCTAGGGTAGCTATTGGAGATAGGACACTACGTTATGATATTATTCCAAAAGTGATGATGATGTTGCACAGGAGATGACGGTGTACACAAAAGGGTCAGTGCCTGTATATATCTAGATATTTGAAAAGGAATTGCAGTAGATACCTACGAGTGACATAGGTATTGATGGAAATGTTGGCAACCAAGTGTTGACAGATGAGAACTCCAATCCTACTCATACAACAGTTAGCACGTAGGTAAAAATGAATAACTTTGAAATGAGTGCACTTGATTGGAGTTGTGGTCAACTGGCCATGATACTGATGCGATGCAAGACTCATTAGTAACCGAATCTAATGACGACTATGATGAAGATGGAAATGATTCGATGATAGGTTTATACTAGTAGGTTACTACTATCGATATATAACGTAAGGTAATGATCGACACTATTTTGTGTCTCATATAGATGTTGAGGCAATAGAGAGCTCAGTGCTAGTACATTTTTTTTTTTTTACTATTGATGTAGGTGGTGCATATGCTGCATTTGATGATGAACAAGAAATAAGTACTGGAAATTGGAGCTTCATCGATGAATTCAAGATTGGAATGCAGTTTAAGAGTAAAGATTATCTTATACAAGTAGTTAAAATGTGTCATATATCAAACCATTACAATTTTAAGGTGATGAACTTAGATCTAAGGTCATGGGAAGTTCAATGCACTGATACCCAATAGAGGTTGTAAGTGGAGACTCAAAGACGGCTACAAGAAACATGGTGGGTGGTTTCACATCACAGAATATGAAAGGCCTTACAGATGTTTGGATGAAAGTAGTAGACAAGATCATTCTCAATTGGACTCCACTAGCATGTCCAAGTGCATTATAATGGAGATTCGTAATTCTCTAGATGTGAGGGTAAAGGACCTCCAATTGACTATCTTAAAAGAGTTTAGGTATAATGTTCATATTAAGAGAATTCATAAGGTGAAGTGAAAGGCTATTGTGCAGGTGTATGAAAACTGGGAGGATTCATATGCGGAGCTCTCACATCTAGTTAATGCAATAGCAGAGGTAAATCCAGGACCAAAGGTTGAGTGGAGAACTGTTGAATCATATACTGCAGGGTACGTCTTCCTTGAAAAACTCTTTTGAGCATTTACTCATTGCATTGAAATGTTTTAGCATTGCAGGTATGTTGTGGATACATGATTGAATATACTAATAAAAACTTGTTAGTAGTGGACTAATTTATCTTTGTTAATGCTTTACAGGCCCACGATCACAATTGATGGTACCTTCTTCTTGTATGGTAACTACAAGCACATAATACTTATGATAGTGGTAGTGGATGGAGCAAATCATATCATGCCATTGGCATATGCTCTTGTCGATGAAGAAAAAGAAGACACGTGGAGTTGGTTCTTTGAAAAATTATTGGAACATGTTATTGAGGAACGCTCCAACATTTGCCTGATATCCAACCGACATGTTGGTATTAAGAGTGGAATTGAGGGTGAAAATGCTGTATGGCCTAGAGGCTAGTCTTGGCGATGGTGTATCTGGCATATTGCCATCAATTTCAATTCGAAGGCCAAGAGCAAAGAATGCAAAGAATTAGTGAAAAAAGTGACCTACCAAACCCATACTAGAAAATTACATGGTTGCTTTAATGCAGCACATCAAACTAGTCCATGGACAACGTGATATTTTCATGAGTTGCATTCCTGTATGTGGAATTTATCTTACTATGAAGGCGTAAGGTTTGGAATTGGTATAACAAACATGGTTGGGAGTTACAAATTCATTCTTAAAGATGCTCGGAACTTACCCGTGGCAGCACTGGTGAAAAAAATCTTTTACAATTGCAATTCAATTATCTATGCTTATGTTTTATGATTATTATATTTAATATTGTATATACATTTGATTTAATGAATTGTGCAATAGTTCAACCCTTTTATATATTATGTTTTATGAGTTTTTCATTATGTTGGTGGTGAAGAAATGGGTTTAGCTGTTGGATGGATTGGCTTTGAGAATAATGTTGTTGTTGGATGGATCGGTTTTGAAATAATTGTTGTGGTTGTATTATTGTAGCCTAGAAGTTATTTCTTTGTGGTGGATGGCTAATGATTTATACGAGTTGATTGTATATATTGTTGATTCTTTATTAACTAAAGTTTTGATGATAACAAAATAATTAAGAAACTCATGATGTTATTTAGTGTGCAGAATTTATATATATGTGTGTGGTGTGTGTATGTGGTGTGTGTGTGTGTGTGTATGTGTGTGTGTGTGTGTGTTAGACAAGAACCTACAGAGCCTTTCACAAAACTTTAGAGAAAAATGATGAGTTCAAGATGAATAGGTAAATGATGTTGTATATCGATGGTTTACATGCTTTACTTATCATAAAGAAAGAATATATAAGAATTGAGAGAAACAACATCATTATCAAGCGTTTTTCAAGAAATAGAGAAGTATACAGAATGTTTTCTAGAAGGTTAAGTTAAGGATGAAATATTTTTCTAGAAAACTAGAACTTTTTCCAGAACTTTCATTGGAATTTTTGAAGAACAAGTATTTTCAACCAGAAGTTATTGTTCATCTTCTCAAACAAGAAGATATAATTTTTCAGAAAAATATAAATATTTTTTTAGGACCTAGCTCCAAGATAATAAGTACATTTGGATAATATACTTATTTGATTCTACTATAGTCGAAATTATATCCTAGGGGATTCAAATATTTTTAGATCTTCTCTCATCAATGGAAGTATTTATTCAAGACAAAGTCATATATTATGGGATTCATCTCAAGACAAAGTAATTATTTGAATTGATATATTTCAAAATAAGAACGAGAATTTTTATTATCTATTTTCATGGATTTGTATGATAAGATCAAATCAAGATGAAATGTTATCTTGAAAATGAAGATCACGATGAAGGTAGAGAATATCGGAAATAGATTTATCTCCAGTAGAACAACGTTATAGAGGAATTTCAAAATTGATACAACTAGATTTTGATGAATTACGAGAATCAAGAAGACGTTATCTTCATTTCAACGTTTCAAGTTATTCAAATTCAATTCAAGAAAAGTTACAAAAGATAAAAGGAACATCTTCAACTCATTAAGGAAAGCGATTATATTTCAAATTCAATATGATCAGGAACAACAGAACTTTATCTGAGATATTTGGTATATGAATCTATCCTCCAAACAAGTACTTGAACGTTAGAAGAAGATGAAGGATAAATGCATTACAAGACAGAGAGAGAAGAAGAGATTTATTCATTATTCAAGCAAGAAAACAAAAGGCTTTCCTTTACAAAAGATATAGAGTAAAACACATAACAAAATCCAGAAGTTTCACTTCATTAAGATTTTTCTACATTTGTAACAGCGAGCTGATATTTTAGCATACATACTTCAGCTATTTGAATTAAAGATCTTATTGTGTAAAGAAGGAACATGTTGTTACCTTCTTAGTTGATAGTTTAGTTACAAGTTTAGACGCTTTAGATCGGTTGTAGCTAGAAGATAGCTGTGAGAATCGAACAGGGAGGATCGCACAAGCTTGTAATTTAAACTTATTGGATACAGTAGAACAAAACCCGTAGGATAATGGGGTCCCCGGCTCGGAGCTGAAAGTGGACTAACGTACAAGGCGAAACTACTATAAATAGCTGCCTAATCTTCTTTCTCCCTATCTTTTTATTTTTACGCAATTTATTTTCATATTTGTTGTATTGATATATTGTTTTCGTTTTTCAAAGTTAAAAGGGGATTAATTTTTAAAGGCAAAAATTTGTAATAATCAATTCGACCCCCCTTCTTGATTATTATTAGGGACCAACAATTGGTATCGGAGCAGGCTCATTTTATTGTTTTGAGTGATTCATTTAAAAATGGCTGAGGACAATGTAGCAATTAATCGTACTCCTTTATTTCATGATTCAAATTTTTCTTATTTGAAAATGCGAATGGAAACTTATATAAAAGCTAACGATTATGATTCTTGGCAGGTAATTACCATTGGAGACAATGTGATTACAATGAATGGAATTTCAGTCCTGACAGATGCTGAGAAGAAGATCATTGAAAAGAACAACAAAGCTAAAAATTTGTGGTTGACAACTATTGTTGCCTCAGAATTTTATTTAATATCTTCATGTGGAACAACAAAAGAGATTTGGGATAGATTGAGTGAAACTTATGAAGAAACAAATACAATTAAAGAAACTAAAATCAATGCTTTACTTTAGCAATATGAGTTATTTAAGTTTACAACCGACGAGCCTGTCAAAGATGCTTTTAACAGGTTCACTACAATAACAAACGAACTGACTTCACTTGGCAAAGTGATTATTGATCCTGATCTTGCGAGAAAGATGCTGAGAATTTTACCACCTTCTTAGGATGCAAAGAAAACTGCCATAGAAGAAGCTCAGGATCTCAACAAACTCTTTCTTAGCCAACTAAGAGAAAAGTTAATGGCTTATGAATCTCATAAGAAAACTATACAATGAGAGGAAAGTAGTAACAAAGGAATTGCATTTAAAGCTAAGAAAGTTATTCAAGCTGGATCTAATAATGGTGAAGATGAAGATGAAGAAGACATAACTCTTCTAGGCAAAAAGCTCAATCGATTCTTCAAAAAACAAAGAGGTAAGAAATTTAGTGCATTTAAGAAAACTACTGAATATAAGAAAAATGATGCAGGAAAAGGATACAAAGAACAAGAGAAGAAAAAGGAGAAGAATGAGATTCAGTGTTATGAATGCAAAAAACCAGGACATATCAAATATGAATGTCCCACTTTGATAAAGAAAATGGAGCAATACAAAAAGTGAAGTCAAGCAATGTTAGCAACATGGAGTGATTTATATGACACAGAAAGTAGTCCAGAAGATTCTGATGAAGAAGAGGAAGAAGCAAATCTTTGTCTCATGGCTACCTCTAAGGTACACTCTGAATCTGATAATGAAATTACTGAAGATGATATGCTTATTGAAATGAAAAAATTATTAGAAGCTCTTAAAAAGGCTGACTTAAAGATAACTAAATACGATAATGAAGTAAAATTGCTCAAAAATGAAAAGGAGGCTTTAAAACAAACAAATTCTTTACTTGTTGATGAAAATGACATATTAAAGGATGATCTTGAAAAGTTGCATGTAGATAATGAAAAGCTAGGAAAAGATAATAGATTGTTAAAGGAAGAAATCAAAGTGTTGAAAGTGAAAATAGACAAATTATCTAATTCAATTAGGAATACATTTAATAAATTTAACGAAAGTGATAAGAAATTAACAATGTTGATCTCATCACAAAGATCATCTTTTGAAAAACATGGTTTAGGATATGAGCATGGATCTAGTTCGAATACATCTAAGAAAATCATGTTTGTAAAAGCTAAACCAAACAAATATAATGAATTAAGTGAAAGAAAGCAAGATTTAATATCAAATCACGTGAAAAGAAGTTATACCAACAACACTAGAAGGTATTCAAAAGTTATCCTTCTTATGAAAACAATACTAGAAGGTACTACAGAAGTTATCCGATATATGAAAACAATGCCAAAAGGTATTCCAGAAGGTATTCCACATATGAAAACAATACCAGAAGGTATTCCAGAAGTTACCCAATACAAAATGACATGAAATAGGTAAACAACAGATATAGTCATAACATTTCATATGCAAGCTTCTTTTGTAATAAAATTGGTCATACTGAGAAATATTGCTATTATAAAAGAAACAAGCTTAGTAATGAACAAGTTAAACAAAGAAACCAAACTAGCTTGTCTTATAAATGACCCAAACTTGTTTGGGTTCCTAAAAAGGTTTAATCATTTTGAATTTTGCAGGAACATGAAGCTAAAATTAGAGGAACATGGTACCTAGATAGTGGATGTTCCAGACATATGACTAGAAATGATTCATTGTTCACTAACAACATGGGAAGAAAAGGATATGTGAAATTTGGAGATGACAGTAGAGGTAAAATTGTTGCAACTGGAAGTAATGGTATGTCTCCTTATATCATAGAAAATGTTTATCTAGTTAAAGGCTTAAAACATAATCTTTTGAGCATTAGTCAATTATGTGACAAAGGTTACAAAATGGTTTTTAAAAAAGACAAATGTTTTGCTTTTGGTCAAAATGGTACAAAATTATTTGAAGGTTTTAGAAAGAAAAACATATATTTGATAAAACCAAATGAAGTTGAAGATGCTTGTTGTTTGCTATCAATGAATGATAATATTTTTACTTGGCATAAACGTTTAGGTCATGTAAACTTTAATCAATTAGAAAAATTATCTAAAAAGAATATAATAAGAGGATTGCCTAAAATAAATATTAAACAATATGTGAAATGTGATACTTGATTGAAAAATAAAATGGTTTCTATATCTCATAAAAGTAAAAATAAGATTTCAATACAACGACCTCTTGAATTATTACATCTTGATTTGTTTGGACCTACAAGAGTTTTGAGCATGGGTGGAAGTAAGTATGGACTCGTTATTGTTGATGATTATTCAAGATATACTTGGGTTATATTCTTGCAACATAAAAGAGATACCTTTGATTCTTTTCAAAAATTTGCAAAACAAATTCATAATGAAAAAGGAATTTCCATAATTAGTCTTAGAACTGATCATGGAACCGAATTTCAAAATTCAAAATTTATAGATTTTTGTGAAGAACAAGGTATATCTCATAATTTCTCCGCTCCATATATACCTCAACAAAATGGAGTAGTAGAACGCAAAAATAGAATTATACAAGAAATGACAAGATCTATGTTAAATAAAAGTGGTACTGCTGAGTTTTTGGGCAGAAGCAGTTTCTACAACTTGTTACATCATTAATTGAGTCTACATTTGACCCATGACATCCAAGACAACATATGAACTCTTTGAAGGTAAGAAGCCTAATGTGTCTTACTTTCATATTTTTGGTTCCAAATGTTTTGTGAAAAAGAATGTTTTTAATCTTGGTAAGTTTGATGAAAGATTTGTTGAAGCTATATTTTTAGGATATTCCTTAAATATTCGCACTTATCGTATTTTTAATAAAACATCTAAAACGGATGAAGAATCAATAAATCTTAAGTTTGTTGAAAATACAAAGGATGATAAATCTGATGATGAAAAAGGTCCAACTTTAAAGAAGAATCTTGTTTAGAACTAAAGTCTGAAGTACCAATTGTTGAAATCCATGAATCTGGAAATACAGAACCTTTTCCAGAAGGTAATACAGAGGTTACTCTAGAACCTAGAGAATCTGAACCAGAAACTTTTAAGTCTTGGAAATATAAATCTGCTCATCCTCTTGAACAAATAATTGGTGATGTTTAATCTGGTGTTAAAACAAGAGCGAGTTTGCAAGATTTTGAAAATCATTTTGCATTATTATTTGAATTTGAGCCTAATAATGTTGATGAAGCTTTAAATGATAATAATTGGATTGATTCCATGCAAGATAAGCTAAATCAATTTCAAAGAAATAATGTATGGAATCTTGTGCCTAGACCTAAAGGAAAATCAATAATTGGAACTAAATGGTTATTTAAAAACAAATTGGATGGATGGTACAATTACTAGAAATAAAGCAAGATTAGTAGCTAAAGGATAATCACAAGAAGAAGGAATAGACTTTGATGAAATATATGCACTGTAGTTAGGTTAGAAGCAATTCGTTTGATGCTTGCATATGCATGTTATAAGAACTTTAAAGTTTTTCAAATGGATGTAAAAAGTGCATTTTTAAATGAATTTATAAAAGAAGAAGTTTTTGTAGAACAACCCATTGGTTTTGAAGATCATTTTAAACCTGATTATGTTTACAAATTAAATAAAGCTTTATATGGTTTAAAACAAGCCCTAAGGGTATGATATGAAAGATTGAGTTTATTTCTGATTTCAAAAGGTTTTCAAAGAGAAACTGTTGACACAACCTTGTTTTTAAAATCATATGATCAAGATATTTTAATTGGTCAAATATATGTGGATGATATTATATTTGGTTCTACTAATGAAATATATTACCAAGAATTTGCTAAGTCAATGCAAGCAGAATTTGAAATGTCAATGATGGAGAATTAACATTCTTTCTTGGGCTACAAATTAAACAAACAAAATAAGGAATCTTCATACATCAAGAAATATATACAAAACAAATTCTAAAGAAATTAGGGTATGAAGGATGTAAAGGAGCTGCAACTCCTATAAGTACTTCAACAAGGTTAGATTCTGACTTAAATGGGAAAAAGGTAAACGAGAAGTTATATAGAAGTCTCATTGGTTCGTTATTATATTTAACTGCATCCAGACCCGATATTCTCTTTAGTGTATGTTTGTGTGCTAGATTCCAAAGTGCACCAACAGAAACACATCTGACAGCTGTTAAAAGTATTTTCAAGTACTTGATAAATACTTCAAAATTAGGCTTTTAGTACCCTAAAAATCAAAATTTTGATTTATTAGGATACTTTGATGCAGATTATGCTGGTTGCAAAATTGATAAAAAAACACATCTGGTACTTGTCAATTTCTAGGTGACAAATTGATTTCTTGGTCTTCTAAAAAACAAATTCTATTGCCTTGTCTACAACTGAAGTAGAATATGTTTCTATTGGTAATTGTTGTGCTCAAATGCTTTGGATTAAACAACAATTACAGGATTATGATTTGTTTTATAAAAATATACCATTAAATGTGATAATACAAGTGCAATTAATTTGACAAAAAAACCTATACATCATTCAAGATCTAAACACATTGATATTTGTCATCACTTTATTCGAGATCTTGTTAATAATGGAAATATGGTTGTTCAATATGTATCAACCGATAATCAATTAGCAGATATTTTTACAAAACTTTTGGAAAAAGTGTGTTTTGTATTTATTAGAAATGAGATTGGTTTGTGTTATCCGTTTTGATTTAAAAAAATAATAATAAATCGATAAATATTTTTCAAGAAATAGAGAAATATACAGAATGTTCTCCAGAAGGTTAAGTTAAGGATGAAAAATTTTTCCAGAAAACTAGAACTTTTTCTAGAACTTTCACTGGAATTTTTAAAGAATAAGTATTTTCAACCAGAAGTTACTGTTCATCGTCTCAAACAAGAAGATCTATTTTTTCAGAAAAATATAAAGATTTTTCTTAAGACCTCGCTCCGAGTTAATAAGTACATTTGGATAATATACTTATTTGATTGCACTAAAGTCGAAATTATATTCTAGGAGATTCAAATATTTTTAGGTTCTCTCTCATCAATGAAAGTATTTATTCAAGACAGAGTCATATATTACGGGATTCATTTCAAGACAAAGTAATTATTTGAATTGATATATTTCAAAATAAGAATGGGAATTTTTATTATCTATTTTCATGGATTTGTCTGATAAGATCAAATCAAGATAAAATGTTATCTTGAAAATGAAGATCCCGATGAAGGTAGAGAATATTGGAAACGGATTTATCTCTAGCAGAACAACGTTATGGAGGAATTTCAAAACAGATACAACCAGATTTTGATGACTTACGAGAATCAAGCAGACCTTATCTTCATTTCAACGTTTCAAGTTATTCAAATTCAAATCAAGAAAAATTACAAAAGATAAAAGGAACATCTTCAGCTCATTAAGGAGAGCGGTTGTATTTCAAATTCGAAATAAGGATCAGGACCAACAGACCTTAATCCAAGATATTTAGGATATCAATCTATCCTCCAAACAAGTACTCGAACGTTAAAAGAAGATGAAGGATAAATGCATTACAAGACAGAGACAGAAGAAGAGATTTGTCGAGCCTGGATTTTTCCACTATCTGGTCCATTTCTCCTAACCCGATTCATATCAAACCCGAACCCATTTAACATGAATCCTCGACTAGGGGTTAAAAGAAATTTTAAATTTTGAAAATTTTTTAGAGTCGCCACCCGATATAAATAGGTAAAAAATAAAAAGCTAGGATCAATGGGTCGGTTGATCCTAACTTAGCTACTAGTCTGCGAAAAAATTTGATTTTTAAAAAAAACAAACTTTTTTAAAAACCAGATATCATGGATTCGGGGCCTAACCTATTAAAACCAAATAGTTACCACTTTTGGAATTTTAAATTTATAATCTATCCTTTTCATGCTCAAAAACTTAAGTAAAACATTATAGCACAAATATTTACAAGTTAAATCATTCATTTTTATTTTTTATGTACTTTTCTTCATTTTTATTTTTTTTTAGAATATCAATATCAACAAATATATTTCCTTTTTTTTAACAAAAACTTATATTTACAAAATAGTTATTCACAATATTTAAAAAAAAAAAAAACATTTTTTTTTTATGTTTTAATGTCGCCTCGCAGGTGCCTACGTACTCGCTAATCGAGATCAGACAAAACGTAGTTCTTTTTAAAAAAAGAACTTAATTTGTTGATCAATTTTAATTTTTGAACTCTTCTCACTTTAAATTCATTAAATTTTGAATTTTTATGAAAACCATTTTTGATGATCCTATGATCTAACCAATTGATTTTTTATTTTATGAAAATATATTTTTCTAAGTCCAAAAATCATTTTTTTTTTATTTAAAAATTTTGGTTTTGGAAAATCCAATTTTATCATTATTATTTTATTATTATTTTATTATTATTATTTTAATAATCATCACATAAATTCACAACATATTCAAAATATTTTACAATATATTAAAATTATTTTTCATGCATTAAATATGCATTTCTAAAAGTAATTTATGTATAAATACATATTAAAAATATTCAAAAATATTCAAAATATAAAAAAAAAAATAAATTTATATGAAAAATAATTATTTTGATTTTTATGGATTTTTTTGAATTTTTTTGAATTTTTTTATGAATTTTTATGAATTTTTTACTATTTTTTGTTATTTTCTGAAATTAATTATATAATAAAATAATAATAAAATAATGCAGATTGACCTGGACCATTGGATGAAGCGGAGGAGATTTGGTACGTTGATCTGGCTGACTGATCCTGATCGTCTGATGGAATTGACCAAATCTGGGGCGTTGATCAAGATGATTAAATCTGGGCCGTCTGATACGCTTGATCAACTCTGGGCCGTCGGATTTGGATGATCAAATCTGAACCGTTGATCTGCTTGATCAAATCTGGGCCGTCTGATCTGCTTGATCAAATCTGGACCGTCTGATCTGCTTGATCAAATCTGGGCCGTCTGATCGGAGCTGACCGTTGACCGGAGGCGGGTTGGACTTCGGATTTTCGGGTCAAATTTGGGTCGGATCCGACCCGATCGGGCGAAGAAGACGAAGTCGCGGCTTTTCGAGGAGGATTCCGGGGGCTCTGGTGGTCGTCGGCGGCCGGGGGTTTGTCGGCCCGACGCTTGTGGGGGAGCCGAAGCTGGTGGCGGTGGTGGATCGCGCCCAGATCCACCGGAAGCGGCAGTTCGTGGTGGTGGTTGCCGGCGGTGAGGGTTTTCAAATAAAAAAAAATTACAGAGAGGAATCCGATCAATTCGAGTAAATCCAAGCACACTAAAACATTAAAATCAAGTTTCTAACACTGATAAAACATTCAATTTGATCTGAATCTGATCAAATCACTTCGAATTTGAAAAATTCGAATCCTAAACTCTAAATTCGAAAATTTCGAATTGAACTTATTATGTGTGTGTTTCTTGAAATTGAGTTGTGCTTTTTGATCCTAGTACCCTCTATTTATAGGTTGCAAGCTCAATTTTACGTTTCGTATTGCTTCAGAAACGAATTGATTTTTGCCTCTTTATTTGCACGAATTTAATCCAATAATTCGTGTTTAATTTGTTTCAAACTGATGAATTGATGATTTATCTTTCATATTCTTCATCAAATCATTCAATGTGGGTAGATGAATCATCCAATTCTATAAATTCTTGTAAATCTTCATTAATGGACAATTGAATGCTTCATAAATTGTATTTTTTTTTATTTTTCTTTTAGCACGAATTTTGTGACTTTTGGGTTGTTTTTACACATGAATTGTGTATTGATCTTTCATATTCCATGTCTACTTTGCAATGGCATCATCAATTTCAACAATTAATGATGTTTTGTCAGTTAAAAATTGATGCAAAGTAAGGCAAAAAGTCACTTTGAGAAGGCAAAAAATAAGATGATAA
Source organism: Combretum micranthum (assembly GCA_024138025.1). Taxonomy (NCBI): domain Eukaryota; kingdom Viridiplantae; phylum Streptophyta; class Magnoliopsida; order Myrtales; family Combretaceae; genus Combretum; species Combretum micranthum. The sequence continues at coordinate 65,583 of JAMXBD010001617.1, forward strand.
AAAGGCAAAAATTTGCCTTTGCTAGGGTTTGAACCTGGGTCCTTGAGCTTGGGTGTGTGTTTGGGTCAATGTATTTAACCAACAGGCCATTTGGCCTGTGCCTTGATCACTTAGCCAACTCATTACTTAATTAAGGCTTTTGGAAAAATGAGTTTAATTAAACAAAAATGAACATTTTGTTTAATTAACTTTATAAATTTAATCCTTAATTAATTGGGCAAAAATTGGGTGTCTACAAGATTTATTCATTATTCACGCAAGAAAACAAAAGGTTTTCCTTTACAAAAGATACAGAGTAAAACACATAACAAAATCTAGAAGTTTCACTTCATTGAGATTTTTCTACATTTGTAATAGCGAGTTGATATTTTAGCATACATACTTCAGCTATTTGAATTAAAGATCTTATTGTGTAAAGAAGGAACGTGTTGTTGCCTTCTTAGTTGATAGTTTAGTTGCAAGTTTAGACGTTGTAGATCGATTGTAGCTAGAAGATAGCTGTGAGAATCGAACAAAGGGGATTGCACAAGCTTGTAATTTAAACTTATTGGGTACAGTAGAACAAAACCCGTAGGATAACGAGGTCCCCGGCTCGGAGGTAGAAGAGTAGACTGATGCACAAGGAGGAACCACTATAAATAGTTGCCTGATCTTCTTTCTCCCTATCTTTTTATTTTTACGCAATTTATTTTCATATTTGCTGCATTGATATATTGTTCTCGTTTTTCAAAATTGAAAGGAGATTAATTTTTAAGGAAAAAAATTTGTAATAATCAATTCAACCCTCCTTCTTGATTATTATTTAAGACTAACATATATACCTTATAGATTACAATTGTTTAGACTGACTAATGTGATAAGGAGTGAAAAATGAAATGTAGGAGGGAAGGGGTGATGATTGTGTCAATCTTGTCTCTTCAAGAGATGGGGTTGATCAACTATTTGAGACCTCATCTCTTGAAGAGACGAGATCATGTTGCCTCAAACTAAAATTGTTTTCATACCAGTCTCTTTAAGAGATGGGGTTGGTCCACTATTTGAGACCTCATCTCTTAAAGAGACGAGATTATGTTGCCTCAAACTAAAATTATTTTCATTCCAGTGATATTTTTGTAAATTTTTAAAAATATAAATATTAATTTCCTTTTTGCTGTGCCAGTCTGCATCCTTCTCTTTTTTTTCTTTTTCCTTTCCTTTTTTTTTTTTTTTCAAATTGAACATCTTCCAACATTTACTTTCAGTGTGCCCATTACATTTATTTAAGACAACTTTTGTACGGAAATACCCTTATTTTGGGAAAATTATTTTCAATATGATATACGAAATACTTATCCATATTTTATGGTGCCTTTCTATATACCTCTTCTTTTTTTTTTTTTTTAAATTAATAATGTGCATCTAGCATCCTCACCATCTTATTCATTTACGACATCATTGCTAACCATGCCAAGAGGGCTAGGTTGCTAGCCATGCACTCTTTCTCACTCCTTTTATAATTGATTTTCTATCGAGGCTCATTTGCATCCTTGGCTTTCTTTCATTCCTTTTTACTCTCTTCTCTCTCTCTCTCTATATATATATCACATTTCATTTCATTTTTCCAAATTGCTCACTTAAGGACTTCCAAACTTTGGATTTGTGTCTATTTAAGGTAAAATTGTATCTCTCTCTCTCTCTCTTCTCTCTCTCTCTTCTCTCTCTCTCTCTCTCTCTCTCTCTCTCGTTTTACTTCAATTTAACTACATTCTCAATAGTTTGCATGTATAAACCCTAAGATTGATATTGTTCTTGATTCAACAAATTGATTGATCTTCTTAGTAATTTTTTCATGTAAATGTGTCGTATACAAGTAATTATAGTATGTATATGATTGCATTGTATAGATTTGATTGTTAGAGTTGTTTTTTAGTTCATGTACACCAATTGTTCAGTGAAACACCAATAAGAAAGTGAAGAAAAGTGTATGAAGTTGTTGGAAAGTGTAAGAAAGTGTGATGAATTCCAAGAAAGTTTACGAAGGTTCGTGAAAGTTTAAGAAAACCTTTGAAAACACAATATAGTGTATCGAAATTGACCTCATTTTTTAGATGCTATATTTTTTTTTTATGGTACAAGTATTTATTCCATAAATTTGTAATGATGGATTTGGTTTGTTTCATGATATATGCCCATGGAAACCTTTTTATTAAAAAAAGGAAAGTATATAGAATGCGCGGCTAGGGAAGGCAACCTTTTTGTAATGGCAAAAGGTAAAATGCGAATAAGTATTTTATATATCATATTTTAAAAATTATTTTCTCAAAATATACTATTTTCATATAAAATCATATTTATGGCCTTCATTTTCTCTCTCTCTTGTCTCATAGACTCACACCACATTTGTTTGTGCCAACCAATGTTGTCAAGACTGGACCGGACCGGCTGATTCAATCTGGTCCAACCGGAACTAGCTTCAAGAGCGGGTCGGTTCCTACTAATGAATCGTTTTTTGGTTGAATCGGTCAGACCCAATGACCCAACCGGTTCAACCATGAACCGATTGACTCGGCTGAGTCAACGGGTCAAAATGCACCTCTTATAAAAAGGAAAAAAAGAAGAAGAAGAAGAGAGAAGAAAGAAGTGTCTCCTCTCCAATAGACATGATCACCTACCCATTGTAGAAGCTTCAACGCCAGACATAAACCTCTAACAACCCAAATGCTAACCACCTTCTACCAACCACCATATAAATGAACCAAAGATGGAACCATGATACTGCAATCCAACCCTTTATCGAACAACACATTCAATTAAACTACCATTAAACCCCAACATGCACAGCCACCTACCACTTCAACCCACAATAGACACAAACTCATTTGCCAAACCCAAACTAGGCTCAGCTGCTCAACCAAACTTAAAGACCCATTCGTTGAAACTGAATCGACCCAAATTTGCTAAATCAACATTACCAGGCTCCAAGCACCCATCGCGATTTGGAGAAGAAAACCCGTAAACTATGACCAAAAACCACTGCTTGCTATATTCTGACAACATCAAAGTGGCTCGGCAATGTAAACCCTGAAAACTCCCATAATATGAAACAACTTTAGATTAGAATTTATGAACTGACTAGTAAACCTAGAGGTTAACCATAAACCCTAAGTTAGATAGATAACTTAAACGTGGCTGGATTAGGACTCATAAACTTCATAAAAGAACTTCTTTGACCCCAACTGATACTAAAAACAAGATTTCGTATCCCAAGTTGATAATTCAAGGTATGATCAAAGGAAACTTTAGATTTCAAAACCGAATCCTTGTCAAACAAATAGATTAAATGGAGAAAACCTAAATATAGATATTAAGTGATTACTTTAGTATTCAATAGAGAGAATTAAAACAAGGTATAGTAATGAACCTATATTTGGATTGGAACCCTAAAATTTGAGATTTCTAGTCAGTAATAAACTACATTGATAAGATTTCATAGTGAGTATCCAAATCTAATACATATAACCAATTTAGCCTATATATCAGTAGTAATATTAAGTAAACGACTCAATAGGGTTTTAGTTAGAAAATTGTGATCTTAAGATGAACTGTTAGGATTATAAATACCTAATAAAAACATAAACTGATGTATAACTTGAGATCTAGACCTCAAACACAGATTTGAATCATACCAATATTCGAATTAGGGTTTTCTAAAGTTCTTGAAGCCTGAAACGAAAATTGACTCGAAAAGCTTATAAAATCTAAATCGCGGAAGATAAACCTTTCTTAAACAAATAGATACGTACTATTAAAACTTAAATTTATACTTTTTGTTAAACTAAATATCTTGTAGGATCCATTAAAGACATTTGTGTATATAAACTTACATATATAGCTAAAATATACCCTAATAGTGTAATAAACTACCCGAAAATTCAATTAAATAATATTTAACTATTATATAATTAGTATATATATATACAACTTGCAGGAGACGATTTAACTTTGTTCCAAGGGCTGTGATTTCTTTAAGAATTGTGAGCCGAAAATCCTTCAATAATACAACTAAAAGTCAATACATCTCCTAAGCCAATACAAATTAGCCAACTCACCCACACATTAATGACAATCAAACAAGGAAATGAATGAACCACAAACAAGAGCAATTCGTTTCAAATTTAAGAAAGAAACACGGCCGAAGATTTGCACATCGTTTATATATATATACACATTAACGAACTTGAAAAGGCAAGCAAATGAACTTCAATTCCTCTCAAACTTTCCAGATACAACTATACCCTATTAAGAGTTGAATCAACCTAGAAACCAATTTTTAAACACTCGCATCAACCTAGTTCGAAAATTGGAACAAAAACTGGGAAAAACGCGTGAAAACGAGCTTGAGGTAAGTTGATTCCATTTCGCGTGTTTTCTTTCAATTCTAAGGATTGATACTGACTCCTAAACATCTTAGGAAGCTAACCAAGTCCATTAGGAGCTTTGGATTTCACCGAGAAGCCACAACGAAGGTGATCTTCCTAAACCCTAACCGAGCTTGATGATTCAAAATAGTGGGTAACATGTTGTTATTATGTTGTTTTTCTTGGATATTCAAGTAGATTAGGTTCTTAGGAGTCCATAGGATCCAAAAACCCGACGTCAAAGCCGCGGCTCATCGGGGAAGAAAGTGAACAGTGATTCCCCGATGAGCACGGGGTGGTACACGGCGTGTTCTACCCGTGTACCTCTCGGCCAAATTAAAAAAAAAAAGAAAAACGAAACTAATTAAATTTATTTATGAATTAATTAATAAAAGTAATTTTAGAATTATTATTATTATCATTTATGCATTTATTTATTTTTCTGGAAATAGTAATAATAATATTAGAGTATAATAATACAAAATTAGAAATTTTTATTTATTTATTTATTTATATTTAAAAATAATTATGTTTTGGCCTTAGTAAATATATGATGTTTAAATATTTAATCTATTAATATTAATCCAAAGAGGATTTTTAGAAATATAAATTACTTTTATTAAGTAATTTACGTATAATGGATTTCTAATTATAATTATTAATATTCTTAATATTATTAAAAGAATTCTTAGAATTTCGAAAATATTATTTCTGAAATAATAATAAATACGAATATAAGACTAAAATTATTTTAGTAATACTATGAATTAAAGCATAGGGCAATTATTATAATTAATAATGAAAAGTAATTATTCTATTTTATCTATTCGGAAATTATTATTATTATTATATTATTATTATTATTATTACTATAGTATTATGGATGTTATTATAATTGATAATAATTATTAATATTCTAATTATTTACGAAAAAAAAAGGAGAAAATTTCGAAAATAATTTTAGTTAAATTAATAAATCCTTTTATTAGTACATATATTTTCATTAAGTCAAAATTTAATTAAATTATATAAATATATATATATATATATACAATTTATGAGTTAGTAAACACTAAATATATATTTAATAAATATTTAGAAACGATTAGATAACAATCGAAATTTAAATAATCCAAAATTAAGGGTATAAGAATATTATATTCTATAAGAAAAATTTATTAAGTAACTAAAAAGGGAAAACTAATAGTTTTGAACCATAAAAATGAATTAACTAATTTTTTTTAAATTTCTCGAATACCCGATTAATAGATTCTAGTATCAAACCAAAATCGATTAAGTAAACTGAAATAACAATGATTTAAAAACTTAGGATTATCCTTGAGGAATTAATTAAAAACAAAACAAAAGCCCGACCAACCCTTAGGACCCCAAAGTGATCGTAAAGACTAAGTTATATAGTCCTGTATAATTAATGACTATATGATTTATCTCAATAGATGACTCGGGTATTGGGGAGGACCTTCCTGAAGATTACTACGATTAAATAGGATGGGCAGGTGAGTAACTCAGTCTTATTACATTGGTTGTGCTTGTACTAGTAGTGAATCTTAAATAAAAAGATAATGAAAATTGGTGTACTATTTGAATTAGGAAAGTTGTGTATTGTATTATATTGATTGCCATGTCACTCTAAAAGAAGTGATAACACAAATGCATGTATCTTGATAATGTATATAGCATCTGATTGAGTGTCTGTAATGCTTGATCACCTCCAAATTGACTAAAAACTACTGGTACCATAATGGAAAATGATCATGCATTATATGTTATGCATAAAAAGCATTAGAGTAAGTGGTAGCCTACTACGTGTTAGTTTTTTGGATCTCTGGTAATGCTTGAATTATCTAGGCCAGAGAGCTATTAATTAATTGCAAGATTACCCTTGTTCTGTTAGTACCATATGAACTAAATGGTAAACGAAGGACGCCGCTTATGGTATTACTGGGAAATAACTAACACTTAGTGGAGTTTCTAATGCTAAAACAGGAAATAAATGATGAAACATGATAAGCTAATTAAATTGAATATTATTTCCTGAAAGCTTAAGTCTCTCCTGGGTAGGTGGACCATAGATTGTGTTCCTTCAACCCCGATGAGAGGGCGTAAATCTTCATCCTGTTTGGATTCCGGGTTATCCAAGCTTGTAATGTTCATTTGTTTGATTGATGCATTTCATATGATTGTTAATGAACTTGTATGCTATATGTAATAAGTTCTAGTTATTCACTGAGCTTGTGTTTTAGCTCACACTCCCACAGTCCTTTCAGGTTCACTTTGCGACCCTGGCTCATTACTAGCAGGAGCATGGTCCCGATAAGAGATTAGATGCCAGAAGTTTAAAGTTTAGTATAGGGTTAGAATATCTATATCTGTATTAGTCTTTTGATGCATTTAATGTGCATTGGAATCATTAGCTAAGGTTGTAAGAACTTATAAAGCATATGATCTATAATATTGTAGTTCATAATAGTTGTTTACTAATTTACGTCTTATATATGTTTGTTTATTCTATCCAAGCAACTAAAAGATTCTGTTTTTGGAAATCATGTCATTCCTAGAAGGTAAACTAATAATGGTAATCGAGTGGTTCTTGATTATTATTATTAGAATACCCTCGAGGCGTGACAGGCAAAGATTTTGTTTGTCTACAGTTTGTTGCCGACAGCTAAGGGCAAAGACAAAAACATGAGCATATGACCGAGTCTGATGCTTTAGCTAATGACAAGTTCCATCATAGATTTGAAAAGTTCTTTGTTTTTATTTCAAAAGTTATTGAGATATTAAATTAATCTGGCACATATCATTGATATGAATAATATTTAATATTTTATTAAATATTAACTTTTACATATGATTATAAAAACAATGTTAAGATTGTGGTTGTGGCTTTCGAATTTGACATTTAACCCCTAATAATGGTGCCAGTGGGAAATTATTTAAATTTATTTTTTAACTAAGGCTAGAAAATTATGATTTAATTTCTTCTTCAAATGCTTTAAGTAAAATTTTTAATTTTTGGAATCAAGCGTAGAGATATGAAACAATCCCTAATTCCCACCAAATTTTGCAATAAATTTTCAATCCCCCTAAGTGGATCTTATTTTTCTATATGCACTCAACATAATTTCTACTAATAATTAAATTATTGGGTTCCGTCCAGTACCATTGTATCACTTAATATTTTCAAGACATATTATCAAATATTAGAATACTTTACCATCCCACATGTTCTTTTACACCAGAGATTGGCCTTGGGTAGGTTGTTTTGTTCTTTGTTTATTCATTTATCATATTATTTTAATTAATTAGATTTTAGAAAATATAAAATCAAAAAAGTTAAAAGAAAAAAAAGAGGTTTATTATTTGGTCATAATGCTATTGCTAAATCTTAAATCAAATAGTTTCCACTTTAAGATATGAATTTTTTTTAATATATAATTAAAATATAACTTAAATCTTCATTTTTCATTGATCCCGGTTCGATTCTCGATGGAACCTGGTTCAACACATTAATCCTTGACCCTTAGCACATTTGGATCATCTTTCGATCCGAATCTGACAGCATTGGTGCCAACAACTCTCCCTTTCCTAACATACTTTAACACATTTATTTATTTATTTTTATTTTTTTGCACACACGCACTCTCTGTGTGTCCTAAGGTAGAAATTCTAGTTAAAGAGGAACATGTATCTAATCAGTAAAATTATCATGTCAGTCGCCAAGTCTTTGCATGTGTCTTTCAATGTAACACTTGATTACAGAGCATCTTTTATGTTGTATCCATTCTGTACTTAGAATTAATATGTTTTGTCGTGCTGTAGGGTTTTTGACAGCTGTAGTAGCTAGCCTTTATTGTTCTTATAGAATGTTGGGATCCTTTGGATTGTCATGTTTCATATTTGTCTTTTCTGTATTTGTCGTATTGTGTTTGTCCCCGTATAAAGTATGGAATCTGAAGTTCTTCTTAGTTCTTATATATTTTAGTAGATCATCGAGTAAATAAGATGAAATAGGATGCCTTGACACTGTATAATGATTTCGACAAGATGCCTAAGCTTATATACAATATTGGGATAGTTTAAATTTTCCACTTTTCACGTTATTATTTTTCTTTTACGAGATTTAAAGTTTTTCAACAAATGCTTTGAGTAATAATACGAACTCGAGAGTAATTTTACAAATTATAATAAACATACAAAATTTTATGAGATTGCATGAATTTTTGAGTAATTTTACAAATTTTAGCTATATAATAATAGTAAAATCACTCAAATATTTGTAACAACATAAAAAGCCTTGCTGCAGGGTCAACCTGGCGGTCTCTGGTTCTACCATTATGGAGTAATGCAATGATATTTTCCTAATTTTATACATATTTTAATGTATTGGAATTTAATTTGGGTTTGGTGGAGGAAAATACCGTGTTTCCATGATTTTCGGTATTGTGGTTTCCTTTGTCGATGCGATTTTATTCCTCATTTTAACCATTTTGATTTCTTATTTTTGCTGTTTTTAAATATATATTTTTCAAAAAATAAATATAGAAATAATAGATATTTTTATTTAAAAATAAATCAAATATACTGAAATAAGATAATCATATTTTCCAGCATAGGTTGTCATTTACGGACGAACCAATGTGGCCGAGTTTGATAGTTGTCGAATCCAAGCATGAGCTACTCAATGATTTGTTAAGTTCTAATTTAGGAACAGCTCAAGTTGAGATTAGAATGTAACCCAGTTCAAGTTGATTTGGATCTAAATATTATTTTAGCTGGAAGTAAATATTATATTTTCTATGATATAATATCATTTTGTAAGTTCAAACTTGTTTTATATCATTTTGTATCAAGTTTATATTTAATATTCTAACTTGATCTAGTTCTTTATCTAGATCATTGGTCCACTTTTGACTTGGTTGATTTTAATACCAGGGATGGATCTAGAGGAGGGTCAAAGAGATCTTAGCCCTTTCCTCATTCGAAAGAATTTGATTATTATAATATATTTAAATGAAAAGTGTTATATTTATATTTATTATATAGTATGTTTGGTCCCTCTAGTCATATGGTTCTGTGTCTGTCCTACTTGATATATAACACTGCATCTCGATCTCAAAACTTTAATAAGCTTACTAATTTTAACACTGTGGTTCCCAACATATTGGACTAGCTTGAAAGAAATAATGAAAGAAATTATTGATACATACAAAATTTACCTTAGACATCTTTAGGATATGAACTAGGAACCGTCCTAGCTAGGGGGTGGGGTGAGTCCAACTCGTGGTCTTATAGGGTCCTGGGCCAAGTTGAGATGAGTTTGACCCATCCTTTAAAAAAAAAATTTGAAGAAATTCTTAATTTAAAATAATTTTAAACTTAAAAGTATAAAATGAACCTAAAAATATACCAATCTTTAAACCATATTCATTTAATATGACCAAGTATGTGTAATTATTCAATCAATATCATCAGTCCCCCATACTATCAAGGATGTGATTATGGGACATGATTTTGAATTATATTTACGACATGTGTTGTTATCAACAACGTTTTAAATTTCATGAATCGACAATTAATAATTTATATACATATGGTAAACAGTATAAATATTAAATGTCATTTATTTTTTCAACTTTTGATTATTTTGTATTTTATATTTATATTTTTTTTCTTATATTTGATAATAAATATTGTATATTAATTTATATATATTTTTTAAAAAGACCTAGTCAAACTCAGGCAAATTTATTTCAATTTTACTTAGTAATTAAATTTTTCTGTCAATCCTCCTATGATATTTGCTAGTTATGGCTTCTATTAAAAAAATCACACTTTTACTCAATAATAATAACTTTAGCCTTCAATCACACCACAAAAACACAGGTGAAAGTCACCATATGCACAATCACACTCCAACAATACGCAAAATTAGAAAGACAATTCAAGTCCTTTTTCTTCTTCATTAAGATATTCAAGATAGATAATAACTTGTTTTTCAAGAATTAACCATAACTTGCTTTCATCTCCAAGTAATCTCATCAAAGCCACATCCAGGGTAAATTCACGAAATAGGAGAATGAAATCTTACTAATTTATCACACATCCTTCCATAGAGCTAAAATTGACCATTCAATTCAATCCTTCATGTGGTAAACCAAAGCTTTGATACCAAGACGATATGGATAGGATCTGTGTTAGAATTATGCAGTGAATTTCTCTTAAGTAACCTCTCACAATAAAGTGTTTTTATGATTATGATTTTGTAGTTTTTAATAAAAACAAAAAACAAAGGATATGAGCGATTCTTTCCTATGATATTACGCACTAAGAAAAGATCGAACTACTTATATTGATCAATCAATATGACTCATGATTGATAAAGACAACAAAGGTTGAGAAAACTCTCAAATTCGTTCAAGAACCAAGTTCAAGAATTACGAAAATATCAAGTTGTTAATGTAATGATTTAATAACACCTAAGGAATAGCATATTATATCCAATAATGAAGTACAAGAAGAAAAATAAAAGTGATAGGGAAAGAGAAATCAAGCTCGGATATAATGTGGAGTTTTGCCTGCTTTCTAATCTCCATAATCACACAAATCACCTCCAACCAAAGACCTCACATACTTTATTAATTCCAAATACGAAAGCTCAAAAAGAGTAATACACCAATTATAATACTCAAGAAAGAAATAGTTTCCTCTCTTTTATAGTGCTCTCTTATAAATCACAAATATAAGAGTAGAGCACTAATTTGATTTTCTCTCTTTTTACAAAAATTTACAAAATAATGAACAAGAGTATAAGAATTATGTGAGGATTTTTTGGTTTGTTTATTTGCAAATGAAGGTTTTGAAATCTTATTTGAATCTATCAAGGAATGAGTATTTATGGTCTTCAAAAATTTAAACGTCCGATGGAATTAACATTTGAGAGATGGCAAACATAAAATGAGTGCAATGGTTACTTTTGCCCCACCAGCTTGCAGGTGTAATCTTCTATTAGGTCACCGGTCTAATATGGGCACTTAGTTTAAGCTTGTTGTGCCCTTTGAGTTGGAGAAGAATGCCTTAGATTGCATCCTTGATAAAAAACTGTGGCTTTGTCATTTTGTACCGGTTTGTCGGTCCTTACCCTACAAGAGCATACACTAACACATACACACAAAAAAGGCTTTGAATTTATTAGAATTAAAACAAGCAAAACTCATTTAGTGTATGTTTTACATAAGTTTTATTCTCATCAAGATCATATATAGAAATAATTAGTCTAATAATCTCCCCCATTTTGATGAGGGCAAAAGTTATGTAAAATTTGTTTGCTCCCCCTCAACAAGTACTCCCCTAGAAATTTGTATTTGATGCAAAAATTTTAACAAGTTATAGCAAACACTTAAAAGAGGAGCAAGAGAGTTCTAAAAAACTTAAAATGTTTAACCATATTTCTCCCGCTTTGACCTCATCAAAAACTTCATACTTGACTTAAGAAGCAATCTGAGCCATAGCAGAAAATATAGAGAAGAAGCATGTAGGAAATTGTAGCAAGATCATCATGATGATTAATTTACTACAACCAAAAGATCTATTCAAATGGTAGAAAAGTTTTTACAAACAAAAAAAAAATAAAACACATGACAATAAGAAAAAAGCAAGGGAAGATCATGATGGAGGATCATGATCTTCCCTTGAAGCCCCTTTAGGTACCTATATAAAACATATTTATCTCTTTGGTACCCATTTTTTCTTGAATAGCAAATATTTCTCTTCTAGGAACCCAAACAAACTTGCTTGTATGATCTGAATACATTATTTTCTCATTGCACAATTGTGTGCAATCTAGCTAGGCTTGCCACTATAGTTGTAAGTTCCATGAGTAGCTCTCACAAACTTGGTTTTATGTGGCTTGTAACCATTGTTTTTATCATAGACAATTCCATATTTATTACAATCATATTTTTGTTTTCTAAGGAGAGTACTCAAATTATTTTCTTCCTTTGTGAATTTAGCCGTGGTAGCATTTGCATCACTCAAGATAGTTTTCAAATTCTCATTTTCCTTTTTGAGCTCATCTAGCTCGTTTAATATTTCATCATTATAGCTACAACGATAAGCATCACTTCTATCATCACCACTCAAGGTTTGAACTTCCAAGTCAAGTAAATCATTTTCAACTTTTAGTTTATCATTCAATTTTCTTAAGTCATCATTCTTTTCTTTTAACTTCTTATATTTGTTATTCATCTTGTCATTTTCTAATTTCATAATTTCAATTTCTTCATGCAACTTCTTATTTTCTATTTTAGTTTCCTCATGCTCATTGCTAAATTCATCGAATTCATCTCCTACTTTCTTCATCAAGATTTTTAGCATGCTATTCTTTTTCTCCATTTTAATCAACTTATTACATTCTTTGTCATACATATCACATATTTTATCCTAAAGAACTAGTGAAGAAATAGAGCATACCTCATCATCCAAGGCCATTAGACAAATATCTTCATCCGAGTTAGATGAGTCCTCATTGCTCCATGTGGCCACAAACACCTTCTTTTTCGCTCCCTTGCTTCCTTTCTTATCACTTGAGAAATATTATTGAATATGCCCGACCGGTTACAATTGAAGCAAGTGATGCTTTATCTCTTGGATTTTCAGGAGCTGGCATCTTTCTTGTCGTTCATCTTCTTGTTCAGCTTCAAAAACATGGTGAACTTTCTAGTGAGCTTATCCAACTCCTCATCATCTTCTTTAATTTCTTGCCCTTCACTTGAGCTTGAGTCACAGCAATAGACTTCTAGTGTAATTTCCTTCTTAGACGACTCCTCTCTATACTTCTTAATCATACCATGGGTCTTGAGGTTTCAAGAAGTCTTCTTTGCACATTTTGCTCAAGTCATGTGCTTCTTCTGTAATACCTTAACATGTTGGCAATTACAACCCGCCACATGTCCTCTCTTAAATAGGACACGCAGAGGCTATAATATTCTAACACCATAATTTAAAACATATAAAATATACTCTCCATAACTTCTAAGAGGATACAACAAAAAGTTCAAATCTTATAAAACTTGTAAATAACAATCTTTTCAAACATCTTGTTGATCCAAACAATGTTGGCGAAACTAAAACCAACAAATCCAAAATACATAAAATTTTAAAAATCCTTTTTAACATATAAATTCTTAATATAGTTCCAAATATTGTAAATGATCTTAAAATTCTTCTCATATAAATCTATATCTGAATCTATTCCTCAATAGGGTAATCTGGACCGTTATCGTCATCCCCATGATCTATGTATAGATCATAACCCAAAATATTATATACAATGTCTTCACCACCTACACCTAAAAAAAATAAAGGATTGAGCACAAAGGCCCAGTACATCCAAACCACAAGCACATACACATGATCATACATAACACAATATCACATGCAACTTAAAATTTCTAATGCAACAAGCACAAATTAATTTATCTTTTCATTAGCTTGCAACCAACACAGTTTAGGAATACTCATGATATAAACCCAAACCCGGAATAAATCAGATTCCGAAACACATATTATAATATATACATATATACAGTTTGCATGCCCAGCCAAAGCTCGAAAGCACGACTCCTAATCTACCAGAATCATCTCTAAGCACGAGTCCACTTGGGACAACCTCACACAAGGATTATCAGGTTGTCTCACTAGAGATCACCCTCTACCATGGCCTCGCCATGAGTTCTACTCTAGTCAAAACCACTCATAACCAACACTCAATTTCAATTAAGGTTGTATATTCGTTAATCAGGTTATAAATTCTAAAGCTATCATGCACAAGCAGCAAACAAGGTAAGAACGTACCTGGATTTGCTTCTAATCCAAATCTACTCAACAGAAACTTTAATTGAAATGGAACCCTAATCTCACAATACTCCTGTATATCAATATATGTCGCAATTAAAATTCAATTGTAATCATGATGTCAAACCCTAACCTTAATACCATAACCCTAACCAAATCTTAACTCACCTGTTAATTTTGTTTTTACATCACAGAAACCCTAACATCAATTTCTCCTTAAATCTTTCTTGATCTCCACAATCCTTCACAACATACATATATATATAATCTTCTATGAATAGATCCCTTATAAAAGTTTATAACTTTGAATCTATAGAGATATGGCAAATTCATACATACCTATAATTTGCAGAACTTGATTGAAATCAGAAACCCTAATTCTTTAAATCTTTCTCCTATCACAATTAATACCATCATCATGACATGTTTCCTAATAATCTATGAATTATAAAGACTAGGTTAGAGATCTTACCTTCAATTGGATTTTAATATGATATCCTTCAAAACCACGCTAGTGTTTCGCTTCTAGATTTTGAATCTCTTTCAATCGATATGTATGTTTCCAATTCTGATATGGACTTCTAAATCCTTTGGCGGCTATAAACTCTCAAAGGATAGAATCTAGGTTTAGGGTGTTGTTGAAGAAAAGACAAAGAAAGAATATATAGGGATTCGTGACTTTTGATCTTCTGTCATGTGTCTGTCATGTGACCAAAATTGTATTAAAATTAGATTTTTATTGACAAAGAAAGAATATATAAGCCGGCGGTTTTCAAATGTCTTAAATATACTCCAAATCTCTTAAGGTTTTGATTGAGGAATGGTGTGACAAACTCGTAGGTATATTTATAGAGGTATGTTGTTTAAGAAAAACCCTAGGTTCATGTCCAATTTAAGCTACCAAAATCCATTCGTAATCAAGTTTTTTTTTTCCATGTGAACACAATAAAATTATATTTCAACTTTGACCATAAAACCTTCTTATTTAATATCCTTTGACTCTTTGACTCTTCTTAATAATCCTTTTATATACTTTAGGATTGACTATAAAACCCTCTTATTTTATATCAAATGACAAACTTGCCCTTCTTTATAATTTATTTATCTTTGTATTACATCTTCAATGAAGGTTTTTTTCGCCTGCCACTCCTTTAGCAAAGACCTAAGAATTTTAAAGTTTGTCTCCAGGTTAGTATATGTCTTGCTAAGAATAGACAATTGATTCATAATATTGATGAATATATTATGCATATCGTCAGTAATTTCATTAGTCTTCATATTTAAAGTTTTCAAATTCATTATAAAGAAGACTAATTTTACTGTCATTCACTCTATTAGAACCTTCATATGTACTTTCTAAATTGTCCCAAATTTCTTTATTCAAATTACAAATGCATGTTCTACTAAAATCACTTTCATTTATACCATAATATAATATATTCATGACAACTTCATTTAATTGAATTTCTCTTTTTTGGCCTTAGTATAATTTGATTCATTTTTGCCTTCAATAACTATAGGACATTCTCCATAACACTCCATAAGAAAATATGTTGAACTCTTAAGAAAATCTTCATTCTACATTTCTAATATGCATAATATGCTTTAGTTAAGAAGGGTGGTCCATTTATTGCTTGTCCTTCCATGAAACCTAATGTGTTACTAGCCATGATTTTAAACTTTAGATGTGATTAAGCACTTATTCTAGAGTCCAAGCCTTGATACTAATTGTAGTAATCTAATGACACCTAAGGAAAAATAGATTATAGCTGATAATCATGTACAATAAGGAAAATAAAAGGGATAGGAAAAGAGAAACCAAGCTGGAATATAACGTGGAGTTTGATTGGGTTCATTCTCCATGATCACACAAATCGCCTCCAACTAAGGACTTCATACACTTTATTAATTCCAAACACAAAAGCTCAAAAAGAGCAGTATACCAATTATAATTCTCAAGAAATAAATAGTTTCCTCTCTTTTACAATGCTCTCTTATAAACCATAAATATAAGAATTGAGCACTAATTTGATTTTCTCTCTCT
Source organism: Combretum micranthum (assembly GCA_024138025.1). NCBI lineage: Eukaryota > Viridiplantae > Streptophyta > Magnoliopsida > Myrtales > Combretaceae > Combretum > Combretum micranthum. The sequence goes on from JAMXBD010001617.1 coordinate 81,900, forward strand.
TTACAAAAATTTACAAAATAATGAACAAAAGTACAAAAATTATGAGATATTTTTTAATTTGTTTGTTTGCAAATTAAAGCTCTTGAAAACTTATTTGAATATGTTAAGGAATGAGCATTTATAGCCTTCAAAAGTTCAAACGTCTATTGGAGTTAACATTTGACAGATGTCAAACATTAAATGCGTGCAATGGTCATTTCTACCTCACTAGCTCGCAGGTCTAATATGGGCACTTAGTTTAAACTTGTTGCACCCTTGGAATTGAAGAAGCATGCCTTGGATTGCCTCCTCGATCAAGGCTGTCGGTTTGTCACTTTGTACCGGCTCACCTATCCTTTCCTTATAAAAACACAAACCAACACACACACACAAAAGGCTTTGAATTGATTAGACTTAAAACAAGTAAAGCTCATTCAGTGTATGTTTTACATAACTTTTATTCTCATCAAAATCATATGTAGAAATTATTAGTTTAACAGTTAAAAGCGGCAAAAAATCAAAACTTCTTAAATTCTTCCTAAACATAACCATTATATATTTTCACAAGTTGGGTAAAGACAAATATGGAACATAAAAAAATTAAACAAACAAAATAGGAAAGTAAAAATAAATATCAGAAATAGGGCACACAATCACATTATGGATCACGATCATGACACGGGCCGTGATCTCCTTAGCTTGAAAATTTTTTCCCTTCTTCAAGCAAATCGCGATCGTTATTGACATGGCAATGGCTGGCATCACGAGCGTGACAGAACCCATTATTCCACTATATTCCAAACTCTCCGATGATGATGTGCTCACGGTCTTCATCACGAGCGACATGGAGGGGGTATTTATCATCATGGCTTGGATCATGGGCGTGATAGCCGGCGTGACATCCTCGTGCACAATTTTTCCTTCCTAATTCCTATCAAATTTACAGAGTCACCTCACCATAGAGTGTAGCCCTTACCAGATGAGGATCAAAATTGAACTCAGTTGAGTAGTCTTGGATTATATGATTATCAAAGCTTAATGATGCAGCAATAGCACTTAGACTTAGTGTAATCCCTTAGATTTTATCATACAGTTATATTCAAACCCTAAATCGGAAGTCAACTGGAAACCCTAAGGTTAATAAATACGTATCAAACCCTAATAAATTAAATCCGACAATCCCGTGTTCCTAATCCTAAAACAACGAAATTGAGATAATAGTGAATAATAGTTCGTAATAATATAATGATGCATAAAAATATCAGATTTAATAATTTTTTATGTCTTTCGGATTCGAACGGGATTGGTTTTTGAAAACTGTGGCCCGGTACCCTCGACGGAAAAAATATTCCGATAATACCAATAAACTCGTAAAAATACAAGGGTTTTAAAAATATCAGTTTTATAATTTTTCGATATCTAAAAATATCAGATATAGTTTAATTACGCGTATTTTCTTTACTATCAATATTAATTTGTCTTATCTACCATTCATAGTAGTTCTACACTATTCATTACTATTTACCTATCTATACTTTTTCTATACCTATTTCTACATTCTACCATACATATTATCTACTTTTTACTTTTCTCATACATCTTCATTCACATCAAACTTTACATCTTATTACTTTTAATTAACAAAAATATAAAACAAATGAAAATCACTCCCTCTCTCCTCTCTATAAGTGGAGCCAACACTCTCTCTCCTCCATACATACATTTTTATTTTTCAATTTATTTAATTCACACAAATTTCACTCCAAAAATTCTATAAATACCCCATCTCCCTCCAATCCTTTCACACACTCATTTATCTTACTAAAACTCTCCAAAATCTCTCCTCAAACACTCTCTACCAAAATCTCTTTTCTTTCTTTTATTACCCAAATTTTCTACATAATTCCTACACACATAAACACTATTCAATTTTTTCTTCTACTACCACTTCCATACTTTCTTTAGATAAAATTATTACCTATTTCTTTTTACCATGTCATGTAACTTAACATGACCATGGTGTATGTTTATTAAACATTCCAATGTTATAAAAGCAATATTATGTTTATATTTTGTTCTTATTCATGAATAAATTTCATATCATGTTGTTTTGCTAATATATTGTTATTATGATCTTATTATTGTTATTATCATGTTTCTAACTTAACTTTATATATGTTGCTATATATATATATATATATATCTATATTTTGGAGCCTAAATGCTCACTAACTCATTAATAGGCTTATTACTATACTTGCTCTTGTTATTACTTTTCTTTTCTTTTTTTTTTTTTTTTTGGGACATAGTCCTGGGTTGCCTTGATGAGCTAAGGCTCCCAATACTTGACCGGGTTGTTTTGATGAAGCTAAGGTTCCCAATACTTAACTATAATATCTTGCTTATTATTGCTATATTGCTTATTAATATTATCTTGCTTTCTTAACTTATATTTTCGTCATCTACATACTACATGCGCATAATACATGCATCTACATAATGATATTGTCTCAACTAAATTTAAAGTAGAATTTTTCTTTAAAAAAGGAACTTGAAACTAAGTTTTCTTTATCTAACTTGTCACTAAATAAATGAGTCATCATCAACAACATATAAATGGATTTTTACAACATTTTCTCAAGTTTCTTAGAGTCTTCTCAAATAACAACAAGAATAGTTTTACAAAGGAAATAAAAGAAATAAACACCTTCTTTTCATAATATAGTAACCTAAGTCTTAGTAAAAATAATTTGTTAGTATTCAAAGTTTTCACAAAAGGCTTAAGATTTAAAGTCCTTTTCAACTCCATAACAAACCAAGAAAACAAACTAGTTTTTAAAGTAAGACAAAATCTACCTGATAATATATAACCCACTTAGAGAAATAATGATTTTCAAGTTTCTAAAGAAGGAGTCTATTTTCAAAGAAATAACGAAAATATAAATATGATAAAACCAAAAACAAAGGATTTTATCAATAAAGGTGATTTCTTATCAAATAAAATTTGTAAAGGAAATAAAATACTAAGTTTAGAAATAAAAATTTATTTTTTAAGGAATTAATAAACAAGAATATAAGAGGAAAAGATTTATTGCTAAAACCATTCTAAAGGCAAATTTATAAATAGATTATCAACAACTTAATAAACTTTTTGATAACTTTGTTCTTTTATCACTAGAAATAAAAAATTGTGAAAGACCAAAGTTAAGGGAAAAAGTTATTTGTTTTGGAAAACAAAATAAGAACGTACTCATGTATAACAACCTAGGAAAATATAAAGTTTATTCAAATTACTTTGAAAAGAAATTTGACAAGTTTAAGTTTCAACACTTCAAAATAAATTGTTTTATAAAATAAATCGTTGAGACACTACCATTAGAATTTTTGCATATAAAGTGAGCTTATATATATACACAAAAGATTTTTCAATTATATATACATATCTATATTTTTGCTAAAGGATTTTTGAATCAAGTTGAGTTGGAAAATTGTTTTGCAAAATTTGGAAAATTCTGTTTTGAATATATACCGAGGTGTTTAGCAACACAAATGACCTTATATATAGGAAAAAATCTTAAAAATGGATAGACCTTTTTGAATAGGTAGAAATCGGAATATAATATGCAAAATTTTGAGTTAAAATGAACAAGTTATGGCAATTTTAAGTTGAAATTTTACTCGATGCGAATTTTGATGAACTTAGTTGAATAGAGTTGTAAGTTTAAGCAGATCTCCTAAGAAATACTCATTTTGGATATTTTCTTTATATAGGTGATGTGGAGTCCGAGCTACCTCACCTGGAGAACTATTTCGACTAAGGAGCTTTTGATATGGCCAAGTGAGTTTAAATTCTCGCAGTTGTACTTATATATTTGCTTATAGGTTAGTGACACTAGATTCAAAAAAAGATAAAATATGAAAGCACATGTGTTTTTGTCATGCCCCGAGGGGTACCCTAAAAATGGCAGTTCGCCGTACACAATACTAAAGCCTATGAATGACTACCTCAGTCACGCAAAGGCTTCCATATCATATACAAGGCGTACATCACAACCAAGGGAACGCATCGGAGTTGTGCAATTTATATTGATAATACATAAGTAACAAGGTAAAGAGAATACTTATCGTAAAACATAAACATATTAAGTTACAATTCTTAGGGGCATATCCCTCTATTGTCTTCAAATAAATATACATCTTAGAATCAACATAACACTAATCATATAAGTCATTACATATAAAGAACCTTACAAAATTACTTCATCTTATGTTTCCACTTCCTTCATAGAAGCTTCAACATCCATCCATGACTTCCTTAACGTCATGATCCTCAATTTAAGCCACGGATATACCTGTTTTAGCAAAATCTATAGGGGTATAAGCTACAACTAGCTTAATGAGATATTCCTTTTCATTCGCACCATATTTCTAAACAAGTTTATTTAGATTTTCACACATATGCTATGCATACAATGCAGCAATCACATGATTACGCAAATATATATAGTTATCCAGAAACCATATATAGAACGGAATTACCCCTCCGTATCGAAGGTTAGGGAATCGGTGTTGAAGATCCTCGATTTTCTACTGCTAGTCCCCAGGTCCCCATCTAAAGCGCTCGGTTGGCTCAGCTCCGAACCTAGAGTCGCATTCCCCGGGCGATTTGGATTCTCTAGGAATAAACATGGCCCGTGTCACAGTACAATTACAGCCAATCCAACTCTACGCATAGGAGTAGCAACCTTCCGAAAGAGATGTGACTCGATGGATGCTATGCGTGAGCATTTTATTTTTCTTAAGCCAAACCTTGTTAAGGTTTATTAGGGGGCAATCAATTAATTTAGCAGATAATAAGCAGTCATACAAGTAAGTAAACAAAATTACTTAAACAGACAGTTTGAAGTTGCGATATTCTTAATTCTTACTTCACGCATAAACATAGAATCACATATACACACATAACCCCGAACTCCCCAAATATATATCCATTTTTATCTTTTCTTAGTATACTAGTGCTACTATTTTACAAGCACAAACAAGGTAACGAAATTAAGAGGAATAACTCACTCGTTCATTTCGTGATCTTCTTAGTCGTAGTAATCCTCGGGTAGGGTATTCTTGTATCCTTCATCACCTAGACTAAAAATAATACCTGGGATGAGTATTTCGTAGAAATTCTACTTAAACTTTCTAATTCTATTTCACTATATTCATCAAATTCGTATAGAATGAAATTCCAATTTAAAATGGTCTTAACTTGCTCATTTTAACTCGGAATTTTACATATAATATACCGTTTTCTACCTATTCGAAAAGATCTATCCCTTTCTAAAGTTATCTTTGTCATCAAAGGTCATTTGGGTTCCAAAAAAGTTGGGTACAGATTTAAAACGAATATTCCTAGATTTAGATCGTGATCAAACATAGCATTTGATTACCTAAAAGAAGAAATATACACACATCTATATCTATTCATCTTATACTAATTGTAGCTATTCTTGAACTCCCAATTATCCCTGGTGTGGCTTTAGTAGCAATTGATTGCAAGGACATCATAAGACAAGAAGAACGGGATAGGAAAGTATAAAAAGTCCTAGACAAAACTATGCTTTTGTACTCCGTTTGGATTGTACAGAACTGGATAAGGATTTTTGTGTTGTCTAGTATTTAATATACATAAGTACAAGACAAGATAAGATATTATCTTTTGACCATTATACCCTTGTATTGTAGCATATCTGTTTAATTAATTAATTTTATTATATTATTTAATAAATACAATTTGAAAAGATTAATCTATATATACAATTAAATTAGTTACATATTATATTAAATAAAAATCCATAGTTAAACTATGTTTTTTTCCCCAAAAATTTGCTACCTAGTTAAAATATCAAATATTCATATGGTAAATTAATTAGCTTCTTGTTTAACAATTATAAAATTAGTTAAATTAAAACTATCAATATTAAGCTAAATAATTGCATAACAATTTAATTATATGCAGATCTTTCTTAATTATTACATTAATAGTGAAGATTAATATTGAACAATATTAATAAATTATTAAATTAATAGTAAATCTTCAAAAATAATATCCAATTGTTCTTTAAGTTTTTCCAATTCATTGTATTGATACCATCTTGCTATTTCATCTTCTACTCCAATTTGAGGATGACAAACTGTCAATTATAATAAGAATTAGAAGATCTCAAAATTCGTCTTAAATTGAGGAAAAATTCAAATATGAACTGTTCATATAGATCTTACTAGACCAAAATAGTATAGATATATTACACTAAAAGCACTACATAAACTAGGTCCGAGAAGAAAAGCCCCAAATGACAATGGTCAAAAGAGATTATCTGCTCCTCAAAACTATAAATCATTACTCAGGGATATCAGAAAGAAAATCATAGGTGATGAATTTTTATTGCAACAATGGCTTGGAGATGAAGTAAAAAAGTGTTATACATAGATCATAATTACAAGTTGCACTAAAATAATTTTCAAATCATGACAATATCAACTGAAGAATCTCTCCTAAACATTTGAATGACTTCTCAAGTTCTTCCAAACATTCTCTTCTCTTGTCCATCCTTAAGCAACAAAACACCATACAAGTATTAAGCAAAATCCCATATTACAGTAAATGAAGGGGAGAAAAAAAGAATAGATGGCACTGGATGAAATTTTTGCAGGGAATAGAGAGGAAAATAGTGCTAAGAAATTACTTCAACAACTTTATTGATCAGTCTAACCTCAACAATGTTAATAAATATTCAAATAAGTCCATTTGCAATTAATCAAATTACACTTTACTTAAAAGGAGATTGGGAAAATAAAGGCAGAGACTTAAAAATGTGATAGCATTTTCATTTGTGATATTTCGCATGTGACTTCTTGCATGAGTGGAAGCTATTATTCTCTTTCTTTTTGCTATTTTTACTTCAACATTTGAATTGGTTCAAGGAGGAAAAATATGGGAAAAAGGGTATTGGAAAAAGTTGCAAAATTCAACCTTATGTTTTTACTACCAAATGTTACATCAAAATTGGTTTAATCCTCCTTAAAAGCTATTGACCAATTAAAGCATATTCTGAAAATAAATTGGGATGCGCACGCGCGCGCGGGGGGTGTGGGGTGAATTGAATAATTGCCCAAAATTTTGAAATTATTAATTTTAAAATCAATAGATTAAAAATAAAAGGATTTGCAGCGGATTAAATAATCAATAATAGAATATGTAAAATAAAAGAGAGGGATAGAGAAAATCAAGCTACAAATATAACATGGAGTTTGACCATTTGCTTGCTCTCCACGGTCCACTAAATGCCTCTTTCAACGTCTTCACCACCACTTTAATCAATTTCAAAAGTTGGCTCGAGATGAGCAATATTTCACCTAAAGGAAATAAAAATTTCCTCTCTCTCTAGATGCTCTAAAAGAAATAACAATTAATACTAACTGAGCATTAGAGTGTATTTTCTCTCTCTTAATAATTTGCAAATATTATGTACAAGAGAACAAAGAAAAGGAATTTGTTTGCTCATAGTTAATGAGCTTGTAAAATAATTTGGCACTTCATTTTTTGTTGATCTCTAGGACTTTATATATAAATAGCCTTTGAAATTTAGAAGTCTGTTAGATACAATATCTATAATTTGTCAACTATTAAATGTGCTTCAATGACTCTTTTCTTGCCACATTAGCTTTAGATATTAAGCAGTCACCCCTCACATATCCATCACGCCTCACTTTGTCATGCCCAAAGTTTACCCTCAATAGCCTTTTATATGTGCACTTTGTCATGCTTCAAAAATTTGAATTGCCGCGCCCCAAGCTCCATAAAGTCGAGGCCTCAACATGACCCTTGACACCACTATTTACTTCATTAGCTTTGTTGAGCCTTTGTTCTGAACTGGTTGAGCCTTAACTTTTTGGCATGTCAAGCTCTCGACGTGACCCTTGACAAGTCTATTCTCTTCTTTAGTTTGTTGTGCATTAGACTTAACTTGTTAAGCCTCAATCACTTAATTTTTTGAGGATTCGACCAACCCCTCGACTACTGTTTGGGTATACTTGAGCTTATTGAGCCTTGACCTTAGCTTTTTTAACCCTTGACTACTTGCTATGGCTTGCCCTCGATAATTCTTACTTCTACTAAAACCTGCTAAAAGCAAGCACAAACACACATAAAACATGCATATATATATATATTTGACTAATTAAGTATAGTTTACAACAAATAACTAGTTGATTATATATTAAATTGTCTCATCGAAATTCACATTGAATTCTCAAGTTCAATAATCTCCTCCTTTTTAATGAGGACAATTTACATACAATTAACTTATATTCATATCAGCCTACTCTCCCTTAATTAAGCATCTAGGTTCTAAGGAAATTATTAATTTTCCAAGTGACAAAAAAAATTTATGATGCTTAAGTTTTAGAAGAATATACACTACACTCAATATGTCACTTTATCCCCGTATCAAAACATACTTGATGCATACTATTAATCGTGTATCCCATATTCTTTCCCCTTTTGTACTCATCAAAAGGAATAATAAAACAGATTTAATATGATACAAAATAAGGAGAAATGCACAGATAAAAAACAAAATTAACTCAAAAATTCCTCAACACAGAGGACTTCACTCATGCCTACATCCATGTAGGACATCACACCACTTGCCTATACCCTGATAGGACTTCATCACACTTGCCTCTACTCACATAGGACTTCACATAGATGCCTACGCCCATGTAGGGCTTCACTACACTTGCCTATGCTCCTATATGACTTCACCACAAATGCCTCAACACTTGAGAACTTTACATCATAATGCCTACACATAGTAGGACTTCACTATATTTGCCTCATTTTATGAGGACTTCACAAAAATAGCAAGCTTACATACAACAGATTTGCAATCACATTCGAAAACCATCTTAAAAAATATGCAGCAATCAAACCAGATTATCATGGATTAGCATATAAATAGATTTAATACAAGCATAGAACTAATTTTTAGGCATATATCATATTTAGTAGCTTATTTGACCCAAAATTCTATTCTATGTCAGCTTGGTTCAATAATACTTCGCACTCATCTTGCTTGATCATTCTTACTCTCTTCTTAAAGTTTAGAAACGATCTTCACTCAAGGGTTTAGTAAAAATATTAGCAATTTGATTATTTGTATCAATAAATTCCAAGTTGATCTCTTTGTTTAGAACATGATCTCTAATGAAATGATGTCTAATTTCGATATGCTTGACCCTTGAGTGTTGGATTAGATTTTTAGTCAAATTTATAGCACTTGTATTATCACAAAGAATTAAAACATTTTCAAAAATTAAACCATAATTAAGCAAAGTTTTTTTCACCCATAAAATTTATGCACAACAACTACTAGCTACAATATATTCAACTTCAGTAGTTGATACTGTAATCGAATTTTGCTTTTTAAAGTGCCAAGATATTAAAGAATTTCCAAGAAAATGGCATGTGCTGCTTGTGCTTTTCCTATCTACATTACATCCAACAAAGTCAGAATCAGAGTATCTAATTAGATTGAAAGAAGTAAATTTTGGACACACAAGCCAATTTCAATTGTGCTCACAAGATACTTGAAAATGCGTTTTATCGCATTCAAATATGATTCTTTTAGGCAAGATTGAAATTATGCACATACACATACAAAGAACATGATGTGAGGTTTAGAAGCTATTAAATATAATAAATTGCCTATCATGTGTCTATACGTCTTTTCGTAAACATTTTTACTTTTTTCATCTTTATCAAGTTTAATACTTGTGCTTATAGGTGTTGGTTTTGATTTGCAATTATCCATTTTGAACCTTTTTAACAAATCACTTGTATATCTAGCTTGATTGACAAATGTTCCATTTTCAGCTTGTTTGATTTAAAGACTAATAAAATAATTGAGTTCACCCATCATACTCATTTCAAATTCATTTTTCATGGACTCAACAAAATCTTTTATAAGACTCATATTTGTAGTTCCAAACACAATGTCATCAACATAGATTTGCACAATCAATGTATCAGGCTTATGATATTTAATAAATAAAGTTGTATCAACTTTTCCTCTTGAAAAACCGTTGTTTAACAGGAAGTTACTGAGTTTTTCATACCCCATAAAGAGCTTTGTGTTAACTTAAAAATATGATTGAGAAATTCATTATTTTCAAAGCTCGGTGGTCACTCTATATAGACTTCTTCTTTTATAAATTCATTTAGAAAAACACTTTTGACATCCATTTGAAAGATAGTAAAGTTCTTATAAGCAGCAAATGTCAAAAGCATTCTTATAGATTCTAGTTTAGCAACCGGGGCAACGATCCCATCAAAATCAATTTCTTCTTCTTAATTATAGCCTTTAGCAACCAATCTTGTCTTATTTCTTGTTATTAAGCTAGATTCATCAAGTTTGTTTCTAAATACCCATTTTGTTCCTACAATAATTCTATTTTCGGGTCTAGGAACCAAATTATATACATCATTCTTTGTGAAATGGTTTAATTCATCTTGCATTGCATTAATCCAAAACTCATCTTTTAAGGATTCTTTAGCATTTTTAGGCTCAAATTGAGATAATAAAACCGTATTGCTTAAATTCCTTAAAGATGATATTGTTTGAACACAATTTGAAGGTTATCCAATTATTAACTCTTTAGAATGTGATTTAGTATACTTTCATTCTTTAGGGAGATCATTATTATTAGATTCATGCACATCAACATCCATTTTTGTTTATTATTTTATTTTTATTGTTTTTAAGAAAAAATTTATTTAAATAAGCACAAACAGCATCAGCATCATCATTTGAGCATGCATCAGGCAAGGAATCATCAAAAGCAACGTGTATTGATTCTTCAACATCTAAAGTTCTTTTATTAAAAACTCTATAAGCTTTACTTATTGAAGAATATCCTAAGAAAATTCCCTCATCACTTCTAGAGTCGAATGTAGCTAATAGTTTATTTCTATTGCTCAATATTTAACATTTGGTGCCCAAGGGATAGAAATATGAAACGTTAGGACTTTTGTCTTTCTAAAGTTCATAGGTTTTTTTTTTTTCAATTAGCCTTATGAAGATTTTGTTTGAAATATAGCATGTAGTTCACAGCTCCAGCCTAAAAATATTTAGCAAATCATTTTCATACAACATGGTTCTAGCCATTTCAATTAATATTCTATTTTTCCTTTCGGCTACGCTATTTTGTTGTGGAGTTCTAGAAGCTGAAAATGTGTGTTCAATACCATAGTTATAGAAAAAAAAAAATCTTCCATTTCATGATTTTCAAATTCTCCTCCATAATCACTTCGAATTGTAACAATGTTAAGACCTTTTTCATTTTGGACTTTTTTGTAATATCTAAAAAGGACATGATTGGTTTCGTCTATGTGCAATAGTTTTAATGGCCTAGATGTGGAAATATTATCCTTAGACTAAAAAGAAGTCTTAGTTTGCTTTCCTTTTTGACATGCTTGGCAAATCTAGTCTTTTTGAAAATTAATTTTTAGTAAACCTTTAACAAGATCTTTTTTAATCAGTTTTGAAATGATATCCATGCTAGCATGTCCTAATTTTCTATGCCAATTTCATTTGAAGTTTTAAAATCCTCTAAATTGATTTTGTAAATATTTCTTTATCTATATCCTTTAAAGCATGCTTGGCTATTGTCAATTCTTTCAGTAGAACACTTTTAGCAGAAAATGTTACTTTGAAACTATTATCACACAATTGGCTAACACTTAACAAATTATGCTTTAAATTATCAACAAGCAAAATATTTTTAACAAATAAATCTTGATTAATGAGAATGTTACCTTCACCTAAAACTGTTGACTTCTTATTGTCCCCGAAGGTTACAATCCCATGATCCTTCAAGTCTAGTGATGTGAACTTGGATACAACTTATATCATATGTCTAGAGCAGCCACTATCTAAGTATCATTTATTGCTTCCACTTGAGGATCCTTGCAAAACATATGATTACTTCTTTGGTGCCCATTTTAGTTTGGGTCTTTTTTAGTTAGGGGTACAAAAACTTCTCTTTTTGGGACCCAAACAAACTTTCTTTGATGATTCAAGTTTTTAGATTTTCTTATTGCACAGTTATATGCAATATGACCTATTCTGCCACAATAATTATATGTCCCATAGGTGGCTTTTACAAAACGAGTTTTGTGGGACTTGTAATTATTTTCTCTATAGCCAATTCCAAATTCATTTGAATCACACTTTTAGTTCCCAAGAAATGTATTCAAAATTTTCTTGCCATTTGTAAATTTAGCTATAGTAGCCCTTGATCATCCAAGCTGGTTTTCAACATTTTATTTTCATTTTGCAATGTTTCTAGCTTTTTAATGATTTCATTGTTACAACTATCAGCACATGTAACATTGTTATCTTTTATGGTTTTAATTTCAATTTCCAGCAGATCATTTTCAATCTTTAATTTCTCATTTACTTCTTTTAATTCATTATTTTTTCTTTTCAAATTCTTACTTTTGATATCCATCGTTTTGTTTTCTATTTTCAAACTGTTTAATTCATTGGTTAGTTTTTATTTTTAGATTTAACTTCTTCATGCTCAATCTAAAAATTATCTAATTGATCTCTAATTTCTGTCATTAAAGATTTCAACATGCTATTCCTTTTTTCAGCTTTTAACAATTTATAAAAAACATTCTCATACATAGCATGCGGTTCACTATGTAAAGGAGAATAAGGATATGATACATCATTATCCAGGGGCATGAAGCATACATTTTCATCATCTGAGTCAGATGAGTCTTCATGCTCTATGTTGCCATGTAATCTTCCTCCTCCTCCTCCTTCGATCTCTTCTTAAGAAGTGGGTAATACTGCTGGATGTGTCCTAGCGTTCGGTAGTTGAAGCATGTGATCACATCCTTCTCTTGTGCTTGGATGGGCTATTGTCATCCTCCATCTTTTTTTATTTTGGCCTCATGAACTTTCTAAGTTTCTTGACCTTCAAGATAAGATTCTCTTGTTCATCCTTTTCTTCTTTATCACTTGATTCTTGTCTTGTGGCTGTTAGGGCAATAGCTTTTTTGTTGCTCTCTACACTTTGTTTCTTAATGAGCTCATGGGTTTTGAGTACACCAAGAAGCTCTACCTTGCTTAAGGCATAGAGATCTCGACCTTTCTCTATTGCTATCCTCTTGGCTTCCTAATTTTTTGGAAGTGACCTAAGAATTTAGAATTAATTTCCAAATTAGTAAATTTCTTCCTAAGCAAACTTAAAGGATTTATAATATTAATGAATCTATTATGCATTTCATCAATACATTCATTAGGAAGCATTTTAAAATTTTCAAATTCATCACATGAAAGAATTATTTTTGTGTCTCTGACTCTAGATGCTCCCTCACAAGTCTTTTCTAGCTCATCCTAAATTTCTTTTGCGGAAGACCATGTACAAATTCTATTAAAATTACTTTCGTTTAATCCGTAATCTAAAATATACATTGCAATTTCGTTTAAATCAATATTTTTCCAATCATCTACTGTAAAATCAACTTTTGATTTTTCTTCAATTTTAAAAGGCTCATTTTCTATAACATTTCATATCAATATATTTTGAGCTTTTAAAAAGATTTTCATCTATACTTCTAGTAAGGATAATTACCCTACATAGAAGCGGAGATATGTTTATCGCTTGCCTCTCTAGAAACCCTAGTGTATTCGAACCCATGATCTTTACTCTATTTGGTGGTTAAGCACTAAAATAATAGAGACAGGCTCTGGTACCAATTAAAAATACATTAGGAATACTCAAGAGGGAAGGGGGGTAAATTTAAGTATTTACCCAAAATTTCAAAATAATTAATTTTGAAATCAACATATTACAAATTAAAGGATTTACAGTGAATTAAATAATCAGTAAATAAAATATATAAAATAAAAGAGAGGGATAGAGAAAATAAAGCCATAGATATAACATGGAGTTTAACTCTTTGTAAACCCCAAAAATTTTAGAATAATAGAATGAATAAAATAGCAAATGCATGATAGATGTTGGATTTGAGATTCGACAAAAACCCTAGTTAGACACTCTAAAGTATCATAGGTTTATTTATGACCTAAAACCCTGAATAAAAATTTTTCTAGATATTAAAAGATACCAAAGACAAGATTTAATAACCTGAGTCGAAAACTCAAGATATAAGTATAATTAGCTTTGGACTTTAAGTGCATTAAGAAGTTGATAACTAATAGAGCATATAGACCTAAAACAATAAATTAAAAGTAAGCTTTTAAGATTATAAATGCGTAGTGGGAAACTACAAATTGATCTATAATTGCAAATCTAGGCTTCAAATAAAAATTTGGACTGCACCATAATTCAAATTAGAAAATTTGGAGTTTATAGGTACTAATTTTCTAATTTGATCTATTGAACCTTAAAACTCTAATCGCATAAGACAAAACTTAAAAAATATTCAATCGCGTAAATTTAAATTAAAAATCTGAACTTAACAATGACCTAAGAATATTTTAAAACCCATATGCAAACTTTGGGAATAAAATGCTCATGTAACTAATATAATTATACGTGTATGGGTTAGTTTTGATGAAGTTAATGAGATATTTAATCTTAGAATTGTTGTACACGGAAAAATCTATCTTACACGGTAAATGTAGAAGACACTTGACCGGACCATCTCCATGAAGAATTATCTCCGTGTCTAATTTTTGTGGAAGAAGGACAAGTAGTACACCAAAGTCAAATTAGAAGACACATGATCCAATTAGAATCCTCCAAACCATCCCAACATTAATGGAAACATGGTGACTCAATGGGGCCATGTGGATCAGCCCTCCTCTCTTCCTTTTTCACCGAACAACAACAACAACAAATGGATGAAGTAAAATCCACACTCTACCTTGATTATATTAGGAGACATTAACTTAGACTTGTCAACTTAGTTATTTTTCTTTTTCTCCTTTCCTTTTGATTGTAGCATAACAACAACCCCATAAAAATTGACAAGTCCATAAAGCTCCATTTCTTTGCCGTTACCTTCATTTCTACAAGACAAATTAAAACAAACGAAGCCCCACTTTTCTCCTCCTAAGTCCACCGTGACCGACCATAACAACAAATATTAATACAAACCAAACAAAAGCCAATAAATTCTAGTCTTCCCATCAAGACCCTAGAAGAAATGAACAACACATCCAAGGGCATCAATAAAATTCTAGAAGTCATTATCAAGGTAAATAAATCATATTGATTAAGACATTATGTTTTTAAAATTTTAATATGTTATCCCCATATGATGCCAATAGGATTTGATCCACTCTAGGAGAGGAAAAGGAAAGAAAAGCTCTCAATTTGTCCTATAAGCAGTTAAGGTAATATCTAGCTCATCTTTTATTCCACATATCATGTATGTGTAGAAATTAGAGAAAGTTTAGATATTAACCTATCATGAAAATTTTCATATATGTAGTTTCCTTAAAAGCAGCAATAATACTCTATGCATGTAATAGCTTGTGATAATTATTTTAGTTAGGCTAAATATTATATTTAGTAAAAGAAATTATGGAAAAATCAAATCTAAAAGAAATTATAGAAAAATCAAATCTAACATTATGGGACCCATACTTAAATTTTAGTCATTATAAAAATATATATATATATTTATGTATATATAATTTCTCATGCATATTCCATAGCCTAACTTAGTTTAAATTTAATAAGGTATGTTTACAATATCTTTTAGATAGCAAAAATTAGTCAACATGAAGATTAGAAAACCTATGAGCAATATTGACCCCATGAACTTATAAAAAAAAAAAAACCATAGTGAAAAGTAATACCATCTAAACATCTTAAAAGGATGATAAGCGACATAAAATAGAAAATGGAAGATTAAAATAGATTAGAATAATCCTAAGACACTAATCTCAAAGTTTAGTTAAAATAAACCTATAGAAGTAAACCATAATTTAAAATACAAAATGGAACCTATGTAAGTTTAGAAAGTCACTAGAAAAATACACAAATAACTCCACAAATAATAGAAATTTTAATCCACTTAGACAGAAAAGGTTGACAAACGAAGTATATCCTAATAGAAAGCATACTATCAAATAAGGCATAAATAAACTAGCTAAATTATAAAAATTTGAAATAATAAGCTCACCATAAATAGAAACATAAGTATAACTAAGAATCAAGATAAACAAAATGAAAATAAATAATCACAAATACTTTACTTACACTAAAGGACCCATAAAATTAATAAAAGTCTAATAACAAAATTGTTAGACAAAACAAGACATAGAAAAATCCTATAATATCTATAGAAATCTATAAAATAAGGAAAATATAAATTACGAAATAAATAAATTAAGTAATTGACATATAATATGAAAAACAAGCTTTTGACACCTATTTATACGTAAAAATCTAAGTTGAATTGAATAATATAGGTTTAGTTAAAGATTATGCACTAAAAACATGTATTTAAAATTATTTATGTAACTTTTATTGAGAAATATTATTTACATGAATTTTGTAAATATATAAAGTATTTTATAAGCATTAAAATAATTATTTACAAGCTATCATCGGATTAAAAATATTAAAATGATTTAAAAAAGAACAAAACTAATTTTAGGACACCTGGACACCCATTAGGAATCATCTACATAGTTAATTATCTAATTAGTGAATATTTACTCATTTGTTAGGTGAATCTGATCCAATTATGGATTTTTCGGAGGGTTATTATGATTGGGCATCATGAGCAGGTAAGTAACTTTGATCTATTACATTGCTTGTGATTGTAATATTAGTTGCACCTAAAATAAAATAACTAAATTAAATGTATCATGCATATGGTTTTGGTAACATTGCTTGTTGAGTAATGTTTAAGTTGAATGCCAAAGTCATGCTTATTCAAAGTGGTAATGAAATTGTTGTGAATAATTGTTTGAAGCATGTTAAGTATTGTCTATAAACTGTTTGGTCATCTTAAAGTTGACCTAAAACTAGTAGACTTATAAATTTAAAGGATCATTGACTAGCATATTATATAAAAGATGTGACATCTCGTTACATGTTAGTGTTTCGGTTCTCATATAATGCTTGGTTTTTCTAGATTTGAATTTCCTAGTTCTTCACAAGATTATCTTTGTTTCATTCAGATCCCCGAGAATTACCTAGCAAAAGAAGGAATGCCTCCCATGGTATCGACTCAAATAACTAACACTTAATGGAGTCTCTAAGTTCTAAAGGAAATTGAGTGATTAAAATACATATAATAAAGTGATAAATGAAGTGAGCATTGTTGTTCCTATTGTTCTTAGTTTCTCCTAGGCGAATGGGTCTTAAGGATGTATTCCTTGACTTGCTTCTTTCAACCCTGATGCGAGGGCGTAAATCTACATCCTGTTGGGATTTCGGTTTATCTATACTTGTATTTGAGCATATGTTTGAATGATACATTGCACTTGTTTGTTAATAAACTTGTCTGCTATGCTTGATGTGTAATATGTGATTGTTACTTTACTGAGCTATAGATATGCTCATACTTTAATAGATTTTTTAGGGTCTTCCTACAGCCACGGATAGTACCATCTCCGAGACTAGATCCAATAAGGAACAAAGTTAGAAGGGAATGGGAATAGACAGGAGAATTAGAGAATTACTATATTAGTAACTTTATATTTACTTTATGTTATTATTCTTTAAGTTCGATGAACTAGTCCATAACAATTATTACTCATACTTTATGTGTAGTTTGTTTTCTCTATTATTGTATAACATATATATGTATATCATTTCTTATCAAGCAACTCAAAAGATCCTGTTTTATATGTCATATCTTTTAGAATAACTAGTTGTATTGTACAACAATCAAATCTATTTACAATACAATACAGCTAGGGTACCCTTTTGGGCGTGACACCCTTTGCCTACTTTCCATGGTCTACCAAATGTCTCTTTCAAGGTCTTCACCATGCTTCCATTAACTTCAAAAGTTGACTCGAGATAAGCAATATTACACTGTAGGAAATAAAAATTTCCTCTCTCTCTCTAACTGATATAAAAGAAATAACAATTAATACTAACTGAGCATTAGAGTATATTTTCTCTCTCTTAATAATTTGCAAATATTATGTACAAGAGAACAAAGAAAAGGAATTTGTTTGATTGTAGTTAATAAGCTCCTAAAATAATTTGGTACTTCATTTTTTATTGATCTCTAGGACTTTGTATATTAATAGCCTTTGAAATTTAAAAGTCCGTTAGACACAAGGTCTATGATCTGCCAAACATTAAATGAGCTTTAACGGCTCTTTTCTTGCCACATCAACTTTAGATATTAAGCTATCACGCCTCACATATTTGTTGTGCCTCACTTTGTTGTGCCCAAACTTTACCTTCCACAGCCTCTTATACATGCACTTTATCGAGCTAAAAAATTTGAGCTGTCACGCCCTAAGCTCCAAAAAGTCGAGGCCTCAATGTGACCCTTGACGTTGCTTCCTTAGCTTTGTTGAGTCTTTGTTCTAAACCCGGTTGAGCCTTAACTTTTTGGCACATCGAGCCCTCGATGTGACCCTTGACATATCCATTATATTTTCTAGCTTGTTGCGCATCAAACTTAACTTGTCGCGCATCAGACTTAACTTGTCGAGCCTTAATCACTTAATTTGTTTAGGACCCGACCAACCTCTCGACTCTTCTTTGTGTATACCTGAGCTTGTCGAGCCCTGACCTTAGCTTTGTCAACCTTTAACCACTTGCTATGGCTTGTCCTCGATAGTTCTTGTTTATGCTAAAACCTGCAGAAAGCATACAGAAACACACACAAAGTATGCACATATATATATTTAACTAATTAAGTGTAGTTTATAACAAATAAATAGTTTATTATTGTCACGCCCCAAAGGGTACCCTAAATCGATCCGCCACACTCAATATTAAAGCTTAAGTATAACAACCTTAGTCATCCCAAAAGCTTTGATATCGGGTGTAAGGTGTAGCTTCATGATCATAGAGGACTGAACTTGGAAACAAGTTGTTTAAGAAGATATGCATAACAACGATTAAGAATGGAAATCATAACATTTCAAATATAATATAAAGAGTCTTACAGATATCAAGGGGCATTCCCTTAACAAAATATATGTAGTTCATCAAAGTCTATCTTTCAAAGGAATTTACTTAGAAGTCTAAGTCTATATCTAGTCCTTGACTTCTTTCCAAAGGCTTCTGAATCTAAAAGATGGTACCTAAGAGAAATAGCCACTAGGCTTCACCCATAAGTAAGGGTGCTGCAAAAGATATCTAAAAAGGTGTAAGCTTGCTTGCTTAGTAAGAAATATTTCCACAATAAAGTACTTGTATAACCAATAATCAAATAAGTTAATTATTTAAGTGTATGAAATGCAACAAGCATGTGAGCAAACAATACACATGATTTACTAGGAATCATATGTTGAGTGGATTTATGCCCTCCATTTGGGGATAGGTGTTCCAGGCCATATAGACCGCTATTAGTAAATAAGATTTTTGTAGTTCATTCAAGCCACTGCTAGCGCTAAAATGTAGTTCATTCAAGCGATTACTTGTCGTTAATATTCGAGCGACCATTTGCCATCATGCAAATTTTGGGTCCCTACTTACCTCACTAATATACCTTTGACTCACCAAGTTTATAGTAATGAATACAATGTGACTCACTATGTGTTATGTATGAATCAATTTAATTAAGTACTCATGGCATAGTATTAAATATTTTAAGAGTGATCATATATTTTGCAGATATATCATTACTATACTAAATAAAACATTGATGATAGACAATTCCTGCCTCGATATACTTAACATAAATTCAATCACTTAAATAAAATGCATGCATTTTCCCTTTTTATCTTTTCCTAACTCTTTTGCTACTATTCTATAAGCAAATACATAAGTACAAAATGTAAGAAACAAACTCAGTCAGCCATATGCGATAGTCCACTGGTCAAAATAGTTGTCAAGGTAGGAAAAGTCACCTTCCACATCACCTAAACAAGAGAAATACCCAAAATGAGTATTTCATGGAAGTTCTACTTAAATTTTCCAATTCTATTTTACTAGGTTTATCAAAATTAGGATGGAGTGAAATTCCAACTTAAAATGGCCATAACTTACTCATTTTAACTTAGAATTTTGCACAGTATATGTTGTTTTCTACCTACTAAAAAGATCTATCTATTTATAAGGTTATTTTTATCATGAAAGGTCAATTGGGTCCCAAAACGGTATGGTACATAACTATTACGAAAATCTCAGCCCTTAAAAATACATTTTTCCAAGCTTTTCATCAACCAAAAATCCCATAGCAAACACATGGATTTTTATATAGTTGACAAATCCTTTTTATACATATATAAACTCACATTACATGCAAGGTTCTAGTGTTGTTGTCCAAACTATGATTTTTCATAAACCATCTCCTTTAGGAATTTAAATATTGGAATCTACAAGTTTTCTTAGTAAATTTATTGAAATGAAAACTAAGTTTTTTTTGTCTATTTGAAGTGAATACTTTTTATATTCTAACTACCATTTCCTACTTCATAGACTTTACAAAAATAAGATTTTATATTTTTGAAAACTTATTACTTTAGGTTGTTTAATGATATTACTTTCCTAAGTGTTTTCTTAACTAGTGAGTTGATTTTAACTTATCTTAGAAATTTGTCTAGTTTTTTTAGTGTTTATTAGAGTGTTGGTATGGGTTCTTTTAAATAAGATTTAATAATAAATTTATTTTTAGTGTTTTGCAAAAGAGGATAAAGAAACTACTTACTATGCCTTGGAAAAATTTTACATAATATCATCACTTAAAAATCTAGGTTGAATTTATTTAAATTCTTAAAAAGAAACTTTTCCCAAGTACCAACATTACTTTTGTAAAGAGTTTAGTCTTTAATTTTAATAAAAGAACTCCTTTTATTTTGACAACAATGTTATGATTATGCATGAACATGAACATATAATTATATTATATGAAGAAAAAAAAATAACTCATTGGAATATAGAAATATAAGAAATTAAATAAGCATATGAACATATAAATAAAATCAAATATTGGAAGTCTTAACTGAATGAAGGCTTTCGGACTAGAGAAAGAAAGTCCCATAAAAGAAAAGAAAAAAGAACAAAAAGAAAATTGTTTTAACTTGATAAGGTCAAGTCTAAAATTAGAAAGACTAGTATTAATAAAATTGCATGAAATAAATAAATTGCATAAGCATAAATAAAGTTATATTAGTGAGTTTATATGCTCTAGGAATATATATGCATTAAAATACTTACTAATATATAAAAGTTAGATTATGAGCAAATAATAAAACATAACAATATAACAATAATAAAAGTAACACTTGAACATTGTCAAATAAGATATGAACATATTGTTGCTTCCATAATACCCATGGGTTTAAGAGACATATACTATGGTCATGTTATGTTAACATGAACATGATGAATATTTGAGAAATTTTTACCTAAGGTAAAGACATGAATGGTAGAAGAAATGGAATTTTGGTAGTTGTAGGGAGATATTTGTTATATGCGAAGAAGAGAATGTTGGGAAGAGATTTTTGGAGAGAATTTGAGATAGTTTTGTTATGGTAAAGAAGTGTGTGAAAGAAATTGAGGGAGATAGGGTATTTATAGATAATTGTGGAGGAAAATTAGTTGTAATTAAATAAAATATAAAAAAATGATAGATAGAGGAGAAAGGGGCACTGGTTTGGTGATGTAGAGGGGGAGAATTTATTTAATTTGTATTTTTATAATGAAAAGTAAGTAATGTGTAGGAGTTGAAAAATGTAAAGTAGTATTGGAAATAAAAATTGTAAAAAATAGATATAGATTGTAAGAATGGTGGTAAGAAAAAGTATAGATAAAGGAATACTGAAATGTGTAGAATAGTAACATGAATAGTAGACAATACAAATTAATACTAGTAGTAAAAAAAATAAGCGTAAACGAGCTATATATGATATTTTTAGATACCGAAAAATTCTAAAACTGATATTTTTGGAATCCTTATATTATTACAAGTTTGATGGTGTCATTAGAATATTTTTACCATTTCGTGTGTCCAGACCTTAGTTTTGAAAATTGATCTCGTTCGAGTTTGAAATGAATTAAATTTTGATAATTTGATCTTTTTAAGCTTTACTATATTATTATGGACTATAATATATGATTAACTCAATTTTATTGTTTAATGATTTAGAGCACATGATTATCGAATTTATATTCACTAGGGTTTGTTATAGATTTGTCGACTTTAGGTTTCGGTTGATTTCCAGTTCTTGGGTTTAGGTGTTTACTTAGCATAAAATTTAGGGGTTTACAGATTGTGCATTAAAGTGTCTCATGAAATTCACGTTGAAATCTCAAGTTCAAATATTCCATCAATAAATCAACATTGAATGACTTTTAGCCAAAGGAAATTTTACCTAATGAAACTAGAAAAACAAAAGAAAACAATTTGCAAGATGCAAATTTCCACTCATCAGACAACCTTTTTTAGTAGAAAGAATGACTTATCAAGAGCTCAATAAGGATTATAAATCTACCTAACCACAAGCATAAAATCATAGTAGTCAAATTACATCAAAACCATTTAATTTAGTCAATATTAGATGTCAATCTATGCAAAGTCAAACATGAAAATAGGCACATCATAAAAAAAAAAAAGGGTTAAAGGGTGAAAACTTTAGCTAACCCAACTTGCAACACACAGAATACTTTGAATGGAGCTACAAAATAATAAACAACCTTAAACTAGGCATATTTTGTACGGTAACCTTTTGTTTTCAAACACTAAACTGAAATAAAAATATCCAAAACAATAAATCTGTAGGTTATTCATCAAACATGATACCTCATAGTAAGAACTTTGAATTCCAACATCAGAACAGGATAAACATGATGTTGGTCATATAATTATGACAATATATATGATAATATAAAAAGGGAAGAAACTTCAAATGATCCGCTCTAGTCAACATCCTCATATGTACAAACTATCAGTGGAATTTGCTTGGCTTATCAAAATGGTATTGTCTTTCTATATCTTATCCATCCTATTGATAGTTAATAAAATTTCACTAGGATTTCTTGGTATCACCTTCCTTTTTTCTTTCACCAATTGT
Source organism: Combretum micranthum (assembly GCA_024138025.1). Taxonomy (NCBI): domain Eukaryota; kingdom Viridiplantae; phylum Streptophyta; class Magnoliopsida; order Myrtales; family Combretaceae; genus Combretum; species Combretum micranthum. Next base: position 105,134 of record JAMXBD010001617.1, read on the forward strand.
ATTCTCTTATAAAGAATTTAATCTAGCATAGAGATGCTTCGCAAGAAAAGAGGAGAAATTGGAAAAGTAGGATACAAGAGAGAAAAGGAGAAGAAGAAACAAAACTCATTATTCCAGCATTTAAGCTTGTCTCTTACAATAAGAAAGAACTAAATATATCCTATAGAATAATCATTATAATTATTGATGTAATAATGACTGCACCCATAAGTCATAATTAAGCACAAGTAAACAAATGTACCTCACGGAATGAAATATACCAATCATAAATGACAAGGAAACCAACTCTAAATGAAGATTATATCAATTAAGATTGTGCTATTTAGTACTCTGAATCTATATACCATGTTCGTAACTCAAAAAGAGAGTGTAAAGTCCGGATTAAGGCAAGGCTTCCATGCCCAGATGACAATTCTCAATTTAAAAAATATATCCTCTAGAATAGTACATTGGAATTATATATGGAAAGTATAAACCAAATATACAATAGCGCATCTCCTCCATTTGTGTAGAAAATGGATTTAATAGCATCTAAGTCATGACAATAAAACACCAAGCAAAAGAATTTCTCAATTCTAGAATATTATTGAGTGGTTTCTACACAAGGTTGAATCAAATCCACCATTTATGATCGTTCTCTAAATTCATACCTTGCTTTGGAAGCTAGCCATTTTATGTACTTTAGCTTACTAGGTTGCTCAAATAAAACTACTGTTGAGTATACTTTTCAGTAGTAAACTTCTCTCCTATTTACTTTCCTATTCCTCTTAATCCATTATTGTTTAACTTCAATAGATTATTGCTTATCATCTTCTCCTGATGAAAAACTATGGATAAATGTAGTGGTTGAACATAAAAAAAAAAAAAGAAGAAAGAAAATCAAAGCATTCTATAATCCAAATCTCAGGTATATAATCTATCCCTAACTTGATTTAAAAATCTTACTTTGACAAATTTGAAATTTGAAATTTGAAAAAGAAAAATCAAGCAGAATTCTCATGAGTTCAAACCCTAAACATTGAATTTAAGCCCTAACTGCCCTTGTGCTGTTTGATAATCACAATTAAAATATAATACATATAAAACTGAATCAAATGAAATATGAAATTTCAAACTGTGGTCCTAATTTTAAATTTAACCATGCCCTATGAATCGCATGCAAACCATCATTTCATATCAAGAAAATCCACATTTCTAAGTTCCGTGCGGATATATAAGAGTAAGAGAAAGAGAGAGAGAGAGACCTGTAGGCTGTACCAGGGACTCAAAGGAATGAAAGAAGATTTTAGTGGTAGAAGGGACAAAGGAAAGATGCACCTTAGCTAGAATATCAACGGAGCGAAAGAAGCTTTAGTGAAGGAAAAAAAGATACATGCCTAGTAGGGATATTTTTGGAATTTTGAAAAGTATACTTATTTATCCTTTGCATTTGATTCTTGTACCATAGAATATATGGGATAATTATTTTGAAGTTTGTACTGTACCTTAGGATCCTATTTGATCAGTCGCATTGCTCATTAGATAAAACAAACAAGAAACAAAGGATTTAGTCCAGTCTTGTCCCACAAAAGATGGACAACCAAGCGTAATTGTTCTTGATTTCCTAAAGTTAATAATAATTCTTTTGCATTGGAAAAGATAGTCCTAATTGTATTTTGCATCCTGATGGTTTTTCCTGAAAACCGGTTTTCTCTTTCAGCTTCGGTTTAATGTACTTGCTAAAAAGATGATTATGAAATGCCTCTAAAATGTGTGTAAATTGTAAGTTGAGAACATGTCAATCGAGTAACATATTTATTGTAATGTTTGGAATTTCTTCTCCGAATAAAGCTAGTTCATCAGAACACAGAGCAGTGACAGCGAGATCAATTTTACTACATGAATGTCCACAGAGGCATACAATTTAGTATAATTTTGCCTGTTGCTTCCAGCGGGTGAATCCTATTTACTGGCTTGAAAGGAACTGCTGAATGAGGTAGTTGGCTCCATGGATGAATCGCAAAAAGAAATCTTCATATAATTCCCATATCATTTCTACAAGAGATCAACACTAGCCCCATTTTTTCATTCCATAATAAGACTCACTCTCATAAATCTCTAGAGATAGATTTCATATCTATAATGTTAAAGTGGGAGCACTACTTCCAATATCTACCTACTATTTCCAACACTATGTTCTTTGATCATCTCTAGCACTTTCTCCGATCACTCCATTTATTACGTTACGTACTACCGTTTTCACTGCAGTTTTTCTTAATATTAGTATATAATGGACACGCACATCAGCAAGCGCAAGATGTGCAACGCTACTTTGATTTAACTAGCAGACCTATGCATAAAAAATTTGATCCAATACATTTGTCAAGTTTTATATACACATTGAAATGAAATACAGATTTTTGTGTTACTTACCATGTATTCCATTCTGATGTTTCCTTAGGTTTTCATGACATATGCATGAAAATTTTTGGATCTGTCGTGCATTGCTAAAAGGTTATTTAACTCTTTTTATCTACTTATTAATGTAAAACAAGTTGCAAGTATCCCGGAAATAAATTATGGAAATGTTGCAGTGCCTGTCGCAACTCCTTTTTTAGTTTATTAATGGCCAAGCTTGAGAATGTCTCTAAATATGCTGGTTTAGAAACTAACTTAAAGAATCCCATAATATTCATTGGACCTTTAGGGACCATGAAAAAGGGTCAAAAGCTGAAACTTTGATTTCTTCAGCTCTGTCTTGTGGTTTCTGAGGTTTGTACCAGTGATCCATTCCATTCGTTCTGAAATGACAACTCGCTTAATTTTCCGAACTCGAAACAAATGTGAAGGTAAAGAATTATACGAGATCAAACAAAATTACCCTTGAAATCATGCCGGAAATTTAAGAAACACAAGATCCACATCAAGTTCCATGTCTATCTTATTCAGCAGCAACAACAACTAGACCAAACACTCTTAAGAGCTTTCATCAAAATCAAGGATAAAAAGATGAAGGAGATATTGGCATGTGATTGGATTAGTTCATGATATCTGACATGCCATCCAAGTGCTATTATTGATCCCATGCCATAATATTTTTACATTTTATCCAAAAACTTATATTTCATGGATTTTAGCACAATTTTCGTAGGTTTTTGACCGAAAATGGGTGGGTTCTTTCGGATTTGTCCCGAAATGGGAGGGGAGGAAAAATATTCGGGGGTGGGATGGTGTAGGCACTATCGTTGATAATGCCTTTGGGGCGGGGGGAAGGCGCCGTTACGAACAGCACCTTTGGGGTCGGGAGGAGCGTCTGGGTTAGGGGGAAGGCGCAGTTACGAATGGCGCCTTTGGGGTCAGGAGATAGGCGCCATTACAAACGGTGCCTTTAGAGCAAATATAACCCCCCCGAACTCCTCTTTCCAGCCCCATCTTCTTCTCTTCTCCTTTCTACTTTCTCTTCCTCTCTTCCTCTCATTCTCTCCTCCGCCGGTCAGGCTCCATTCTTCCACCAACTCTCCATTTCAGGCCGATTTTTGTGCGGATTAAGCTCTCCAATCTCAAGTAAATTCATCATTTATCAATGTAGTGTAATTTTTTCACAATTTCGGTGTTAAAATCATGAAAAATGGACTTGTATGTGGTTGTATAATTTTGTCAGATCTTGATGTTTTAGCGAATGATTCTGAGTTATGAAGTGTTGTAGGAGTAGTATATAATGTATATGTGAAATTTGCGGAATTGCATTGGCTGATCTAGAGAGTTTTCATGGAGAATTTTTTCATGCATATAAGGTGTTCGATGAAATGCTTCAATAGCTTAAGTTGAGGATTATGATGTTTACATGAACATGAGTGATAAGGAATGTGATTATACGTGAGTTTGTTTGTTTTGAGTGAATGATGTAGATCGGTAAAGTTGTGTAGGAGTAGTGTATGCGAATGATTAAAAGTGGTGTAGGAGTAGTGATGGGAAGTGGTTTTGTGGTGAAGTGGTGTAAAAGATATCGGTTTGTGACTCATGTTGTTGAATTAAAATGTGAGTGAATGCTGTTTGAAGTGTTGTGTTAACATTTTAGTTTGCTGTAGATAGGTTTTTGAATGGCTAATTATGTAAGGTTCATTGTGTATGCTCATGGCAACATAGTGGATGGAAATTATGGGCCACAATATGACAGGCCACCCATCAGGAAGGTGAAGGTTAGGGTGAATGCCAACTTCGAAAATTTTAAGGCAATCATTTGTGGCAAAATAGGTGTGGATTGTAATCATAGTGATGTGGAGATAATACATAGACACACACACATTATATGAGTCATGGGGTTGTGTATATGTTAATACCAATTGCAGATGATGACAGTTTTGAGGATCTGATTTCGCTTGCTGTTGAGTTGGGGGCTAGGCTAATTCAGGAAATATTTGTGAAGATCACTGATCGAGCTGCGACTCGTGAAAATGTAGGTCATGCTCCATATGAGTTGAATGAACAACATGGTGACATGTTTGGTGGGCAGCAGTTTCAATTTCAGCTTGGTTCGTCTTCGAATATTCGCTCACAGAATGAAGGAGTTGTGCCAGCTTCGCCCATGCATTGTGAACAATATGAAGCCATGCCATTTGATGAGACACTGTCAGAATTTGAGAATAGAGTAGCACAGGAAGTGGCACCAGTGTTTGCTACCGGGATAGAAGATGATCACTCTGATGGTGGTTTTAATGTGGATGAAAATGGGGATACAATCGAAGATGAGGTAGACGAAGAGGATGCCAATACAGTAGGAGAAGAAGTTCAAAGGGGAAACGTTACAAGTGTTGCTGGCCCACATAGTTCACTGCCACGAGATTCAATGTCGAGTCAGGCTTCGGTAAGAGACTCAATTCCCTATTTCAATGTAGGTGGAGGCGGTGATGGCTATGTGACATTTGAAGATGAAATGGATGCTATGTCTGCAAATATTTGTGATAGCTAAGAATTAGTCAAGGGGATGATGTTCAAGACAAAGAATGATCTAATTGAGACTGTGAAAGCTGCTCACATTAGAACATACTGCAACTTTCGAGTTAATGAGTCCAAGAAAAATCTATGGATTGCTCATTGCAGTAAAAGTGATCAAGGTTGTCCGTGGCGGATACGAGCTTGTTTGAAAAAACTAGAAGGACTTTTTGTAATCACCAAGCTTGATGGTCCTCATTCTTGCACTAATCCGTTACTTGGACAGGACCATTCACAGATAGGCTCGAATATCCTAGCTCGAGAGTTTATCAGTTTTGTCCAGAAAAATCCAGATTGCAAAGCAAAGGAGATCGAGTCTCATTGTTTGACGGTATATGGGTATATGGTTCCTCGTAGAAGGATTTGGGAAGGAAAGAAAAAAGCAATTGCTATGGTTTATGGTGACTGGGTCAAATCTTACAATGAACTTCCAAAGCTTTTCAATGCAATCAAGTCAATTAATCCGGGGTCGATAGTAGAGTGGGGGTGGACAAGATCACCTATACCCGATGAGGCGCATTTTAAGTGGGTTTTCTGGAGCTTTGGTCCTTGCATTGAGGTGCATTTTAATCACATTTTCTCATTCCATGTAATCTCACTTCCTTCTTACATGCAGGGTAGATGGAGCCAGGCCCCATTGATGATTCAGTACTTTCCCAGCAGGGCAGACATCGTTCCTTAGCTGTTTGCTTAGATGAGGTACCAAATCACATACTGTACTTCCATTTTTAGCTTTGTGGATTGACAATATCAACATGGGTAATAACGTTTCATGTATTTCTTTTAGGCATCCGCTACAGCGCTCCTTGTTAGGCGCAGGGAACCAACCTCCATGCACGACCAGGTTGGACGCCCTATAGACTAGCGTTTATTGCCTTATTTGGAGTAGGCTGGATTCATTGGTCTTGCACGTCTCCCCTACATTCAGCTTGATTGGCATCTCATTTCTGCATTGGTGGAGAGATGGCGTCCAGAGACTCACACCTTCCACTTGCTCATGGGGAGATGACCATCACGCTATAGGATGTGGAGGTCCAGTTAGGACTGCCAGTACATGGTTTACCAGTAGTTGGTAGCACATCCATTGCTACCGGGTGGCAGTCGAAGTGCATGAGGCTATTAGAGGCTTACCCACAGGGTGGTACTTTCCGTGAAGGTCGTCTGAGCCTTACTTGGCTACGGTCACATTTTGTACATTTACCAGATGATGCACCAGAGGAGCAGATCATCAGGCATGCTCGTGCTTACATACTGCAGCTAATGGGTGGGTGTATATTTGCAGATAAATCTGGTTCACTAACACACTCTATGTTCCTACCATTGTTAGAGGACTTCGCTCAGGTGGGCCAGTACAGCTGGGGTAGTGCTTGCCTTAGCTGGTTATACCGTCAGCTTTGTCGTGCTTCTCTCGAGGGTGTGGAGCAGATTAGTGGAGCGCTTGTGCTATTGCAGGTGTGGGCATGGGATCGATTCCCTGTTATAGCACCTCGAGCACGTTTTGGTCCGTCATTGCATGCTGCAGCGCCCCTTGCTGCACTATGGTCGATCATTCGGGACACTACTCGCCACCCATCTCACGTCATCTCAGCTTATTAGGAGGCGTTTGACATGATAGGGTCTGAACAGGTATAAATCCTTTCACATTCACTCAAAAAGTTACATAAGTATTATTGTTTCTTTGTATAACGAGTTTTTTTTATAGCACAGATTGTTTGGCTCCCTTACACAGATGACATCCTCCATAGACTTCCACCATACTGTCGTCAGGGTATGGATGTCTGGACAGCCCGGGTCCCTTATTTGCTTTTCATACATCGAGTGGTGTTTCCCAGATCGTGTCATTCGACAGTTTGGGGGTTACCAGAGAGTTCCAACTGGATGTAACATGGATAAGGACCTGTATAAGATAGATTTGAGGGGGCGGGTCGACACTAATTAGATTGTTCATCACGCTGTGTATCATGAAATGTGGAATGAGAGACATGATCTCCTGGTCGATGTTGACCTTCCACTCGGGGTCAACCCTGACTACTTGCGTTGGTTTAGACGTGTCACCAGGAGATATATTAGCCATACTAGTGCTATGGTCGGTGGTTTGGTGAGACATAGATATTATATTTCATTTCTCATATATAAAAATACGCAATTGCGAATCTTACTTCCTCCATTATTGCAGGCCGATCGATTTAGGCGGATCAGGATGACTTCTGATATAGTAGAAGCTCATTCCATTGCAGATGAGGCCATACAGACTGTAGATGAGCATGGTGTTATCGACCATCTTTATCCTGAGTCTCGGTACACCGCACCTACCGAGGTTGAAGCTGCTGCAGAGGATAGGAGTGAGCATGATCAACAGTAGTACCGGACTGTTCGTCATGCTCCATCACCAGCTCGATGCACATCAACAGTTGTCAGGAAACGCCATAGCACCTCATCATTGCCTTCCTACCATACTCCATACAGCGAGGTTGGCTCTTCATCTCATCAGCCTCCACCACCGCCGCAGAAGAGGCGTCTAGTACCTCCACCTGATGATGCCGATATGGGTGAGGCAGTTACACAGTTATCACAGCATAAGAGACCCATCCATGCCTCTCCTGTCCCTCCACCAGATTTCAGTGCATCACCTACTGAGGAGGCTGATCCTCCTGAGCTAGCACCTGTACAGCGTGGTGCACGATCCATATTGTCTAGGATCTCTAAGAGCGTACAGAGGCCCCCTAGGAGGAGATAGCGTTATATTTTCCTACTTTGAATTTGCTTTTCATTTAAACTATTAAACTCATATGTATTTATGGCATGTAATTATATTTTCTTTATCTTAGTTCTGTTGTCAGTGAATGTTGCTTCTGCACGTTTAAGGTGTTGAACTAAGTTTGCAGGATTGAACTGTTGGATGTGTTATTGTTGGTGTTACAATTTCTGTGTTTTGGGTGTTTGAATTATTTCTGTGGAGTCAGGGAGATAGTATTGGTGTAATTTTTGCAGGTTGAAAATCTTTGATTCACACTTTTTTATCTATTTTACTGGTTATAGCTGACATTGGTTGTATATCGGGCTTTTTTTGCAGGGCAAGGGGGAGCGGGGTGTGGATCAGTTGAAGGCGTCGTTCCTAAAAACTCCTTCACTGGTTCTACTGAAGGTGCCGTTAGGAACGACGCCTTCCCCTAAAACACTAAAGGCGCCGTTACAAACTGCGCCTTCTTCGTAAACTCGAAGGCGCTGTCTTAGACAATGCCTTCACCAACCCATTTCTGGAATAATTTTCCAAAATGTCCCATTTCGGGATAAATTTTTCCAAAGGGTCCCATTTTCGCCCAAAAACCCAACTTTCGTATACAACTCAATGAAATGTATGATTTCGTGTTAATTAGGTAAAGATTTACGCATGTATTAACCACCATGGCTATGGCTCTATGACCTTAATCCTGTCCATACATTCTTGATCTTGAGAGGCTATCACATAAAAATTCTCTTTCATATATGATATCTCAAATCTTCCAAATCGATCCCATACTCTATTTAAATTGTTAATCACGCTTAATAGTTCTTGGACCACAATAAGACAACTAAACAAAAAAGGAATAAGATAGAGATATATGATATGATATCAAAATAGAATCTAATGATGGAATTAGTATGAAAAAATTTTAATTATTAACGATGTGATAAGACTGATACGTTATATCTATCACAGCATCGTAGAATTTTTCTAAATATGACAATGGAGATATAGAAAAGATTGCACTAATGATAAAGATACTTGGTAAAAATCATCCAAATCAAAATAAATGGCATCACTCGAGTGTGATCAAGCCCATAGAGGAAGAGAGAATCTCTAAAAAAAAACTAGAGACAAAACTAATTCTTTAAAGGAAAATTTTATGGTTATGTCATTAATTTTGACAGCACTGGCTCCCCCCAAATACAACTATGTTCGAATTACTAAAATAGTTAATATTTCAATTACTATATTTATCTTAATGGTTATGTAATATCTAAATAAATATTTTATATTGAAGGCCAAATATGTCATTTGATATAAAATAAGAAGGTTTTATTGTCAATCTTAATGCTTATTTAATTTTTGTCGATTTTTGTTTTATTGGTTATCAGATGCGTAAATAAAGATGAAGAGACGTTATTAAAGATGAAGAGACGTCATTATTAAAAATAAAGAGATGTCATTAAAGATAAAGAGATGTTACTAAATATGAAGAGACATCATTATTAAAGATGAAGAGGTATTATTAAACAATTATTCCTTATCTTTTATATATATAAACTAGGCTTTCTCTTTCTCCAAAATTATTCATAAACCTAGCAAATCCTCTCTACAAGTCTGCTAATGTCCATTGAAGTTAGAGGAGACACAAAATTTTGGATCAGGTAAGCAAATCTAAACAAGATCCATTAAGATTACAATAATTGATGATCATTTTCCTCATACCTCTTTTCGTTTTGAAGGAGCTTTTGTTGGAGCAAACCTTAGTTCTGTGCAAGACATGATCTTTTGGTGATTAGCAAGGGGTTTAAGGATTTAATCATGGTAAGTTTATCTTCACAAACCTAGATCTATCATAAGATGTAATTTTGATGATACATGTCTGTTTTTGCTTATTTGCAAAATTAGGGTTTTTGGAGTGAGGTATGTCTTGTTAGAATTTTGAGGAAGTTGATCGAGGAAGAATGTGTTATTTTGGAGTTTCCTGAAAATGCTAGGGTTTGGAGAAATTGGATATGTTAGATTTTGTTTTTATATTGAAGTTTTTAATTGTTTTTATTTATGTTATATTATTAGGAGGTTTGGAGATTCTGGGTTGTTGTTAAGGGACATTGTATTTTTGGAGATTCGTTCCTGAAATTAAAAAGGTACGATCATTTCTTGTTTGCTGTATGTGCTTGTAGGTTTAGTATCTTGTTTGTTGTGTTGTAGGAACAGATTAATAATCAATCTAAATCTATTCGGCTTAATTAATTTGTCAGATGGGTGTGTTTGGCTATGACCAGTAAAGATCTGATAGACAATGATACTGGTGTGGCAACCTGAAAATCTTTGTGTGTCATTGTCCCAAATGAAGTTGCACTTAGAGATGACTTACGTAGATTTAGATGATTTGGCAGTATGGTCGTGAGTGTTTAAGGAGTACCCATTCACTAATATATGTATATAATTATCTATTTTAAAAAATTGGTTGATTTTCAAGGGTCTGAGTTACTCTAAGTTTGGGACTAGGAATTCATAGTTATGAACTGTATTGCTTTGCTGGTTTAATAAAGATAATAATCTGATTGTTTGCATTAGATTAAGTTGCATTTGATATATAATGTTGCGTGTGCATATGCATTTGTTTGGTGGATTGGCATACTGAGCGTTTTCGCTCATTCCTTTCATTTTCAAGTACAAATGAAGATGACATAGTATATGATGTATCTGGATATGATGTGTACATAGATAAAGAGAATGGCGATAGTGGTCTAGACTATCCTGCTAAGGAATAGATTTAGATACAAGATTAGGAGAAAAGAATTTTTAGATTTTTTCTAGAATTTGGAATAATGTTAAAGATTTTATATTTTCTGAAAGACTTTGGATTTTTATGTTTTTTAATATCTTTTAAGGATCTCAAGGATTATTATGTAATAAGTGGAGTTAGAATTATCTTAAACTTGGTTGGCCTAGGTTTATGCCAACTTTGTTATTTTGAACTGGATCTTTTGAAGAATTTTTATATATATGTTATATAAGTTTTGAACCTTCTTATGTACCTTCTAAGAGAGTTTATGGAGATTATCTTATATGTTTTTTATATTATGAATTAGATTGTTATAGCCTTTGCGTGTCCTATAAAAAAAGGACACGTGGCAGGTCGTAATTACCAACAGAGCGTTACAGGTTAGATGATTGACTGAACGGTCTCATTGATGGACCATAAAAAATCTCCCTCTTTTAATTGGTGGGCTTTTTAATCTTATGTTTCTATGTTTGTTCCTAGTAATAAGACAGGTTTTGTTATTTTCAAAAGCAAATCATCTATCTAGTTTAGATTTTGTATGGAGCTCAATAAAAATACGAATCCTTAAGTACTCGGTGATTTGTAGTTAAATCGTCTGATCAAGAGCTACATGCATTTAGACATTAAAACACTGTTAGATTTAATTAGACAATTGATACTTACATACAAATATTGTTATATTTTGAAAATTTGATCTGATGGGTTGATTAGTATAATTGGTGATAAAAAGTAACTCTTATATGTATTTATTTAATTTCACAGTTGTTAGTATATATATGTTATGGTTTAGAAAGGAGATTGTTTTGGGGAAGGAAATGAAATTCACTGGATTTTGGTACCGACGGTGTTGTTTTGGCAATGCACTTACTGAGCTTATTTGCTCCAAATTTATTTCAATTGGGGTGCTTAAAGTGTTGCAATTTTGTTGTATGTTGTGTGGTCTGGTCTGTTTGGTATCATTAAATTGAATTTTGTGATTCTAGTGGATTTGCAAAAGCAACCATCATATAAAGTTCTACGAAGCACTTGCATTGCATTGCACATCCAATTGCACTAATTTCTCTTAATTAGTTGGTTCGTTATAATAGCTATGTGATTATTCAAGAGTATTTTGATCATACTCAGTGACTGATTTATTGTAATAAGTTTGTTATAATGGCTAACTAATCCCTTCATATGTGGGGTTATAAAACCATCAATTTACCGATGGGGTGCTCCTCATCTAACAGCCATAGATACTTTTTATACATTTATGGCTTTCTTGATCGGTCTTGTGGAGGTATTATTTCTATCTATTTTATTTTGAACATATGCTTGTTTCTGTCTCATTATAGTTTTTTTTTTATCATTAATTGTTATTATTTTTAATCTCAATAGTCCACTATTAGATTTATTGTGGTAGCAAGACAAATGGGGATAAATCCACCATCATCATCGGATTTCAGGTATTTATAAGAATTTTAATTTTGGATTAAAAATTTTGAATCACATTGGGTACGTGTCTACTTTTTTTTTTAATTTTATATTTTAATTCCTTTTATTAGGGCTTTGGCAATTTATTCTCATCCCTTATTGGAGCGCGTTTTGGAATATCTGTGTGACTATAAGTAATATTATTTTGTATTAAAATAATTATAGTATATCTGTTTGGTAATTATTTTTTTTAAACTTCTAAGATAATTTATTTCTTACGATGCAATAGGGTATGGAGCATATTGGATTTTTCATTCTTACTGGAGTAAAGCAGCGCCAAATTCAGATGGTACAGCTATCAGCACTGATGGCTATTTTATTCTGTGTTTTTGGTAACGATATATTCCTATCTCAATATTGGTTAAAAAAAATTTTTCTATTTTAATAAAAAGTAACTAATTCACCATTTTTACCCACTGTAGGCGAAGTATTGGCCTTTATTACTATTAATTTATGCCTCCCATCGTAATATCATATGGGTCGATTTTGATCATTCTTGGATTTATAGGTTAGTTTACTAACTAATATAGTTAAATTAATATTTTATATATAAAAAAAAATTCATAATTATCATATTTGTTGAATCGAAAGGTTTTTGAAAGTTTTCAAGGCTTGTAAAAATTCAAGTATCCGGAGCATCATGATGCATAGTGATCATAGCATGCATTGCCTGTTTTCGAATTCCGGGCATATCGAGGATAAGTGGCTATTACTTCCTATAAGTATATGTAATTATTTTATGTATGTTTTTATTTATTTATTTATTTAATTATTTATTTCTAGGAACGTTATTCCTTCTTGTACATGATTGTATTCTCAAAAGAATTTCTGGGGGTAGTTTGTGCAATCATTGTTCACTTTGGCCGTGTTGAAGAGGATGGATTCCCTTATTGGCCAAAACTGCAACAACAAGAAAATGATGGTAGCTCCCTTATGGATGGTATCGGAAGGATTTTTTTCGACGGGCTTTTGGGATCCGGTTCTTATGGATTAACAAGATAGGTAATATCTTATTTTTGTGCATTTATGTATAACGTGGTTTGTACGACCATGGAATTTACTTGTACAACTTTTTAACTTCTGTTTATGTGCATGTGAATTCCTTTTCTAGCTTTTTGTGTTTGGTTTGATATGAATAAGGTAGATCTGGATCACTTGTTCTGAATCTGACATGCATGTGGTTCCTAGACCCACAAAGTCATCCAAACTTTTGAAATTGAAACATGCCACTCCTTATATTAAAACCATCCAGAAGTCAAATAATCCAGTTTTTTCCCCTTTCTTTTTCCTGGTGTTCTCCTTCTCGTTCCTGATGAGAGGTTATTTATTTATCATAATGCTATCCATGACAACCATTGCCTTGCTGTTGTTACTGCCTGTTCTTACCTACTCATTGTTTGTTGCACAATCACACTAGCGTTTGTCAATATTAATATCAGTATGAAAGATCACAGTTCTTTCTTAGGCCATGTCTAATCTTGTGAATGTGCCTTGTCTTTTCGTATGTGTTTTGTTTCAACTATTGATCACAGTTGTACGTTGTGAAAAGAACATATGAAAATTTGTCCTTTACCCAACTGACATGAAAGCATGAGATCTGTGGTCTTTATATCCTTCATATGGATGGGTAACTTTAGGCTCTGCACCTTACAATGAAGTGGATGGGATTAGTCAGAACACGCTTTTTTTAGTTTTTTTTCTTCTTTTCCTTTTGATGGACATTTAGCTTCCATGTGTTAGTGTTGAATGATTGTTCATCCATGCAGTTTCCGGGATCAGATTGCATGTTTTAGCTACATCTGTGATGCTTACATATGATGTTGCTTTTAAATAATGCCCTTATTTCCTTTGTTTCAGCATGGGAGGCCTTGTTGTTAAGCAGTTGCTTTACAACTCTTGTGGTATTATTCAAATGAATCTGCTAACAACTCTTGTGGAAGTAACTCTCTTTGGACATTTGATCGTGAAAGTAATCAACAAGTTGCTTGGCGAGCTGGAGCATATGTAGATATGTTCATATCTTGGTGGAAACATGTCCTAGTAAAGCATTGGTTTCATTTCGGTGCATTTTGCTCATTTGAAATCCTTCATACCTACTTGAATGGTTTGTTCTGTCCACATAGATTAATATAGGTGATTTATACCTGATTGAAGGTCGAAGCTTGACCCCGAAATGATGAGGGTTTAGAGCTTTAGTTCTTTCTTGAGGTGCTGAGGTGAAAAGGTTTAACCTGGAATAATGTTAGTTTGTGCAGTTTTCTCTGAATTTGATATGCATTAGACCTAGGATTTTGTTGCCGTTGCAACTTTGAATTGCTACTAACATATTACAAGGACTAGATTCTCATAACCCTCCAGACTAAGACAAGTTTTGTGTATATGAAATGCTGCAATTTTCACTTAAATTTTACACTGATCCTTTTGATGAAAGCAAGAGTTGCAATCGAATGCTGAAGGGCAAAAAGAGTGTGCCATGTCTTCAAAAGATGTAGACAGACCTTAGAGCAACATTTTCCTTAATCTCTTTGTGATGAGTTTGATTTTTTAACCTTTTGGTGTTGATGAGTTAAAAACCAGGCTTTTTTAAGTCCTGGTTTTGTTGGGTGTCATTGCAGAAACAGTACTGTTTTACTGAGCGTTTTAATCGGATAAAGGAATAAATATCAAGAGTGTTATAAAGTTTGGCACTGTTATTATATAAAAAGACTAGTGAAAGCATCTGCTGGATTAGGTTGCAGTTAAGGTGGTCATATTGGGATTTAACTTGGATGGTGCACAAAGGGGAGCTCCGAAGATGTCTAATTTACATGTTTGGTTTCTATTTCTAAGTTATCATAGTTTTCCAAAAATTCTGTAAATAAGTCTCCATCTACTTGTCCTTCTAAGTTATTTCCTGAGTAGCACTTTAGACCATAAGAGCAATACCTTTATAGATAAAAAATCTTGGCAAACACTATTATGATTACCATTGGAAGTGTGAGTAATTGCTAGTTTCTAACAGTACTTTTATATACCTTAAAACTAGTGAGAGTGTGCATTTAAGGTATTGAGATTCAAGAAGTGAACTGACAACCATGACATGCCACATCAAGGTATGATTACTGGCTCCTACACGTTTGTTCAGATTGTATCTTTGCTGGAGTCTTTGCCAGGATGTTCAGTTGAATACTTGGAAGGGTTTTCCACACTGCAAAGTACATCAGTATGAGTAGTGTTATCTTCTCCAAGTTTGATCCAAGTGTTTTCCTATTAACCACGTTTCATTTAAACAATCTTTGCTTATTTACTATGCTGAAAGCCTAAAATTAAAAATGAGATTAAGCTCGAATGAGATGAAGGCGGACAAAAATTATATACATAATTACAAAATGAGAAAAATAATTCCATAGTTTATCTGGGTATATAGTTGAGATTCTTGATGTTCTGCTTGGGCCAGTAAGATCCCGACCTGAGACCCAGCAATTCGGGCCTGTTCAACTTGGTATCAAGGTCAATACCTCTTGATGTACTTGGTTAGCTGCTCTTTAGTTAATTTAGGAGTTTTATCAATTTAATGGTGTAACCTTTAAAGAAAGAGTGATATAGTAATTAATTTTAAAGACAAATTTCATTAAAAATTTCCCCCCACACCTTAGGACAGAAATTAAAGATGATGTCTATGTAAACATATTTGAGGAACATGTGCGTGATAGTTGATATTGCCTGGTCAATGGTCATGGTTGATAAAAGCTGACTACTACGTGGAAACTTTGCCCTAAGCTTACGCTACTAATGGGTCCACGTCCATCTGAAGGACCAACTAGATAAAGAAAAGTAATACTCCATTGCCAATTTGGACTTGGACTTAATCAGGTAAAACCCAAACTATATGTTCATACCAATTTGTCGTATATTTATTCATGTAAACAATAATTTTGTTTAGAAGGTTATCAAATTTAATACCACAAGGAACTATATAAGATATTACGCTTTTAAAAGTAGTAAATTGTTTTTTTCTTTTGACCAATGATCTTCTGACTTAGTAGTATCTTCTCTAATCTCTCATGTAACATTTTTTAGACTCAAATCCCTCTCTCCCGTTGTAATCGGTCACAAAGTATCAAATTGCTTTTTATGATATGATGTACCACTTGAAAAGAATGATATTGTCTTCAAAATAAAAATAGAACATAATAATAGATGTGTAAGTTAATGCTATTTCAATTTGTACTATATATCTTAACAGTTTATAATTATTTATGAAGTTCTGTTACTCGAATAAAGTAAGAATAACATATCTCTTAAAACAAAAAAGTTTGTAAAAGAATGATTATGATATGGTATTTTACTATTTTTGGTAAACTCTATAAAATAAAATAAATGAAATGCTGCAATCAGAAAGTTTTAGTGTTCAAATTTCAATCACTAGGGCCTTATGAGTTCATGAGATGGTGTTTTAGTGTATCTAAAGCAAACTTTCAACCGTGTTTGAACTTTGAATTAAGGAAGGGAAGGTTTAAAGAAGCAAGGAATTGGAACAAACAATAACCACTTTTGTCTTGAATTATAATTGAAAAAGGTGGAATTAAATGAATTTCGAAAAGAATTATCATTATCATTATTATTATAATTCCTTGTTCTGGAGGAACTCGACTTTTGGAGGGATCGTGGAGACGATTTTTTAATTTAATTTAAACGCAATTTTAACAAAATGACATTTTTTTAGATTTAATGTTTTTTTCTTTTTCTTTTTAGCAATTTTCACCTTAAAGTTATTTCTTCTCTTCTTTTTCAATTCACCTAAGTCTTTTTCTTTCTATTTTTTTCTTTTATGCCAATATATTATTAATGAAACCTAGAATTATCCAAAGTTTATATTGATGGAACATAGAAAGAATAAACTATGAGAACAGGTTTATAGATATAAAAAAAATCAACAAAGTATTAGAGGCATGTTGGATTTAAAACGGGTCATGTAAAATCTACATCTGTCATAACACTCTATGGAAGTTCCTCAAATCCAAAAAAGCTTTTATTTATTTTTTTTCTTTTATTATATCTATGACTTGTCCCGATACAAAATTTGCAAACTAATAATGAGTCCTTAGCTTTTATCTTTCTCCCCTCCTTTTCTTAAAAAGGAAAAAAAATAATTAAACATATAATTTCATGTATTATAATATTAGTAATCATGTTAATAATCACACTTGTCTAACTCTATGTATTTCAAACTATCTATAGTGAGGGATATATGTATTTATATTTGTTTGTATATGAAAGCGTTGAGATTAAAAGGCGTTGTGGTGGTTAGGATTTTGTATGATAGAAAAAAAACTGAAAAGGAGTGAATATGAGCGAAACATTCTATGGTATAACTAATAATAATATGATATAGGGTCATAACATTATTATTAATTTTTTATATTTATTTTATTATTTTCTTGGGTCAATTGTTTCAACCGGTTTATATTTAATAACTATTAATGGTCCATTCTTGGCTTGAGCCCAACAGACACTTAACGACTTGGGCTAAGCTAGAAGGCTCAAGCCTTGTTGGCATATCTTATTAGGTATATGGCCTAGAACTAACCCCGATAAGTCACTTGGACATCTCCACACCTCTAGTCGCTCAGCATGGATAACTTAGTTGGTCTCAACCTACGGGTAATGGGAACGTGGCCCTTCCTAAAATCCTACTACGATCTCTAACCGCCCACTCGCCTAATACGTCTTCCAACCGCCCACTACTATAATCACAACCGCTAGGCCAGCTACCTATAACTACCCATCTACCTCTCAAGAGATAGGTAATATCGTACTCTGTTTTTTCTCTTATTTAAATTATGGTATGACTATGACAAACACCGACTTAAGCATCAGAATAATTTACCGAGCCCATGCTTGGCGTACCACTAACCCTTTGTCTATTTTGCAGAAATCCCCACCGGCTACGGTCTTAGCCCACTCTCTTCAAGCTTGACCTCTACTAGATTTGAGCAAGTGACATTTAGCACTATCTGTGGGAAGACCTCGCCCTCAAACGATAGTTTCCACAATTTCTCTTTCAAAAGATAGCAAAAAAGAAAAAAAAAACCATTTTACCAACACTAAAAAGCGACTACTTTAGCCATGTCATCTTATGCCAAAAACAAGAAATTGTCTCAGGATGATTGTCCTGAGGGTGACTTGAACTCCACTTCGAGATCACCTAGCTCTATGAGGCTAGAGGGATCCCAAGAGGGCTCCATTGTTTTCCCAGCCTCCGATGGTTCCCTAGAATAGAATTGCCTCAGCCGTCTAGAGGACATCTCCACCAAGCGGTGGAACAAAAAATTAAAATCATTAAACACAATACAAACTTCAAAAAGTGCCTCAAGGAACTGGAATTAGGAGAACAAGATTCCTAGCCACAACCCTATAATGATAAAACTCTGCCACATCAGGTAGACCCATGCCACCATTACAAGATAGTTAATGCCCCCCAACTTAGTGGGATCCCAAATGTAAAGCAATTCGAAGATATGACCCCCATAGAATCTCAAAAAGAAATTAAGAAGATGTCAAAAAATAAAGACAGAAAGAAGAGCAACTACATCCAAAATTATTCAAATGATGATCAAGACGCCCTTAGCTCAATCAATAATTAATGAACCTTAGCCATAAGGAATGAAGCTACCTACTTTCAAGCTTTACGACAAGATAACCGACTTAGAAGAACACCTTTGGAGGTACAAAGATCATATGCCGATGTTCGGATTTAATGACGCTATTTTCTGTTAGGTGTTCCCTAGAACATTGGAAAAAGCCACTAATAGTTGGTTTTACCAACTTGCTGATGGTTCAATAACATCTTTCGAGGACCTTGCAACTACATTTAAGACTCATTTCATGGTGAACAAGCCCCTAAAGAAGGATACATCCTCTTTATTCTTGATAAACCAGAGAAAAATGAGTCCTTGAAGGACTACATAACTCGGTTCAACCAAACTTTCATGGAAAGGTATAGTCTCAACCTTAACCTTGCAGTCCAGGCAGCCATCTATGGGGTCTAAAGAAAGGAAAGACTCTTTTTCCCCCTAACTAAAACAAACCTAAGACTTTAGAAGAGTTATAAATGGGTTAGCAAATACATACGGTGTGAAGACTTTATCGCTACTAGAAACGAGATGGAAAAATCCCAGAAGGAGGATCTATAGGAAAAAAAATCCAAAGGATTGGCTAAGGACTGTATCGCCCCTTTACCGAAGAAAAGGATGGGTTGGCTTCTCAAGAAGAAGGCTACAAGCAAACTAAGAATTTCAAATCTACATTCTCCCTCTTAACAAGCCCCAAGAAACATCTTCCTAGAATTAGGAACTCCGGCATCTTACGTAAGCCATCTAAAATGTGCAGTAACCCGGACTAAAGGGACAAAAGCAAGTATTTCAATTACCACAGAGATGTAGGGCATAACGCCAACATCTACTGCCAGCTGAAAATCGCACTCCAAGAAGTGCTAAAGAAAGGATTCATACGATAGCATGTGGCTAACCTAAGCAATGTTGTCCAGAGACCAATACAACAAAGAGGGAACAATCACTGGCAATACCAAAATGATTAAATGGAACAGCAGATCAATGATGCCTCTTAGGGGGTAGTCAATACCATCGTTGGAGGACTATATCCAATAGATCTCTCCCGATTCTCTAGAAATGATAAAGGGAAGCAGTTAATGCTCTTGGTAGAGAGGGAAAAACTTGATCTGTCAAGTACACCGATGCTAACCTAGACAACATCAAGATACCGTACTAAGATGCTCTCATCATAAAAGCATGAGTAGCGGGCTTTGACATAATGAAAGTTCTAGTTGACACTAGAAGCAGCACAAACATCATTGCTGGACACCCCTTTGATAGACTTCATGATGAAAACATTTATAAGAAGCTTAAGCTATACAAGATGGTCAAAGTTAGGGAAATCATTACCTTGCCAATGAAGTTGGGTGATAACAAACACAAAGCTTAGAATGAAAATTAATTTTTGGTAGTAGACTACTAGTCGCCATATTATATGATATTAGGACAATCAGTCCTCTTTTTATTTTGAATGGTTCCCTCTCCAACCTACTATAAGGTGAAGTTCCTTACTCAAAGAGGGGTCAGGATATGCAGAAGGGACCAAGATCTGTCTAATATACCATATGTCCAAGCTTTAAGACATGAAATATGACAAATAGACTTGTTCCCCGACCGACCCAACCATAAGAAAGCAAACAAGGATGAAAAGTGAGACGAGCTAACATAAACAATGGAAGAAATCCTACTCGACTTTGATCCCTCCATGGTTACCAACATAGGTTCCACATTACCTCCAAATGTCAAAAAAGGATTGGTTCAATTTCTCTAGCACAATCGCGACATATTTGTGCGGAAGCTTGCTAACATGCCCAGTATAGATTCGAAAATCATTACCCACAAACTCAATATCAATACAAAGACAAAATTGACGCAACAAAAATGACACTACTTTGTCATAGTCCAGCAAATTGCCATAAAAGAGGAGGTTCATAAACTCTTTTAGGTTAGATTTATCCAAGAAGAGAAGTACCCTACATAGCTCGCTAATGTTGTCATGATGAAAAAGATAAGCATCAAATGGAAAATGTGTGTCGACTACACTGACTTTAACAAGGCATGTCCGAAAAATTGCTTCTCTCTCCCAAGATAAACTAACTAGTTGACATCATGTTCGAACATGTCCTATTGAGCTTTACGGACACTTTCTTTGAATATAATTAGATAATGATGGAACCAAAAGACCAAGTACACACATCGTTCATCAATGATTTTGACATATATTGCTACAAAGTCATGCCATTTGTTCTAAAAAATGCTGGAGCCACCTATCAAAAACTGGTCACCACAGTTTCTAAAGAGTAAATTGGATGGAATATGGAAGTCTCCATAGACGATATGATTGTGACAAGTATAAGTCTAAAGATCACCTTAAAGATCTTCGAGAAACCATTGATAGGCTGAGGAAGTTTGGTAGAAGTTGAATCCTCGGAAATGCGTATTCGAGACCTCATCTAGCAAATCCTTGGATCACTTTAAAGATGTTTGGAGGCTCATCGGCTGCATAATAGCCTTAAGCTGCTTCATATCCTGATGCGTCGAGTTCTTCAAAATATTTAAGAATCTAACAAACTTTGAATGGACAAAGGAATTTGAAAAGGCCTTCGCTAACTTGAAAGAAATTCTAACGACCCCCTTTAGTCTTAACAAAGCCTATATCGAGAGAAGAGCTATTCTTATACCTAGTAGTAAGTTGCCAGGCCATTTCTATAGTCCTCGTTCGGGTAGAAGGTTGAGAACATAGGTCAATCTACTACATTAGCCACATATTGCAAGGACCGAAGGAAAGATACTCCAGAGTGGAAAATTTTTCCTTAGTAGTCGTCATATAAGGGAAAAGGCTCAGACCATATTTTGAAGCACACCAAGTGATGGTTCTCATCGACTAATCGCTATGCGCCATTCTTCACAAGCTCGACACATCTGGTAAAATGATGAAATACATACCAGAACATAGTATGCATGGAGTACAATTCAAGGCTCGAGAAGCTACTAAAGATCAGGTTTAGCCGACCTCATGGTAGAATACACAAGCCCCTTAGATGGGCCATTTAGAGAAAGGAAGCCAAAATGAACCCTCCATGTGGATAAGTCCTCAAACCAAGATATGTTTCACCCTCAAGTTTAGGTTTGATGCTGATGATGTTTTACCGATCGTATTAATTTCTAAAATTTGTAAACCCGATTAAATCTACGATCGAAGCTAGGCAAGCGCACCTATTCGATGTAGCATAGATTTTAGGGTATCGTCCTCAGGAATTTTGAAGAACAAGTACTAGTATTACCGGCTCTCTACTATTTAGCCTAAATTTTGGAGAGAAATCTACAATTAACTACTAAGCAGAAAAATTAAACAAGCTCTAAGATCAATTAATGTTTGCTTTCAAAGATGAATTCAATCACAATACATACTCTCCACCTTGATCCACCCTAACCTAAAGTTCTTATGATAAAAGATTGATTAATGAATCATTCATGCTTTGTACTACGGGATCTCAACAAGTAAATCAATTCCTCTCTCGAGTTAATCAATTCCTAACCCTAAATGAGATAGTAGAGACCTCTCCCTTACTAACATCACGTAGAATTGCATTAAAGATCATGATCCTTGAACAAGAATTAAATTCTTGATAGCAGAAAATCGTAATTTCCCTACCTCTAGGTGAAATTAGCAATTCCTCTATTCATGAAGATCTATCTAATTGAATGAAACCTCTTTCAATCCAATAAGAATCAAGCATGCAATTAATTTGTGCACAAATCAATCACAAGGCTATTGAATCACGTGAATAGATACAAAGGCATGAATATTCATCAATCAAAAGACATTTCAATTCGTATGGTTAGGGTTTCACAAGATGAAGAGTATAAAAATCTACTCCTCCATGAAATTCACAATAAGAACAAAAGATCTAGAGGAAATAGAAAGAATCATGATAGAAAGAATAAACCCTAATTGATGTCTTGAGATCTTCAATGATGCCCTAGCAAAATCCTTCGTAATTTCCTTCGTAATTTCTGTTTTAGATCCTAAGAAAATGATCTAAAAGTTATAAAACAAGAAAACAGAGCACTACTTATAGTTTTGGAAAAATCCCAGTTCATCCTGGGCGTCATCTTGGCCAGGATCGGGGCAGGGATGAAGGCAAAATAGTTGAAATTTGGCCTAAAAGCATTCTGTTTCCTTCCTCAGCGTTCTTCCTGGCCAGGATGAATGAAAAGGCTGAAAAACTTTCTTCAAGTGTAGCTACTGATGTCTTTCCTGGCGTCCTTCCTGGCTAAGGATGAAGGTAAGGATGAAAATTAAACTTCTCTTTTGCATTCTGACCTCTTCCTCCCAGTCCTTCCCTGCCAAGGATGAATAAAAGGATGAAAAACATAAACTTCCTTCTTGAACAAAATTGATTAAAACTTGTTTAAATTGCTTTAATTTCCTTTGAACCATCATACAAACTTCCAATTATGATCTTTAAGCCAAGAAATGAATTTTTCACAAAATTAATGTCCTTTTCTCCATGAAATCCCAAAAATTATATAACAAGAATGTTCAAATAGCTCCAAAATTAAGGATCTAAAGACACTTATCAAACTTCCCCACACTTAGTCATTTGCTTGTCCTCAAGCAAACAAAACAAAAACAAAAGAATCTATCATCAATTATATTCATTAGAAAATTTCATATCAAACATAGCATTCTTGAATTCCATCAAGCCAAAGTGACTTATTAGTACCTATTGCTCAAACCTACCATATTTGTACTTGCACTTATCATACTACAATCAAAATTTCAAAACTAATCCAAGTAAGTCAAATTGTTAATCTCGCCATTTAATAACCGATTCCCAAGTTATAAAAGGGATACAAATTCAAACAAAGCAAAAAGTGTCATGATCACATCTCACCACTTACTAGCAAGCATATAAACCGTTCAAGCACTCTCTAAACTCAAAAACCTTAAATGAAAGTATATGGCATCCATCATTCCCCTAGATTTTTTTTTCTCTTTTTTAAATCTCTTCATAATTTTTTTTAGCCTTCAGAGGGGGAGGTTTTTGCCTCCATCTTTTTTACCTCTGGACGGGTTTTTGCCCGCTTCTTTTCAGCTTTTATTATATTTTTTTTTTCAAGCTCATGTAATGAACTTTTGCCTTTCCGCCCTTTTCGTTATAGTGAGTTCATCGAGTCGGCACATCCCGGGCTCGTCACCCAAGTGACCAGGTTTTGGATACTCATAACTCAAATTTTTGAGTCATTGGAGTAGGCTTATTTTTTTTATTTTTTTTTTTAGAAATTATTTAAGAAGAATCACTAAGTGATAGATTTCATATGCTCCTTTCACAAAAAGTTATAAGAGCTCTCAAAGTGATTGAAAAGCAAATATCCTAACAAGCTTAGAAACAAAACCATTAAACTTTAGACTAAGAACTTTGACCTCTTTCATAACCCTAAATTCAATCATTAATGACAAGTAAATTTACCTCACTTAGATTTGATTTCAAAATGTTGACTAAGTAAACTAAGTTCAAAATAGGTGAGTAAGGCACACAAAGTCACTACTCTTCATTTTCATTTTATTTTTTTATTTAATGCTATCTTTCTAAACAAAAATGAGTATAATTTCAAGATTCTAACATATTACATCATATCAACATTAAAAGCTCATTAGCAAACTCTTAAATGGGGAAATTTTGATTAACAAGTGCATATGCAATATGAAATCCAAATTAAAGACCCAAACAATTTCTTTCTTCTATAAAATCCCTTCCCTACACTTAAAACAAGACTTTGTCCCCAAAGTCTTTCCTAACTAAGCACAAGTAAGGAAATAGGACAGAAAAAAATTAGTATAAAAGGACACGAAGTGACTTCCCTGATTGTGACAGATATCATCATGAAGTTGTAGAACCAAAAGGGAAAGAAAATGCAATAGGGTTGATCATCAGCAGCAAATCAATTGTGATCCGATCAAGTTAGAAGTTAACACCTGCAATAAAGACAAAAACAGAACAAAAACAGCAGGGTAAAGCAAGAAAAATTTATACGAAGTCCAAAAAGAGTAAACACATAGTTCCATTAACAAAATAAGAGTCTTCCCATAAAGCGGGAGCTCAAAAAGTACAGACTATAGAAGCACAGAATAAAGAAAAAGAAAGGCAAAATCATGCATCGCCATCATCATCTGCAGCAGCAGCACCATCAGAAGCCTCATCATCATCCTCATCTTGGTCAACAGCACCATCATCATCCACAGCAGCAACATCATCAGAAGCCTCATCATCATCCCCATCTTTGTGAACACCACCATCATCATCTGCAGCAGCATCATCAGAAGCCTCAGCATCATCGTCATCTTGATCATCATCACCATCATCATCTGGATCCATAACAATGCGAATGCTATCTGGATCAATATCAGGAGATGAGTCAGAACCATATTCTGAAGAGGATTCATAATGAGGTATATTCTGTGGTGGTGGTGAGCAACAAGTAGCCAATGACTGTAAAAAACCCCAAACAACTTTCCTAAAGCGCTTAGCCTTCTTGCGCTCGTCATGGAATTCTCTCCTCAGCCGACGAAACTCATAATCTCGTAAGGATGGTAAAGTGGACATACTAGCAGGACCCGAAGCAGGAGAGGATTTAGTACCAATTTTGCACATCCCATATCCATGAAATGGACCATCAGTAATCTTCTCAGATTGGACACATAGAGAATCAGGTGCTGGTGTCCGAAACAAATTCATTCCCTTAAGCAATTTGGTAATATATCCTCCACAATAAAGCCCTTTTACCCGAGGATCTGTGGCTTGGCGTTTAAGGAAAAATGCAACTTCTACACCTACATTGATAGGATAGCTCCTAGACATACTAAACATACAAAATAGCTCAAAGGAGCTAACAGTCCCATGGCCACTGCTACGTCCCCCCAAAGTATGAGCTAACAAATGATGAACTACTTTCAAAGTTAACTCAGTGATAGAAGTAGCCTTGGATTTGGACGGAAGGAAATTAACAGGTGTATCAAAACATAAAAGCTGCCAAAAGTTATTTATACTTTGCTCAGGAGACCACTCATTGGTCATAGCAAGATATTCAGGTGATTCAACCTCAGCTGCTGAATATAAACCCAAAAATTGACCAAACTTTGATAAGTGAAAGCTGTAAGATTTACCATACACTTGAAAAGTGATTGTGTTGTCACCTTTGTTAGAACGTGAGTGTTGCTCAATCTCCAAAGTAGATAGGAATTCAATAGTGATATCAGGATAGGTAGGCTCATTAATCTCAAAGAATTGAGCCCAAGGACCGATGGAAATAGTCTGACGAACACGGTCTTCTATAACCAAACTCACGAAGAAGCCGCCAATCCAAATGCTTATTATTATGGAACTCCAGCTTCTCCAGCCTAGCTTTTCTTTGCCGACTCCATGTACGGGTGAAATGGCACCACCACTGTAAGAAAAAGTCTCCACTCCATCTGGTAATGGTAGTGAAGGCTCTCGAGTTCTTGGCAGATTTGGATGGTTGAGACTCTGCGATCCGATAGGACGCTTGCCCTTCTTAATACATGCGCGCTTGGTACGCATACCTAGCAAAGATAAGGCCACAGATTAGGGCATAACGACTAAACGAACAGCAACAGCCCAAATTCACATTGTTAAGATGATACGAAAATGCAGCATTGGATAATATGGAGAAAACAAACAAGCAAAATGAACTCATCTATTCGCATCAAAACAACGAGCGCGGGAAACAACCCATGTTAAACCCTAGGAGCAAGCATCCAATATCAAAGGGAAGTACAAACAAAATAGAGAACACCCTCAACACAGCAAAAGCAGCGAAGAACTGAAAGTCCCCAAGCAGAACCGAAAAGAACCCTAACTCCATAGTCGAATAGTGTAGCCAAGATTTTCTAAAACGAATTGCATTTTAAAGCTCAAACAGCATGTAATTGCACGAATCAAATAAAAGCCCTAAATTTTATGATCATCAAATGTTTCGACAAGAACCCTAGGAATATAGCTTCAACACGAGAATGATTTTGTGGACAACTGAAATAAAAAATAAAGCCCAAACATGCAATATGTTGATCATAGAAACTTTAATCCCTAAATGAACGAAGCATGTAACCACATGAAACTAACGCACATGGATGAAAAACAGTAAAATGCATCATAAAGAATAACACGAACAAAAGTACAATGCATGTAAACGAAGAACATTAAAGAAAAACGAAGAGCAACGAAGAGAGAAAGAGTAAGGAAGCTTACTTGTTAGTGATAATGGCGAACAAATTCTCAAAATGCGAAACGAACGAACTTATGATACGAAGATGAGAAAAAGTGAATGAGAGGAAATGGTATGAAAGGGAAAATGAAATGCAGAAAAGAATGAAAATTCTGAAAAAGTTTTAAATTTTTCGTATCTAAATCAAAATTTTTTTTTTCAAAATTTTGTTTTTATTTGTAAAGTTTTATTATTATTATTTGTGTTTTTATTATCAATATTTTTTTTTTTTATTTTTTTTTTTTTAAAAAGAGGCTGACCGAAGTCAGCCAGACCTTCATCCTAGGGCAGGATTGG
This sequence comes from Combretum micranthum, assembly GCA_024138025.1. Lineage (NCBI taxonomy): Eukaryota > Viridiplantae > Streptophyta > Magnoliopsida > Myrtales > Combretaceae > Combretum > Combretum micranthum. The sequence goes on from JAMXBD010001617.1 coordinate 132,276, forward strand.
GGCAAGGATGAGAGCAGTAACTCATTTCAACTCCAGGGAATTCATCCTGGGCGTCATCCTGGCCAGGATCGGGACCGGGATGGAAATAGTAACATGCTTGGAAATCAGCCCGACCATCATCCTAGGGCAGGATGGAAGTGAGGATGCGAACAGAAGCAAAACGAGACATGAGAGCAGATTCATCCTCAGCGTCATCCTAGGGCAGGATCGGGACCGGGATGGAAACAGGCTACCTTTGAAATCAGCCCGACCATCATCCTAGGGCAGGATGGAAGTGAGGATGAATACAGAAGCAAATTTTTTTTTTTTTCAAAATTTTGTTTTTATGTGAATTCAGCCTTTTTTTTTTAACTTTATTCTAACAAGATTGAATGAATAAACGTCCAATTTATTCAAAATGCAACAGAAAATTCAAAGTTTGCATCAAAAATTCAACATGAAATTAGCTCAAAACTCTTAAAATTGAGATGAAAACTTACCTCACTCTCTTTTAGAAATTAAATGCATACCAAATTGTATTTTCCCCACACTTAAAATATACTCTCATCTTCCTTGATTGTGCAAAACATCCACACCTGCAACTTTAACAAAACTTTGGCTTAGAATTGGTGAAAAACAAAGAAAAGCAAAAAGAACAAAACTCACCAAAGTTAGACATGGGTTGCCTCCCATGAAGCGCACTTGTTTAACGTCGTTGGCTCGACTTTATCTTACAAAATTGCAGCTTAAACATCTGGTGCTAGGAGTCTAAACTCCTCTCGGTTCTCATTCTCATTTTCACCTCCTAAGTAAAGCTTTAATCTCTGTCCATTGACCTTAAAATCATCATGCCCTGGATGTGTAAGCTCAACTGCTCCATGTGGAAAAATTCTTTTAACAGTGAAAGGTCCGGACCATCTAGATTTTAACTTTCCGGGAAAAAGTCTAAGTCTAGAATTGAATAGCAGCACCTTGTCACCTTCTTTGAACTTCTTAGGATGACGGATATGAGAATCATGATACTTTTTCATTCTTTCTTTGTAAATTCTCATATTCTCATAAGCCAACATCCTCCATTCCTCAAGTTCATTAAGCTGCAACTTTCTTTTGATCCCTGAGCTTGCTAAATCAAAATTCATCTGCCTTATTGCCCAATATGCTTTATGTTCGATTTCAACTGGCAAATGGCATGCTTTTCCATATACCAAACGATAAGGAGTTGTCCCAAGTGGTGTCTTAAAAGCAGTTCGATACGCCCACAAGGCATCATCCAATTTATCAGCCCAATTTTACGATGATGATCAACTGTCTTTCAAGAATGCGCTTTAGTTCCCGGTTTGATACTTCAACTTGACCGCTGGTTTGAGGATGGTAAGATGTTGCAACTCTATGTGTTACCCCATACTTCCTCAAAATCTTTTCTAACTGAGAATTACAAAATGTGTTCCCCTGTCACTGATAATAGCTTTGGGAGTTCCAAACCGGGAAAAGAGCTTCTTTAGGAACCTACATACTACTCTGGCATCATTGGTAGGCAAAGCTTGTGCCTCAACCCATTTAGATACATAATCAACTGCCACTAATATGTATTTGTTCCCAAAAGAATTAGGGAGTGGCCCAACAAAATCAATACCCCATAAATAAAAATTTCACACTCCAAAATGTAATTTTGAGCCATTTCATCCCTCCTTGATATGTTACCTGTTCTTTGACAGTTGTCACATGAAGCTACAAAGTGTTGAGCATCCTTGAATATGGTAGGCCAATAAAAACCAGCTCCAACACTTTATGAGCAGTCCGGTTAGCATTGAAATGACCACCGGTTGGACCCGAATGACAGTCCTTCAAAATTTTCCAACCTTCATTATGAGAAACACACCTCCTTATCATCTGATCTGCACAAACGAAAAAGAAAAGGATCTTCCCAATAGTAATGCTTGAGTTCATAAAGAACTTCTTCTTAGCATGAAAATTTAAATCATTTGGATAGATCCCTGCAGCAAGAAAATTTGCAAAATCAGCAAACCAAGGAGTTTCAACATTAAAAAGCTCATAAACTGCAAATAATTTTTCTTCAGGAAAAACATCATCAATATCATCTTCCTTGAGCTCCTCTAAGAATGGATTTTCCAACCGAGATAAATGATCGGCGGCTAAATTTTCAGCTCCTTTTTTGTCACGAATTTCCAGATCAAATTCTTGTAAAAGCAAAATCCATCGAATAAGTCTTGGCTTGGCATCAGTTTTGGACAACAAGAACTTGAGAGCTGAGTGATCTGTAAAAACAACAACTTTAGACAAAATAAGATAAGGTCTAAATTTCTCAAAAGCAAAAACTACCGCCAACAATTCTTTCTCTGTTGTTGTGTAATTTTCTTGAGCATTGTTGAGTGTTTTGCTGGCGTAGTAAATTGGTTGAAAATGTTTCTCTCTTCTCTGTCCAAGAACCGCTCCCACTGCAAAATCACTTGCATCGCACATGACTTCAAATGGAAGACTCCAATCCGGAGTAATCATGATAGGAGCATTTGTTAATTTTTCCTTCAAAAGTTCAAAAGCTTGTAAGCATTCTTGACTAAAATCAAAAGGCATATCCTTCTCCAACAACCTTGTCATAGGCCGGCAATTTTAGAAAAATCTTTTATGAAACGCCTATAAAAACCGGCATGCCCTAAGAAACTTCTGATGGCCTTGACAGAGGTTGGAGGTGGAAGCCTTGAAATGACATCTATCTTGGCCTTGTCTACTTCAATTCCCTTGTGAGAAATCTTATGTCCTAACACAATACCTTCCTTGCACATAAAGTGACATTTTTCCCAGTTAAGTGCTAGGTTTGTCTCTTCACAACGGATCAAAACTTGCTCTAAATTGGCCAAACAGTCATTGAATGAATCACCAAAAACTGAGAAGTCATCCATGAAGACTTCCATAATATTTTCAACCAAATCATCAAAAATTGCAAGCATACACCTTTGAAAAGTGGCAGGTGCATTGCAAAGCCCAAATGGCATCCTCCTATAAGCATAAGTGCCATAGGGACAAGTGAAAGTTGTTTTTCTTGATCTTCCGGGGCTATAGGAATTTGAAAGTAACCAGACATTCCATCTAAATAACAATAAAACATGTGTCCAGCAAGTCTTTCAAGCATTTGGTCAACAAATGGCAAGGGAAAATGATCTTTTCTAGTTGCATCATTTCTCCTATAATCAATACACACTCGCCATCCCGTGACAGTCCTCATTGGAATCAACTCATTCTTTTCATTGGGAACCACAGTCATTCCCCCTTTCTTTGGGACTACTTGAGTTGGACTAACCCAAGAGCTATCCGAAATTGGATAAATTAACCCAGCATCTAAAATTTGATCACCTCTTTCTTGACAACCTCCTTCATATTTGGATTTAACCGTCTTTGAGGTTGCACAACAGATTTGAAACCTTCTTCAAGCAAAATCTTATGTGTACAAAAAGATGGATTTATTCCTTTTAAATCAGAAATTTTCCAAGCAATGGCTTGCTTATGTGCTTGAAGAACTTTCAAAAGCTGTTGTTTTTGTTCACAAGACAAATCCGAAGCAATGATAACCGGTAATTTGGAATTTTCTGCTAGAAAAGCATACTCTAATAATCTGGAAGTTGTTTCAATTCCAAAACCGGAGGCTCTTCAATGGAAGTTTTAAGTCTTGCTTCACTCTCTTTTTTTCAATTCTTCAAATTCATTTTGAGGTGTAATTTCTTTTGTTGAATTAAGCTGTGATATCATTGAATTAACCTCTGAATTTATTACATCCTTTCCTTCTTCATGCACTAAGCTCAATTGTAACTCATCCTTACACAAAATTTCTTCAAGATGCTCCTCTACTGAAAAATCAACCACATCAATTGCATAGCATGAATCATCCATACTCATTGGATATTTCAAGGCTGGGGCAATCTTCACTTCTAAGTCTTCATCTCCTACCCTCAAAGTAAGCTTTCCTTTCTCTACATCAATTAATGCCCTGGCTGTTGCAAGGAAAGGTCTTCCTAAAATTAAAGGAACATCCCTATCCTCATCCATATCTAGGATCACAAAATCAACCGGATAGATGAAGTTTCCAACTTTACCAAAACATCCTCAATGATTCCCCTAGGAATTTTCAAAGATCTATCAGCAAGTTGTAAACTCATCCTAGTAGGTTTTGGTTCTGCAAGACCTAGCTTTTTAAAGAATGAAAAGGGCATCAAATTGATACTAGCTCCTAAGTCCGCTAAAGCCTTATCAACAGTGATATCACCAACCACACAAGGAATTGTGAAACTCCCCGGATCCTTAAGTTTTGGTGGAAGCTTATTTTGAATAATGGATGAACAATTAGCTCCAACTTCCACAGTAGCAACATCCTCCAATCTCCTCTTATTGGACAAGAGATCTTTTAAAAATTTAGCATACTTTGGCATTTGTGAAAGAGCTTCAACAAAAGGAATATTAATATGCAATTGCTTAAAAAGCTCAAGAAATTTACCAAATTGTTCTTTGTCCTTTGTTTGATTGAGGCGGGAAGGATAAGGAATCCGTGGTGCATACTCCTTCACAGCGGAAGATGGTGATTTCTTTGCTGGTTCCACTTCTTTTTGCTTCAATTCTTCTGATTTAGCCTTTGGAACTTCTTCTTTTTCTTGCTCCTGTGATTTTTCAGATTGCAACTCCTTTCCACTTCTTAAGGTGATGGCCTTTGCTTGCTCTCTTGGATTAGGCTCGGTGTTACTAGGAAGAGAACCCAATTGCCTTTCAGATAACAACTTAGCCATTTGACCAATTTGATTTTCAAGATTGTGGATGGAAGCTTCTTGGTTCCTATGCCTTGCTTCTGAGCCTTGAATGAATTTGTCAACAATTCTTCCAGATTTGATTTCTTTTCTGGTTGAGGTGGGGCTGGAAGTTGCAGCAAAGGTTGAGGTGGAGCTGGAAGTTGAAGTGGAGGTTGATTTGATCTTTGAAATCCCGGAGGTGGATAATTAGCCTTTGAGGATTTGCATTACCATAGCTGAAATTGGGGTGATTGCGCCAACCCGGATTGTATGTGTTGCTATAAGGATTATTTTGTTGCCTATTTTGGTTTCCCAAATAATCAACATGCTCCTGATGATCAAAGAAGTTGCTATGATCTTCCGATGATTCTCCAAATTGGTTTATAGGATTTGATGTGTTCTTGATGCTAGCAACTTGCTTACTCAAAGCATCCATTTTAGCAACAATGGAGGTCATGAGATCTACCTCATACAATCCAGCTGTTCTTTGTTTGCCTCGGTTATTTCCCCATTGGTAATTATTTCTGCCATATCTTCAAAAAGCTTCAAGGACTCTTCCGGTGTCTTAGAATTCAAAGTACCTCCAGCTGAGGCATCCACTAGTTGCCTTGTAGTTGTGTTCAAACCATTATAAAAGGTTTGCACTTGCATCCATGATGGTAATTGATGATGTGGACATCGCCTTAACAATTCCTTCCACCTTTGCCATGCATCATACAAAGTTTCTGAATCATTTTGAACAAAAGAAGAGATATCATTCCTTAGCTTGGCTGTTTTACATGGAGGAAAGTAATTATCCAAAAATTGTTTAACCATATCCTCCCAACTAGTAATAGCTCCAGCTCCTAAGGAAGTCAACCAATTCTTAGCTTTCCCTCTCAATGAAAAGGGAAAAAGTCTAAGACGCACGGCATCATCAGCAACTCCATTGCTTTAAAAGTTTCACAAATTTCTAAGAAACTTTGGATATGTGCATGTGGATCCTCATCCGGAAGTCCATCAAACTGACAGTATTGCTGCAAAAGTTGGATGACAACACCTTTAATTTCAAAGTTATTAGCCCCAATGGGAGGCTTCACAATAGTTGGACCGGTGCCATCAAGAGTAGGCCTTGAATACTCCAAGTTGGTTTTAGGATATTCTCCAGCCATGACTTGTTCTTCCTCTTGCTTAATCTGGATATTGCTCAAATGTTCAGCAACTGTTTCTTCCTAGTTTTACGGAATGTTCTCTCGATTTCAGGGTCTAAATCGAGAAGATCTGTCGGAAGGCTCCTTGTCATACACCTATAACAACAAATAAGAACAATCAGAATTATTGAAAGCAGGAAAGAAGAAAATAAAAAAAAATGACTAAAGTAGTAGATAATATGGCTTTTCCTAATATTGCTTTTCAAAATCCCCGGCAACGGCGCCAAGAAACTTGATGATGTTTTACCGATCGTATTAATTTCTAAAATTTATAAACCCGATTAAATCTACGATCAAAGCTAGGCAAGCGCACCTATTCGATGTAGCATAGATTTTAGGGTATCGTCCTCAGGGATTTTGAAGAACAAGTACTAGTATTACCGGTTCTCTACTATTTAGCCTAAATTTTGGAGAGAAATCTACAATTAACTACTAAGCAGAAATTAAGCAAGCTCTAAGATCAACTAATGTTTGCTTTCAAAGATGAATTCAATCACAAGACATACTCTCCACCTTGATCCACCCTAAACCTAAAGTTCTTATGATAAAAGATTGATTAATGAATCATTCATGCTTTGCACTGCGGATCTCAACAAGTAAATCAATTCCTCCCTCGAGTTAATCAATTCCTAACCCTAAATGAGATAGTAGAGACCTCTCCCTTACTAACATCACATAGATTGCATTAAAGATCATGATCCTTGAACAAGAATTAAATTCTTATAGCAGAAAATCGTAATTTCCCTACCTCTAGGTGAAATTAGCAATTCCTCTATTCATGAAGATCTATCTAATTGAATGAAACCTCTTTCAATCCAATAAGAATCAAGCATGCAATTAATTTGTGCACAAATCAATCACAAGACTATTGAATCACATGAATAGATACAAAGGCATGAACATTCATTAATCAAAAGACATTTCAATTCGTATGGTTAGGGTTTCACAAGATGAAGAGTATAAGAATCTACTCCTCCATGAGATTCAAATAAGAACAAAAGATCTAGAGGAAATAGAAAGAATCATGATAGAAAGAATAAACCCTAATTGATGTCTTGAGATCTTCAATGGATGCCCTAGCAAAATCCTTCGTAATTTCCTTCGTAATTTCTGTTTTAGAGCCTAAGAAAATGATCTAAAAGTTATAAAACAAGAAAACAGAGCACTATTTATAGTTTTGGAAAAATCCCAGTTCATCCTGGGCGTCATCCTGGCCAGGATCGGGGCAGGGATGAAGGCAAAATAGTTAAAATTTGGCCAGGATGAATGAAAAGGCTGAAAAACTTTCTTCAAGTGTAGCTACTGATGTCTTCCCTGGCGTCCTTCCTGGCTAAGGATGAAGGTAAGGATGAAAATTAAACTTCTCTTTTGCATTCTGACCTCTTCCTCCCAGTCCTTCCCTGCCAAGGATGAATAAAAGGATGAAAAACATAAACTTCCTTCTTGAACAAAATTGATTAAAACTTGTTTAAATTGCTTTAATTTCCTTTGAACCATCATACAAACTTCCAATTATGATCTTTAAGCCAAGAAATGAATTTTTCACAAAATTAATGTCCTTTTCTCCATGAAATCCCAAAAATCATATAACAAGAATGTTCAAATAGCTCCAAAATTAAGGATCTAAAGACACTTATCAGATGCCAGCAACAACGAGATGAAATATAAAGCACTCATAGCTGGATTAAAATCAATGGCAGAGATCGAGGTTGATAACCTAATAATTTTTTCTAATTCTCAACTTGTCATCCAACAAGTTTGAAGAGAATAGGAAACCAAGGGAGATTCCATGATAAAATACTTGGAGGTTGTTTAATCTCTAGTTACAAGTTTTTTTAGCTGGGGCATACATAAAATACCCCCGAGCAGAAAATGTTTAAGCAAAACAAATCTCCAAATTTGTTGCAATAAGCTTTCCAAACCTTGAGCCAAGAGAGGAAGCAATATTTGTGGAATACCTCCCATAGCACACTATATACAAAAAGCATTAGGAAATCCTTGTGATTAAAGGAGATCTCGCACCACCATGTTAGATGGACCCCATAAAGGAGTACCTACATGAAGGTACCCTACCTGCTAACAAAAAGTAGCCAAGAAACTCATGTAGCAAGCTGTGAACTACACAGTCTTGAACGATTTCTTATACAAAAGAAGTCACAATTCACCCCTCCTTCGATGTCTTCAACCAAAAAAACACTATTTACACTTTAAGAGAATTACACTCCGGGAAATGTAGCAACCATGCGGTTGACTAGACACTCTAAATAAAGGCCCTCCGCCCCTATTGTTACTAGCTAACTATGAAAAGGGATGTGGCAGAGCTAACTAAGAAATGCCTCCAATGTCAGAAGCATACCCCGTTGGCTTGTCCATCGAGTAACTACCTTCGAACTCTCACTAGCCCATGGCTATTTACTCAATGGGGAATGGATACACTTGGCCCATTCCCTAGAACTTATAAACATAAGAAATTTATCATTTTGGTGGTCAATTATTTCACGAAGTGTGCAAAGCACAAGCTGTACCCAACATTACGGAAAAGGTTCATATAGTCTTTCGTGACAATCCACATCCTATGCTAATTTAGAGTATTGCGAGTCCTAATTACCTATAATGGCACCCAATTCAACGTTGATCATTTCTGGAGTCCTGTCAATATCATCATATCGAAATTAGGTGCACTTTCGTCTCCTATCCTCAGACCAATGGGCAAGTTGAAGAGGTAAACAGTATGATTGCTGGAAGCCTTAAAAAGATGATCAACCGGGACAATGTCAAATGGGCAGAACACTTACCCGGCATCCTATGGAGGTATAGAACCACACATAGGACATCCATTAGAGAGACCCTTTATAGACTGGCTTTCAAAATTGAAGTAATCTACTTGATGAAACTCAAACTATTGACCTATTGAACCTAAATGTTAGACCTAGTGGTGCACGAGATCAAACTACAAGCCAACCTTGACACCATAGAAGAACTCCACGACAAAGCTAAGCAAAGGCTCATGGCTTACTAACTCAAAGTTGTGAGATACTATGACAAAAAGGTTCGGCATAAGGAGTTTAACCCTGGTGTTTTAGTATACTAGAAGCTAGCCAATATTGGAGCCAAGGAAAGCCAAGGAAAAACTAGCCCCCACCAGGGAAGACTTTGTTCGAGTCATAGAATACCTCAAAAAAGGTGCTTACCACTTCAAATGATTTGATAGACAAGCCTATCCCTATAACTTGAAACACCGACAGTCTGTGAAAGCACTTTGTTTAAATTTATGTTCTTATGAAACTATCTAACCACTTTGTTGCTTATCTTGGATTCCATTTAGAATCAATGGAATATTTCAATTTCTTTTAAGAAATATGATTGCCTTATACTATTTACGTACACCGACCAGTAGGGGTGTGCAAAAAAACTGATGAAACTAAAAAAAAAAAAACTAGAAAACCAATTTAAAAAATATTGTTAACTGGTCCGTTGGTCTTAGTTTAGGATTATGGTTTTTATTTTTTCCTGTTTTTTATTTCGGTTTATAACCTCAAAAAGCTGACAGTTAATGGCTAACCGTTTCAATATTTATAAATATATTATATATATAATTTACATGTACATATGAAATAATAATATAGAAGATGATTCTTATGATATATCAGGCAAAACACAGTTGATAAATAGTATTTAAGGAAGCCAATGATTTAGTAAATTTGATTCAAAAAGTGGATTTTGGCATATCAGAATGGCACCAGAAAGCATAGAAGGGACTGCTTTTACATGTCCATTAGCTCATTATGAGTCGCTTATTATGCCATTTGGACTAAAAAATGCCCCTTCAAGTTTTCAAAGAAAAATGGACTTAATTTTCAATAAATATAAAGACTTTGTTTGTATGTGTGTATATATATATATATATATTTATGGCATATTAATACATTCTAAAATAAAAAGGAAGCATATTAGTCATTTAAAATTAATATTATAAGAATTTATTAAAAATGGGATAGTAATAAGTAAAAAGAAAGTAGTATTATTTAGAAGAAACTTATAATTCTTAGGAACAGAAATAGGAGAAGGGAAAATTAAGCTATAAGATCACATAAGTAAAAAGATCCTTGAATTTCAAAATAAAATAGAAGATACAAAACAATTAGAATAGTTCCTCAGATTATTAAGTTATGCAAGACCTTTTATTAAAGACTTAAGTAAACTAGTAGGACCCTTGTATAGTAAAACAAGCTTAGAGGTTAAAAATATTTTAATTCAGAAGATGAAGAATTGGTAAAAGAAATTAAACTAAGAGTAGAAAACTCCCTTCTCTTAAATTACCATTATACTCAGATTATTTAATAATAGAAACTAATAGGTGTGAAAAAGGATGGGGAGCTGTTCTAAAAGCAAAGCCCCATAAATATACCTCAAAAGGTAGCGAACAAAGCTATAGAGATAGTACTAGAAATTTCAAAAGAAAAGGCATTTATTAGTAGTATAGATGTTGAACTTTCAGGTGTAACATATGGCTTAGAGAGTTTTAGATTATTTATTTTAAATAAAAATGAATGAAATACTAGTAAGAACGAATTGTGAAGCCATAGTAAAATTTCATAGTAATATAAATAATAAAAAAAATGGTACTAGAAGATGGTGTAGGTTTCTAGACAGAATAATAAATGGTGAATATAGAGTAGTTTATGGGCATATAAAGGGCAATGAGAATAGCTTAGTAGAAATATTAAGTAGACTAAAAGTTTAATTAATATTTTTGCAGGAAATGGATACATTAAAGATTGGGCCTGTAGAGCTCGAAGTCTATCCTTCAGGCTCAAATCTTAGGTTTAGATCATCAAGTGGAGTAGAAGTTAGTGAAGCAGGAAGAATAATTTTAAATAATTTATGGTCTACAAATGATATACAGCAAAAACGTAGAAGCTTAAATGCATTATCATTTTACTTATAACAAAATAAAAAGCCAAATAAATTTACTTATTATGTTTCATATAAGAGTAGACAAAATGGAATTTATAAATCTTGGAGTAAAGTCCAAAGAATAATCCAAGGTTTCTACAATCCTCTTTATAAGGGATTCATCACATTAGAAAGTGCATTCCAATTTGCTAAACAATACATAGGTTATACATATTTTATAAACTCAACAATTAGGCAAGAAGCATCATCTTCATTATTAGTAGAAAAAAAAGTTGGATGTGACATTAAAACTCCTTGAAAACAAGGATATTCTCCAGCAATATTGTTAGAACCGGACCAGGGTTTGACCCGAACAAGCTAGGGGGTCAGGAGTCGAGGGGTCAGACCGGGTTCCACAGGAGGTTGGACCGGGTTCCACAGGAGGTTGGACCGGGTTCCACTGAAGGTCGAATCGGGGTCAAGAAAAAATAAAAATATAAGGGATAATTTAATTATAAAATACCAATATGTATGTAATCACTCAATTAAATCTATATTTGGATCAAATTCATCAATTATACCAATTGCTAGAAATTCTTAGATTTTACAAAAAAAAAAAACAAATCTTCATGTAAAACTAATTTCCAAATCAGAATCTTCTAAACATGATAGAAACAATCAAAATTATAATGGTTTTGATACATACCGTTGTCCATGATTTTGAATTCCAATCAAGAGAAGAAAATCTGTTTTGATTTTGTCTTGGTGATTTTCTCCTACTCTACCTTTCTCTTTTCTGTTTCTCTTTTTGATGGTAGAGAATGAAAAAAATTATTCTGTAATGAAAAGTCACGATACTTTTCTTTTAACTGTCATATATAAATAAGGAGAGTGGAGGGATTTGAAACCCTATGACTCAAAATTACCATTATGCCCAAATGATCATCATATTGAACCTTTCATATTAGAGTCATACCATAAGTCACATGGGTCATTAATATTAAAATAACTTAACAATCTCCCACTTGGCCCATGTTACAACATGATGAATCAATAACCAATAAGAGTGCACCATATTTAGAGTTCATCAAATCAAAATTCTCAATTGAATTAAAATGGTTGGATCATGGCGGTCACACATCTTTTAATGACATGATTCCTTCCATGTATCACATGATCATTATAATTCATAATAACTTAATCGAGGAACATTAAAACTTTAAATTGTCATTTCCAAATATGCTACTAGTTATCTCATAAACAAAAACTGTATACAACCTGATGTAGATAACAAAAGAGCAAGCAAAACCATAACTTTAACTGAATTCATAAGTGTCATAATTATACGAGCAGTACAACCATATGTATATATATTTATACATTAACCATCAAATCTGTGAGGACCTATCTAAAATGCCCATCCGTTCAACATGTCCAGTAAACGTTTTTGGTGGCAAACCTTTAGTTAACGGGTCCACTATCATCAGTTCAGTACTAATATGCCCAATTGACACTCTTTGGTTTTGTACTTCTTCCTTAACAGATAAGTATTCAAATCCATGTGTTTCGCACCCTTGAAATACCTATCATTCTTGGAGAAGAAAGCAGCTGCAGAATTATCATAATAAATTCTTAACGACTTGTCTATACTGTCGACTAAATCAAGCCTTAAGATAAAATTCTGCAACCACAATGCATGAATAGTGGCCTCAAAGTATGCCACAAATTCAGCCTCCATAGTGGAAGTAGCAATGACAGACTGCTTCCCATTCTTTCATGAAACTGCTCCTCCAACCAACAGAAACATGTAATCAAATGTAGATTTCCTCGAGTCTACACATCCAGCATAATCTGAATCCGAATAGCCCACTACTTCAAGATGACTTGACCTTTTATAAGTAAGCATATAATCCTTGGTGCCTTGTAAGTACCTAAGTACTTTCTTTGCAGCTTTCCAATGATCTATTCCAGGATTACTTTGATATTGGCCTAACATTCCTACAGCGAAACTAATATCTGGCCGAGTACATGTCTGAGCATACATCAAGCTTCCAACCAGTGATGCATAGGGAATGGATTCCATTGATTTTCGTTCCAAATCATTCTTTGGACATTGCAATTCACTGAACTTGTCCCCTTTCTGAATTGGAACTAATTCTGCAGAGCAATTTTCCATTCTAAATCTCTCTAATACTTTATTGATATAGCTTTTCTGAGACAATCCTAACAATCCTTGTGATCTATTGCGAAATATCTCTATTCCTATCACATAGGATTCCTCGCCTATATCTTTCATTTCAAAAGTTTCAGAGAGAAATTTCTTTACATCATATAACAAACCTATGTCATTAGTAGCCAAAAGGATATCATCGACATATAAGACCACTATAAAAACTTGCTCCCACTGACCTTCGTATAGATACACCGATCAACAGTGTTCTCTACAAAACCGTATGATGTAATGGTATTATTGAACTTAATATACCATTGTCGGGAAGCTTGTTTTAATCCATATATCGACTTCTTTAACTTACACACCAAATTTTCTTGTCCTGTGGTTATGAAACCTTCAAGTTGGTCCATATAAACTTCTTCTTCTAAGTCACCATTCAAAAAGGCGGTTTTTACATCCATTTGGTGAAGCTCTAAATCATAATGAGCCACCAAAGCCATAATAATTCTTAAGGAGTCCTTCTTAGAAACTGGAGAGAAGGTCTCTTTATAGTCAATGCCATCTTTCTGAGTGTAACCTTTAGTAACAAGTCTGGCCTTATATCTTTCGATGTTACCGTTTGAGTCTCGCTTAGTCTTAAAGACCTATTTACAGCCAACTCGTTTTGATCCTTCAGACAACTCTACTAACTCCCAGACTTTATTTACATCCATTGATTTCATCTCTTCCTTCATGGCATTGAACCACTTTTCAGAATCACTACATTCCATGGCTTTTCTAAATGAGACTGGATCTTTATCAATGCTTAAGTTAGATTCGTGCTCAAGTGAGTAAACCACATAGTCATTCGATATGGCTGGTCTTTTCTATCTCATAGACCTCCGTAATGCCATTTCTTGTGGTGTCCCTTTCTCATTTGCGACTTGCACATTATTGCTTGGTTCACCTCTAATATGTTCACTTTGTGTGTTTTGAACATCAACTTGTCGTTTTAGCTTGTTGCTTGACTGTGATGCAACAAAAGGAACAACAACCTGAGTAGAAACACTGGGTATAGGGGTCTCTTCTTAAAATTCTCTAATATCCACCTTTCGTGATTCCCCACTCCCACTAAATTTACCATTTTCAATGAACCGAGCAATACCAGACTCAACTATTCTTGTACTGTGGTTAGGATAATAAAATCTGTACCCTTTTGATTTTTCAGGATAGCCAATGAAGTAACCACTAATGGTTCTTGCATCAAGCTTTCTTTCATGTGGATTATATATCCTTATTTCCACTGGACAGCCCTAAACATGAAGGTGCCTTAAACTGGGTTTCCTACATGTCCATAATTCATAAGGAGTCTTAGAGACTGCCTTACTAGGAACCCAGCAGTTTTTAATGCATGCATCCATAAGGATAAAGGTACAGTGCTGTAACTTAACATACTCCTAACCATATCCATAAGTGTACGATTCCACCTTTTAGCCACACCATTTTGTTGTGGTGTACCAGGCATTGTATACTGTGCACATATGCCTCTACTTTCAAGAAATTTTGCAAATGGACCAGGACATTGTCCACTTTCATTGAATTTAACATAATATTCACCACCTCTCTCTAATCTCACTACTTTCACCTTTCTATCTAACCACCTTTATATCTAACTACCTTTCAACTTCATTAACAAACACCTCTAGGATGTCAACTGATTGTGACTTTTTATGCAGTAGATATAAGTAACAATATCGTGAGTAGTCATCAATAAATGTGATGAAATACTTTTCACCACCCCATGTTGGAATGTCAAAAGGACCACAAATATCAGTATGTATCAATTCAAGGAGTTCATTACTTCTTGTGGCTAGATTCTTTGATATATGTCTAGTTTGCTTACCTTTTATGCAATCAACACATATATCCCAGTCAGTAAAATCCAATTGAGGCAAGATTTCACCTTTCACCAACCTCATTACCCTTTCTTTGGATATATGACCTAATCTTTGATCCCATAAGAAAGCGAAACAATCATTGTGTGCATTACGTTTGTTACCTATACTTTGCTCAACAAGAAACAGAGATTCAGCATACATAACATCAAGATTAAAACGATATAAATTATCAACTAAAGTACCATATCCATAATAGTAAGAATGTCTATACAATGAAAATACATCGTTTCCAATCTTAAAGTTAAAACCTACTTCATCCAACTTTGCAACAAAACTAAATTTCTAGCCCATTCAGGAGATTTAATGATTACATTTTATAAATTTATAATAAAGTATGAATAAATTTAAATTTCTAATTTTTTATTTTGTTTTTATTTTTATTTTTTTTTATCCGGGTTAACTGGTCTAGGACGACTAGTTCAACCCGGTTCGACCGCCCGAGTCGATCGGGTCAATCCGGGTCTCGCCTGTTCGTTGCAAAAACAAGTTTTAGGCAAGGCCGGCTTGGCATTAGTACCGGCTCCAGTCGAACCGGGTATGCTCTTTAAAATTTGTAAGCATTGTGAAGTGAAATATAAAAGCAACAAGATGCTTGAATGAATAACCTTAAAAAATAAAAACTAAAAAAAATAAAGAAGAAGAAGAAGAAGAAGAGAAGAAATGAATAAATAGCCTATGCAAATTTTAACCAGAGATTACAAAATGCACAAAGAGACATAATAACTTATTAGCTTAGATAAAGTTTAAACTTAGAAAGACCAAGGATAATCACCATTGAAGAAAAGGAAAAACATGATAATAAAATCTAATAAATAAGAAATATAATAAACCATTTAGGAAAAAAAATGCTAGAACATTATAGAAAAAGGTATAAACTAAAAGAAAGAATAGGAGAAGTTTTTCAAAGTAGGATGTTTTTTAAACCTAATGAATTTGTAGCAAGATTACCTCAAGAAATCAAGGAAAAAATTAAGAGTTTCTTTATAGAATGATTTTGTAAGAAAATAAAAAGCTTATCAATTTTTAGAAGATAGCTATTACCTTAGAAGAAGAATTCCTGGAATAATTTGTAAAAGAAGAAACATAACTGAAGCGAATAGAGAATGCCAATTCACATTTTATGTAAAAGATATCTCCTTGATTATGCTCAATGTTGAATATTTTGAATTAGAAAGTGGGTATTCAATACAACAACTAATGGATTATGGAATGATCAAAACAATTATTTTTAGAGACAATTGTCTTTACACCACTTTTCTAAGTAGAAAGCTCCAAACAATATTATTGGAGTGCATAAGAGAAGTAGAAGTCATAGGCATGGTTAAAATAGAATTTATCACAACTCCTCCAAAAACCTCAACAACTTGGCCTTATACTAGCTCAACATAATGTATATATATAGGGTTTGTTTGGATTATCTGTTTTTCATCTATACTTGTATTTGTATCAAAATGATATGTGCAAATATGTCTGATTTGTATTTATGTTTTATCTATTTGATCTTTTGATGAGAACTACCAACTTTTTTTTTATCAATATCTATTTCTAAATTAAAAATTTGTTAGAAAAAGGTTTTAAAAAAGTGTGTATCTATTGGAAAAAGCTAGGTAAACAGACCCATAAGTATATCCAACATGGTTAATCCAGTAGAAGATGAAGATAATTTGACAAATGAAGATCCACATAGCTATTGTATTAAGCCTTGTATTAAACAATTCCAGAAGCATAGAAGTTATATTCATTACAAGAAATTCTTTTTTGATCCCAACAGTCCTTTTAATCTAGCTGATGTAACTGAAAATTCAAAAATATTCACTAAAGAGCGAGAAAGGATACATCTTTCAGAAACAAGAACAGACATACATTAGAAAAAGTTTGAAGATGAAGATGCCTACTATTCATCAAACAGGATAGAAGATTATCATGCTTTAGTAGATGTGGAAGACTTGAACCATGGTAGCCCCATCCTTTAAATAGAATTGATAGAAGATTCCTATATTATTTGTACAAAGATAAGATAGTATGCAATAAAAGATTTGTCATAGTTTATAGCTATAAGATTCTTTTGTCCAATTTTTTTTTTTAACATTTTTACCCTTACTTTAAGAATCTTATGCAGGGGTATGTTTGGTCCATAGGAAATTTAAAAACTAGTATAAATAGGACTAAATACTTCGTTTGTAAGATAACATGCCCTTAAGTTGTCCATTGCAATAAAATCTTTCTTACACATTTCCTCACTCTCTCTTTTGAACTTTTTAGGGCCAAAGAAAATTTGGAAAGAGTTAGTAACATTAAGAGAAAACTCCAAATACTAAAAAGAGTTTACATTTTTTATATCTTGAAGTATGCTCTAGAGTCGCCTCATTATGAGGATCTTCTCTATTAGAAAAATGATATATATTGTAAATTCTTTATAAAATCATGTTCTTCTTTGTTTGAAAATATATGTACATATTTTCCTGTTAAAGTAGGATTTTTGCTCTTCTTATATCATGTCCTAAGAGACTAAGTATCCACGCCTAAGCCAGATAATGAAAAAGCCGTAAATAGGGAAGTAGTTAAGGGACTTGCACTAAGAAGAATAGATGGAATGTGGGAAAAATACTAGCTCTCCATGAGAAATCCTACGATTATTTAAAAAAAAAAAAAAAGAAAATAGTCTAGAGATCTAGTCCATATTGTGAAAACTCTAAGTAAGAGAAGTATCATTCCTTTATTATCGAAAACACAAATACTCATCTGATTTGCATCTTTTCTTTAAACTCTTGAGAATCCTTCGCTTCTAAGCATTAACTCCTTCGCTTCATACTCAAGGAGCTTGAGCTCACGATTTTTTAACCATGCCTATGACTTTTGCTTTTCTTATGTACTCAAATAATATTGTTTGGAGCTTTCTACTTATAAAAGTGGCATATGGACAATTGTCTCTAAAAATAATTGTTTTGATCATTCCATAATCCATTAGTTGTTGTATTGAATACCCACTTTCTGATTCAAAATATTCAACATTGAGCATAATCAAGGATATGTCTATTACATAAAATGTGAATTGGCACTATCTATTTGCTCCAGTTATGTGTCTTCTTTTACAAATTATTCTTGGAATTCTTCTTCTAAGGCAATAGACAACTTCTAAAAATTGCTAAATTTTTTGTAGTGTCTTGTAAAATCCTTCTACAAAGAAACTTTTAACTTTTTCCTCGATTTCTTAGGGTAATTTTACTATAAATTGATTAGGTTTAAAAAAAACTGATGGAAGATTCATCTATTATTTGTACGAAGATAAGATAATGTACAGTAAAAGATTTGCCATAGTCTACATGTATAAGATTCTTTTATCTAATTTATTTTTTTCTCACATTTTTACCTTTACTTTAAGAATTTTATGTAGGGTATGCCCAGTCCATAGGAAATTTTAAAAACTAGTATAAATAGGACTAAATATTTCATTTGTAAGACAAAGTGCTCTCAAGTTTTCCATTGCAATAAAATCTTTCTTACACATTCCCTCACTCTCTCTTTTGAAATTTTAAGGGCCAAGGAAAATCTAAAATGAGTCAGTAACATTATGGGACAAACTCTAGCTACCAAAAAGATTTTATATCTTTTCTATCCTGAAGTATGCTCTAAAGTTGCTCAATATGAGGATCTATATTTTGTAAATTTAACCAATTTAGATGATTTTTTTAAAGTTACTAGTAGATTTCTATAAAAATTATCTCTTGCTACAAAGACTTCTATAACACCCTAAACTAAAGGCATTACAACCTGTCACGTGTCCTTACTTAAATGAGCACACTAAGGCTATAACTTATTTAATCCACAAATTCAAATATAATCATCAATCACTCATATAAAGGGGTACTTGATTAAAATATCTCATAACAAAACTCCTAGATAACTTTGTTGGCATGAACCAAGCTAACTCAAAATAAACTTAAAACATTAAAAGGAAAAATCTCATAAATTTTTAGAATCCATAAAGGAAAATATAGAACTTCATTTATCTTCAAATAGCTATCTTTAATCCAAGGCAAATCTAACAATTATTAGGATAATCAAGTCCACTATCATCCTCCCCATAATCTACATAGACATCATATCTAAAAAGATCGAATACAAAATCTTCAATTGTTCCTAAAAAAAAAATTAAAGGAATGAGTATAAGGCCCAGCACGCCATACGACAAAACACATGCACATGAGCAGACAATATACAATTTCACATGCATTTTAATATGTAACAAGTATATGTTATTATCTTTAATTAGCCAGACAAGCAGTACAGTTCAGAACTATCATTAGTTCATCCCGAACTTAAAGTACTCATGACTTCGTAAAAACAAATAATATCGAAACTAGGTAACACACACATATATTGGTGTTGGAAACATCTACACACCCAGAGTACCGTAATCATATTACTCCTAAACTACCGAAATCATTTCTATGCACGAGTCTACTTGGGACAACTTTACACATAGATCATCAGGGCGTTGTCTTAGTAGCAATGGTCCTCCCAATCTACTAGACCCAGCCATAGACATTCAGCAAATAAGTGTTTTAAGGCCTGGTAATATTAGGTCAATTTGTAATTTCTAAACCTACAAACACAAACAACAAGCAAAGTAAGGTTGTAATTAAATCAATTTTAGGAATAGAAACCCTAATCTAACAAAATCACCTGATCATAAACAAAACCCCATCAAAATATGTTTCCATAAAAACATTCGTAATTCCATCATCACCAAAACCCTAATCTCAAAAGAATTATAATTCCTAATTCATACACACCTTTGATTGTAATCACAATTAGAGTTTCTCAACCTCCTCCAAACTACGTCTCCCTTTAATTTAATCCAAAAAAAATCATAAAATATCTTTTTTACATCATCACAAATATAGAAAGATTCATACATACCTTGAATTTTGAAATCTTTATCTCCTTTGGTTGTAGAATTCAACTCACCAACAAGATTCAGGGTTTCTGTCTAATTCACCATTCGAAACCAAAAAAAAAACTTTAGAAAAAGATTATTTCCTGTAAATCTCTAAGGAAAAGAAGAGGATCAAATCACCTTGATCTCCTATGATGTTAAGATCATAAACATAAAGACTCTTAAGAGGTTTGTAAGCTTTGGAATGAGTTTTTGGAGAAAAAGGCATAAACTAGGTTATAAAGAAAACTTGAAACTCTTTAATTTTCATACACATACACTGGTGTGAAGGCTAGCAGCGTATGTCTAAAAGCTGTTGACTATTTACTCTTAGAGATGATTCTATGTTCTCGAAGGTCGGCTCAATGCCGGTGAGGCATAGAGGCAATGATGGCGACGTTGGATTGAAGGCTAGTAGCATTTGTCCGACTTAAGTCCTGCATCACTTGTCTTCCATTTTGTTCCATCTTCAATTACGTGTCTATCACACAACAAAACATTTAATTATACATTAGAATGAACCATAAAACCCTCTCATTTTATATCAAATACACTTTTTCTCTTCATTACAAACTATTTTTCTTTATATTAAAACTTCTATCCAAACGTTATCTATTCCTTCTTCTTCAACATTATTATGTAAAGTTGTATTGTTATTTATTATTTCTAATTCCAAAGATTATATATAATCTTCTACTTCTATTAGGAGATATAAGTCTAGATCTTCTATTGCCCCAAAAAGACTTTGCATAAAACTAAGTGTGTAAACCCCCGAAGTTTTGTAATCAAATTAAAGCTTAAACCCTAATTAGAAGTCAACTGGATTTCTAAAGTCAACAAAACCCTAGTCTACCGTAACCGCTTAAGTCCGACATTCCTATTTAAGAAACCCTAAGAGAGTAAGAAAGAGTTTAGGTGATAGAATAGTTCGTAATTATCCAAAGAAGCTTAAAAAGATCAGTTTAGTAAAATCGTAACTCGTTTTGAACCCGATCGGACACAGTTCTTCAAAAACGTGTCTCGGGGCTCGGAATAGTAAAAATATTCCTAATATACCATTAGACTCGTAACAATATAAGATTTTCAAAAATATCAATTTCATAATTTTTCGGTAGCTGAAAATATCAGATATCGCATTTATACGCGCATTTTCTCACTACCGGTACTTAAATTGTCATGTCTACTTTACATTACACTATTTACTACTATTCTACACTATTTATCTATCTCTACTTTTTCTTACAACCTACTCTTATAACCCATACCTTTATTTCTTACACATTTTCATTTCTAATACAACTTCACATCTTTCATATCTTACTTTTAATTAACAAAAATACAAAAAAATAAATTTTCACTCCCTCTCTCCCTCAAATTAGCGCCGGCCCCTCTCTTTTTCATCTCCAATTTGTTTCATTTTTATTTATTTAATTAACACAAATTATCTCCCACATTTTCCTATAAATACCCCCTCTTACTTCCACTTCTTTCGCACCTTTCCTACACTAAAGTTACTCTCTCAAATTTCTACAAGAAATCTCTTCCAAGAAATTCTCTCTAGTTTAGTTCTTTCAGGTAATTTTTCTTCAAGTCTTCTTTATGTTCATCTACTTAGTATGAGCTTAGTGTGTGTTTTCTAAACCATGAAGGTTAAAGAAAGCAACAATAGGTTCATACTTTGTTTTTATTCATCATCTAATTCTTTATGTTGCTTTTATATCTAATATATCTATATAGCTATATATATATATATATTTATATATCTTTTAGAGCATATAAGCTCATTGTTTTGCAATTTATTATTTTCCTTGCAAGTTATTTACTTTCATATTGTTTTTAAGACTAGTCTTTCTAGTCTTAGACTTGTCCTCATCAAGTCAAAACATTTTCTTTTTCTTTTTCTTTTTCTTTTTGGGACTTGTCTTTTCTTAGTCCCGGGATACATTGATGAAGCTAAGGTTCCAATACTTGATTTATTTCCTTATTAACTTATTCTTTCAAGTCATTATATTTCTTTATGTTTACATAACTTTATGATTCATATTCATGCATGAACATAATGATTTTTGTCTCAACAAAATAAATGAGGAAATGTTTTCTTGAAAATAAAGATTATTTTCTAGAAATAAGAAATAATTTTTCTTAAACAAACTTTTCTAAGAAATCTAGAGGAGCTCATAAACATACATAAAAAAGAACTTTTTGAAATAAACAAAAGTTTTACTAAAACTTCCCATTTTATCAAGTATTAGAAATTCTTTTCATCAAAATAGAATGATCTTAAGAAACAAAGAATTATTTCTCTAAACATAGAATTGTTATTACTTTCAAAAGAAAAGTTAGAAACTAAGCTTAGAAAATAAAATCATTCCTTAGGAATTTAAAGAGATTACGGAAATTAAATTTAGGAAAAGAAAATACCCATTTGAAATAACTCAAGATATTTTCAAAGCAAAATAAAAAAAGAATATTTCAAAAGCTCTCACTTTCCAAAAATATTTAAAAGACTTTACTTTTTATTTGAGACAACTTCATTAAACTTTATATATTTGATATGAGTTAACAAATGTATGTATATACATTTTAAGGTTTTACAAATTGTTATAATATCTATCTCTTCAAAATGAGCTTTGAATAAAAGAAAGAAAACAAGTTTATAAAAATTCGTGGTGAATTTGTCCGCTACTTTTTCGGAGCCCAAACGACTTAGTTTGATGAAAATAAGTTTAGAAATAGATAGATCTTTTCAATTAGGTAGAAAACGGTATATTATATGCGAAATTCCGAGTTAAAATGAGCAAGTTATGGCCATTTTAAGTTGGAATTTCCTCTTATACGATTTTGAGAAAGATTTAGAATCTTCAAGAATAAAAATTTTATGAAAGACTCATTTTGGGTATTTCATCTTGTTTAGGTGGAGAAGGACTCGAGATCACCTTCCCGAAAGATTACTTCAATTAGGATCTACCGACATGAAGTGAGTTAATCCTTTACTAAGTTACATTTCCTTGTTTTGTGCTTGTAAGTAGTAGCACCAGCAATTAAGAAAAATATAAATGAATATTGGTTGTGTGACTTGGAATTATGATTGGTTTAATACAAGTTACGAATATCGAAAGAAGGTTTGATAAATAAATTGTGATTCTTGTATTGATATGATGAAAATTGTGTTGATCACATTTAACATGAACTAAAAATTATTTGGTTAAATATATATTGAAATTAATTCATGCATATCATAATTGTGAGTCGCATTTATTTCACTACTATTCTTCGTGTGGGGAAACGAGGAAATGGTAGTAGTGGCTAGTAGGAGCCGGAAAGTCTACATGGGATAGTAGGAGCCAGGAAGTCTATAGAGCGAGTAGGAGCCGATAAATATGCAAATATTGATGGTCGTAAGGGCCTGTAACCTCCCAACCCTCGACATGGAGGGCGAAAAATCCATGCTACACTTGATTTCTGGTTAATCATGTGTATTTTGTTTGTTCATATGTTTGGTGCATTCTCATATGATTGTTTAAATACTTATTTGAATTATGGAAATGTCTTATAGATAAAATTATCTCACTAAGCTAGATTTGCTTATACCGTTATAACTTTTTGTTGCAGTATGATTACCTTTGGTTGGCCCCAAGGAGCCTCATATGCCAGGTACGAGTTTAAGCTACTAGGAATTTTTGGGAGAAGCTATATGTATTTAAGTTTGAACATAGGCTTCTAGGAAAATCTCTATAGTAAGATGTGTTATATTATCTTGTTGATAGACTTTTAAGACAGGGGAATGCCCCTAAGATGATGTAAGGAATTATTATTTAAATGAAGCTTTCATGTTTATCTATATAAGTTATTACTTGTTTTTATTATCTACTTAAATGTAATACCCCTGTGAGTCTCCTACTATCTTGGAAGCACGCTTTACATGTGATATCGAAGCTTCTGCATGACTAAGGTTGTCATTCATTAGCTTTAATATTATATGCGGCGGACTGCCACGTTTAGGGTACCCTTCGGGGAGTGACAAAGTGTCTAAATCAAAATCTTCAAATTGTGGAGGTAAGTCTTCGAATATTAAACTAGTATATATAACTTCTTTAAAGGAATAAGTTTCAAAAATAATATATATAAATATTTTAGAATGAGTAAATATAAGTTGAACAATGATAAACTTACTAAACGTTGCTCTGATACCAGATTGGTGAGGGTAAGCTTAGGCTCCTTGAATATGAAGCGAAGGAGTTAATACTTAGAAATAGTGGATTGTAAAGAGTTTAAGGAAAGGATGCAAAGTAGATAAGTATTTGTGGGTTTAAAGAAAGGATGAAAAGTAGATAAGTATTTGTGTTTTCAATAATAAAATAATGGTACTTCTTTTACTTAGAGTTTTTGCAATATAAGACTAGATCTCTAGAATTTTTTCTATTTTTTTTTAAATCATAGGATTGCTCATGGAGAGCTAGTGTTTTTGCAACATTCCATCTATTCTTCTTAGTGGCGAGTCCCTTAACTGCTTCCTTTATTTATGGCTTTTTCATTATCTAGCCTAGGTACGGTACTTAGTCTCTTAGTATCACGGTCCGAGCGTTGATGACTTTATGGGGGTGTTTAATTAGGGTATGTTGAGTTATGGGTAGCATCAGCAGAAGGTTTATTCGTGGTGTGGGTTGTCTTTGAAGGTAAGTCTAGCCTCCCATGGACAAACTGGTTGGGAGTTGATGCCACTCTCCTGATGAGGCCAAGGCAGGCCGAAACTAGTTCATATAGTTAAACCTCCCATACGCAGGAGGGATCGTGGCAAAGCCGAGATGGTGCTCCTTATGAGAATGTGGGCTCGAAACTGACCTGGGAAGTCAAGGAAGATTAGGCTAGCTCACCATCCAAATTAACAACAAACGATGCTTGGAGGAATGGTTGAGCGCCGCACGGGAACTCTTTGAGGAGTGAAACTCCCATCCCATGACAAATGGTATTAGAGCTAAAGTTCCCAGCTCCAATGGACCACTTAGATGCTATCCAGAGTTTGGCTAGTGGGTAATTCTTGTTGTGGATGCGGTTCGTGTGGGCGAAGCTCAAGAGGAGCGACCACCAGAGATAGGACATTGTTGCCAGAGGGTAGCTGTGTTGCGAGTCATGGAGACAAGGATTTTCCCTAATCTTGTTGTCAATTCAGCTCGTGTGGATGAAGCTCAAGAGGAGTGACCACTAGAGTGAGGACATCGTTGCTAGAGGGCAGCTTTGTCGTGAGTTGGGGTTGAAGCAAGATCTTATGTTCAAACCTAATTGTTGGGCAACTCAACAAGAGGCAATCTCGGAGGATGGATGAATGGGTGAGGGCGAGAGGAAGCCTATGGAAACCTGAAGTCCTGGTGAGGTGATCTTGGGTGTGTTGACAACTGGTGTGGAGAAGGGTGAGAGCTTGAGAGTGGGTAGTGGCTGCAGCAAATTTGCCTCATGACGAGGACGTCATGAATTTAAGTAGAAGAGAGTGTCATGGTCTGAGAGTTGAGGACTTTTTGGGGTGTTTGGCAGGGGCATGTTGAGTTATGGGTGGCATCAATAGAAGGTTGGTTCGTGGTGTGTGGGTTGTCTCTGAAGGCGGGTCTAGCCTCCCGTGGACAAACTGGTTGGGAGTTGATGCCGCTCTCCTGATGAGGCCAAGGCAGGCCGAAATCAGTTCGTATAATTGAACCTCCCATATGCAGGAGGGATCGTGGCAAAGCCGAGATGGTGCTCCTTATGAGAATGTGGGGCTCGAAACTGACCTGGAAAGTCAAGGAAGATTAGGCTGGCTCACCATCCAAATTAACAACAAACGATGCTTGGAAGAATGGTTGAGTGCCGCACGGGAACTCTTTGAGGAGTGAAACTCCCGTCCCGTGACACTTAGGACATAATATAAGAAGAACAGAAATCCTACTTTAACAGGAAAATATTACATATATTTTCAAAGAAAGAAGAACATGATTTTAGAAAGAATTTTCAAAATATATCCTTCTCTTAATAGAGAAGATCCTTCTAACGAGGCAACTCTAGAGTATACTTCAGGATATAAAAAACGTAAAATCTTTTTGGTATCTAGAGTTTTTCCCATAATGTTACTAACTCTTTTCAGATTTTCTATGCCCCCAAATGTTCAAAAGAGAGAGTGAAAGAATGTGTAAGAAAGATTTTATTGCAATAGAAAAATTGTGGGCACTCTATCTTACAAATGAAATATTTAGTCCTATTTATACTAGTTTTTAAATTTCCTATACACTAGGCATACCCTGCATAGGATTCTTCAAGTAAGGGTAAAAATGTAAAATAAATAAATAAATGGACAAAAGAACCTTATAGTTGTAGACTATGACAAATCTTTTACTGTACACTATCTTATCTTCGTACAAATAATAGAGGTATGTATATGGAGAGAGAGAAAGAGGGAGGGAGAGAGAGAGTTTGTAAAGAATCCAAATCTAAGAAGTCCATGCTAATTAAATAAATGATTTGACATTACTTTTATCTACCCATATCCCAGTCAAACCAAAAACAATGAGATTTTCATTTCTATCAAGGTGGCATTTTGGGGTGTCAACTGTCATTGTAAAATCAAAAGTTTATAAAGGATGTTTCCACAATTTATTAAAGGTAAAAATATTTAATATTTTAAAACTAAAATATTTTTTTATATATTTAAAAGTTTATAGAAACTATCTTTGTAATTCTAGTGTAGAAAGTTATTGTTGCTCAAACTGATAAAAAAATTATTGAAGTTACTTCAAATCCATGGTTTTACCAATATATCTTGTGTTTATCATTCCATAAACTATTAGTTTTGTGTTAGCAACTTGGCAAGAGAACCAAGGCCATATGAATCTGAGTAATCAATCAATATGCAAGCACACCTACCTTGCATAAAACATTCCATTTTTTTTTCTTTACTTCAAAGAAAATAACTTAGCATTATTAATAATTGTTGCAGATCAAATTAACCCCCAAAGATATGTATCCTATATGAGATCAATATGCTCTTGCATTACTTAAAATAATTGCCCAAGTAATAATTATTAGAACCTTACTTCTCGAGTATATCAAAGTCTAACCACACACATTTTGATTTGATTGCATTCGTCTTATTTTACCATGCTAAAAAGATAATAAAAAATACATTTTGGCTATTACAATAGGGAAGGGGTGATTCAAACGTGATACTAATACCACTAGGCTATAAGACTATTGGCAAAAAGTACACCTAACAATTAATATTACAAGTGTTACCTATTTTATAGCTGCATGCCATCTAATTAATTATTCACGATAAATAAACATCCTAACTAAAGATTTTTTTTTTTTTTTTTATCTTCAATTGTGATGTTCAGCTTTCATGACATATTGACACATACACACCCATCCTGGGTCCTTAACATGGAACCTTAAGTGAAGGATCTTATTTTTTGAGGTCCTATGGAATGGAAGAGATCATTGAAATTTTTTAGGAGGAGAAAGGTACTTCATGTCTTTTTATAATTTTTTTATTTTATTAAGCGTATTATGTAAAAATAGGTTTGAAGGACCTTATATAAAGAACGTTAAGGATAAATGGTAAAGTTCTTTACAAAAAAAAAAAAAAAGGTCCTCAAAATGCTAATATGGCACTTTAAGGATCTCTTTGGAAGTCCTAGAATGTGGATGCTCTTAATGCATATCTCATATGCCATATTGCATTATACATACACTTCTATTTCTTTTTCTTTGTTTTCCCTTTTTTTGCCAAAACATAGTTATTGTATGGAAATATGATCTTTCTTCAAAATAAATCCTGGAAAATAGTTGAAAAAAAAAGATATTTCAAATCTAAGTGTCAACCGCGCCTTTGATATTCTAAAGAGGGCGTAGGGACCAGGCATACCCTCTTTTTTATTGTAATTTTTTAATTTGAGGATGTGGCTGACACTTGCTTTCTCTTTGTTTTCAGAAAAGGGTGCATCTGGCATGTGTTGCCTCTTTTTTTTTCCTTCATACCACTTACAACGCACAACATGTTAGAGTTAGATGCTGAAATCAAAAGAAATCAAGGAAAGAAGAAGCGTTCATGAATAAATTTGTTGTGAAAGATTACGAAGGGTTAATTATATTGATGATACCTGAACTTTCTTAATATAATAGTTTTGTAACTAAAAAATTTTGACACACAAAAATACCTAAATGTTTTAAATGGGTAAATTACACTAGAAGGTCCCAACGTTAAGGGATAAGTTCATTTAAGGTTGCAACATTTCGAGTAATTAAAAAGAAATCTCAATGTTTGGGGTAAGCTCATTTAAGGTGTCAGCATTGAAAAAGTGGGTCGATTTAGGCCCCTAAGGATATGTGTCAACAAGAGAATAGTCTTCTGAGTTTTTATTAAATATTTTATTCTGTTGAGATGTGTTTGTAGGGACCCAAATTGACCCACTTCTTCAAATGTTGGAACCTTAAATGGATTTACTCCCAAATGTTAGGATCTCTTTTTAACCACTTAAAATATTGGGACCTTAAATGAACTTACACCAAAATATTAAGATCTTCTAATATAATTCACCCTTTTTTAAATCTTACACTCATAGTACTTTTGACAGGAATCCAACTAAAAGTCCGGTAATATGCTGACATGGTAGGGAATACACATTAAAAATTTATTTTTCAATTACTATGTGAGTTTTTTTTTTTTTTCTTTTTACTTACCTTCAATGAAATTAATCTAAATAAAATAGGAAAGGGAAATAAAAAAACAGGAAAGAGAAGGAGAATAGAAAACTTACAGTACAACAAGATCAATGAAATCTTCGTTATTTTCTTGCGAAAATTGCATGATCTTTATAAAGAAATTAAAAAAACTTCCAAATACAATGGAGAATAATTGAAAAGATCAAAGAACTAGAAATTAAAATAAAAGGGCAAAAATTGAAGTTTCCATGAACTCCGATTCTAATCCATTTTGATGAGGGAAACTTCAATTAAAACATATTCATGCATGATCCCATCGAACATGGCGACACGGCACGGGTCCATCTCCAAATACCAGCCGAGTGCCGTTGTCTCCCCAATTCATTTCCTCTGAAGGTCGATGCACATAACCTCACCACCGAGTAGCTCCAATCCCCATCATCACTAGGCTATACCCAAACCAAAGGCTCCCACTAAGCTGAGCCTGTGAACCACCATCTTTGACTCATGATTATTTGGCTAATGGGAGTTTGTCTACTCTTCTTCATGGTATGTTTTACTGACGGTAAATTTTTATTTTTTTTAATTAATTTTGTTTAGCAAATTGTAGGATATTGTGTTGAGTATCAAAGAAATTGGATTTTTATTTAATTTTTTAGAAATTATTTTAAGGTATTATAATATCATATTTTATTAATTTAATTATGACATTAAGCATAAAATTTATACTTTTTGTTTTGAAAAATTAAAATTCTGATGGAAAAACATAAAAATTCAGAGGAAAATAATAAATAGATGTCTTGTGATATTTGCTAATATGTAACCTTTAAAAAATATTAGCGAATATGTGTGTTAGGATTTATGATAAAGAATAAATATATAAATACATAAATAAAATATTTGATGTTATTTTAAAAGAATTAATATTTTTATGTAACAACTAGCTATCTAGCTAGCATTGAAGGAAGATGCGCACTCAGAAATTTTACATCATTCTCTAAAATTCTCTTTTACGTACTGTGAATTTTAAATATTTTTAAATCCATAAAATTAAAAATGAGGTAAAAGTTTACCTTTTTCCTAATCTATGATACATGAGAAATCTATTGAAATAACTTTAGTGCTTCAATGTGGAGTATCGAGTTTAAAATCCTAGAGAGAAGTTTGGTCTTCCTCTAATTTTTAGAGAGGAAAGTAATATGGAAGGAAGAAGATGATGATGCAGCGGTAGTAGAGAAAGAGAGGAAGAGAAAGAGAGAGAGAGAGAACTGAAAAAGGAAGGAAAAAAAAAAAAAATGCAAAGTGAGAATGAAAAATTATTTTTTTAAATATATTTCCTTTTCCACGTCAGCATTTGGCCAGAGAATTAACCAGAATTCGGCTAAATGTATAGGAGGTGAAAGATTTAAAAAATTTAAGCATTTTTTTAGATTAAAATTTTTTTTAGTTATAAAACTATTATATTGAGAAAGTTCAGGTATTGATAGTAAAATTAATTCAGAATACAAGTATATAATAAATATGTCATTGGTTACTCACATAGACAGCCAGCCAATTATCGCGAGAAGTGTCGAGGATCTCATCGATTAAGTTTGGGCATTTAGGAGCATTATATCAAGCTACAGAATTGGCAGCAATTAAAGGCACTAAGAGAAAGAATGTTAAGTGGATGAAATGGGCTTTGCAATTAAAATTTGAAGGAGTGTTTTGAGCTGAAATTTTTACAGCTTTTAATGCGATCCAAATAAAGAAAAAGGAGTAGATGTTGCTGTCTTCAAGGGAAACAAATGAGATGGATCAAAGGCCTTTCTGTTGTACCTTCATGTGCGATGGAAATAGTGAGAAATTTCGGTATCTAATTCTTATTTTTTGTGTACTGCCGTGATACAAGGAAGAGAAGAAGACGTGTGTTCCAGATGTGTCCTCTTTTAGGAAAAAAAAAAAAAAAAAAGCAGTGGGTGCCATCGCACTTTTGACACTTAAATTTTGAATTTTTTTCAATCATATTTTGGATTTATTTTGAAAAAAAGCTGCATTTTTGTACAATTCCTCTAAAACATATGCTTTATTTCCACTATGACAATGATATAGACCTATCTATTGTTGGCATAACATAGGCCGAAAAGCAAAGCAGGGAAATAAAGGACATTGCGAGTGACACAAAAACGTGGTGTAATTGAGTTCTGTTTGTGGGTTAGCAATCTAACTCCACCTCGAGCCACTTGGATCTGCAAGTTGGACCGGTCAACCTATTGCAGCTGGATTACATATATAGGTTGGAAATTTAGACTGTGTTTCGATGGGTTTAAACACGTGGAAACCAAAGGAAAATAGGGGAAATTAATGAAACATGTGTATTTGGATTTCTTCATAAAAAGTGGAAATGAGATGAAAACGGAGAAAAGTTGATAGTAATCTTTCCCCCAAATGCCATATTCTCTTCTATCTAAATTTGGAGAGAAAGTAGTAGAAAGTAGAACTATGCAAAAAAACCGATCGAATCGTGAACCGAATCAGATCAGATCGAATAGAATCGAAATTTCGATTCTTTTTTGTAACGGTTCAGTTCGCTGTTCGGTTCAATGAAGAGCAAACGGTTTGCTGTTCGATTCAGGATCATGAACCGAACCGAACCGAACCGAACCATTTTATATATTAAAAAATTTTAAATATATTATGTTTATTCTTAATTATTTTATTTAAAAATTAATTGTTTTTAAAGTTTTTTACTTAAATTTATGTTATTCATTAGAATAAAATTAGATTTTTCATAATATGTTTTAATTGTTATGTTATCTATAAGTAAGATAGATTTTAGAATTTAATATCTAGTATTCCAACTTTTACATGTTTCTTTTCCATTTGTCTTACTAATTAATATCCTTCTATATTATTTAGTTTACTTATTAATTTATATAATTAGTAATATATTAGTTAGAAGTATATAATGAATTACATTTTATGTCTTATATTGGGATACAGTCTAACACACTATTATAGTTCAAGATAATTCAAAAAATAAGACTAGTCACAATTGTAATTTTATAATTGATGAAATATCTTCCTTGTTATAAGTTTTATATATTTATTTGGTAAATGATTAATTTAAAATATCATTGTTTTATTTGCATTAGTGATAAAAACTATGTAATTGAAGATTTTTCGATAAAATAAATTTTTTATTTTATGAAAAAATAGTTCGAACTGCAAACCAAACTGTTTTTTTGATTTGAAAAAATTACGAACCGAACCGTATGATTAGGTTTGAATTTAAAAGAAAAACCAAACCATAAATTATGCTGCGGCTCGGTTCGAGGTGTAAACCGAACCGAACCATACTACGCACACCCCTGGTAGAAAGCTATGGAAAAAAAATTCAAATTACAAAAGAGTCCCTAACATCCAAATTTTTTTAAAGTAAAATAAGGAGTAAATTTATCCATCTAAGAATCTTTTTCTTTAATTCCCATCATCAATCATAAACTAAACAACGAAAATGAAAATTTTTTCTTGTCTCTTTTCATTTAACCAGTAGGGTTAATTGGAGTAAATCCACCACCACTGTCTACAATTAAAAATGGCATTGGATCTTAGATAATTTCATTAATTTTAATTTGATTTAAATATTGAATCATGTAAATATATAATTTATTCGAGATGTTGCAGGAATTTTTATGTTGAACACAAGAACCACCCCAAAAATGGCTTAATGACTTGATACCTATGCGTTTATTAAATTGCAAAAATGTATAAAAGAGACCATTCAAGCTGTGGAAAAGGAAATTAGTATTTATATTTATTTAAAAAAATACAAAAATGCCACCAGGAAGAAAATAATTCCAATTTTAAACAAATTAAACTTGTCTCTTGAATAGATGAGGTCATAAGTACTTGATTTTGTCTGTTTAAGAGACCAGCTTAATATTTTTTTTAACCCTCGTTGTTGAATAAACAACTTTGTTGTTGGAAAAAAATTAATAAATAATGAGAAAATGATTCTCTTCTCTCTAGTCTTGCTTTTGCTTTCAACAAATGACAGACATTTTCATATACATACCCGTAGAGTGATGAATATATAGCAATTTCAAAGTAAAAAGAAGTTTAGGGTTGTTGTTATCATCCTTATCCACATGGATACTAAAGCATAAATGTCGAGACAGTCTAGTTCAGCCTAAATTGTGGCAAATATCACTCTGTGGTGATGATTCATATCACTTTTTGGATGAACTCAAACTAAAATGATCTTTTTATTTCCATTACAAGACACACCAATGTTGAATTTCAAAGCTACATCCGGTAAAATTAGGTATTTTGGAGAGAAGAGTCCCTATGGGCAATTGCAAAAAGATATTAAGAGAGTGGATTACTTTAAATTGGTCAAGCTTTGATGCCATAAACATAAGAGGGAATAGGTATTTGATTTTTTTTTGGAAATTGATAGTAAAAAAAATAAAATAAAATAGATGCATGTGTTTGTGTTTAGCTGATAATAGAGAGAGATCTTCTTTTTATTTTTATTTTTGTTAGCAACAATTTCGTTTGTTAACAGACGATGTTAAAAAAAATTAACCTTATCTCTTCAATGGAAGAGGTCAATAATTTATTACCATGTCTATTCAAGAAACGGGTTTAACTTATCTAAAATTTGATTTTTCATCCTAAAGGGATTTTGTTTTTTTTTTTTAAATTAATAATATTTATTTCCTTTTCCCGTTCAAAGCTCTTAACTTTTAGTTTTTACTATGATATAAAAGTATGTAATTTAATTGTCGATTTTTTTGTTTCTGGTATATTTTTTTGGAAAAAATATTGGTTTATTTATCTTTTGGATAAATATAAGAGACATCCGATTTTAGATTTTGTATAAACACTTCGGATTAACAAAATCATCAATAAGCCTTCCAAATGTAAACCCAAAATTGCTCTACCATGAATTATATTTTCTTCGTCGAAATCGTATATATTATAAAAGTAATTTTCTTTTTTCCTTTAGTAATAAACTTGCTTTCCTTGATGTCCTTTGCGTGGATGACCAAGGCTATTCACGCTTTCACGTTTTACGACCACTAACTCTTCTTCTTGGTAAATGAATTCCGTAATTTGCCTAACTGCAGGCGTTCATCCATAGCCATGAGATCCACAGCCGCTAGCCTCTTTCACTGGCCTATGTTTTTTTTTTTTTTCCTTCTTCTAAATATATATATAGTATATTTAGGGTTTTGTTTATTATTTATTACGGGCTCATATGGGTTGGACCCAAAGCCCAACAAACTGCCTCTCCAACTCATATGGGGATTCCATCACACCGATTGTTGTCTACAATAATGAGTTTATCCTTGATAGAGTTTTAGTCATCATGTCTGAACCATTGTCATCAGTATGAATCTTCTTTAGCTTCAAAAGCTTTGATTCCAATACATTTCGAATCCAATGATCTAACATGAATGTGTTTGGATATGGAATGGAAATTTGGATTCTTATAAAGATGTATGGCACTCTGGCTATCATAAAATAATCTCAAATCTTCTTGCTCTTGACCCAGCTCTTCTAAGAATTTCTTCATCCACAAGACATCCTTATAGGCTTTAGTCATAGCAATATATTCTGCTTTAGTGGTGAATAGTGCAACACACTTTTGCAATTTGGATTGCTTAGACACACTCCCCCTTCATAAGTAATTAGATAACTTGAAGTGAACTTCCTAGAATCAGATCTCCAGCAATATTAGCATCTGTAAACCCTTCCAATATTAGTTACTACCAAACTGTAAACATAATTTGGAAGTGTCTTTGAGATACCTGAGAATCATTTAACTACGGTCCAATGCTCTTTTCCTGGATAAGAAATAATGATTAACAACATCAACAGCATGAGCGATATCTAGACTAGTGCATACCATAGCACACTTAGAATGTCAACTACAGAAATATAAGGAATCTTTTTCATGTCTTCTTTGTCTGCCTCACTTTTAAGACATTGCTGAGAACTCAGTTTAAAGCTACCTACAAGTAGAGAACAAATAAGTTTTCTTTGCTTATGTTGAATCTCTCTAATACTTTTTCTAGGTATCTCTCCTATGATAACCACAATTTCTGGCTCTTTCTATCACGAACAATTCATAGCAAGAATTTGACTCATTGGTCCTAAGTCTTTCATAGTAAAAAAACTTGCTCATTACAATTTTCAGATCTTGAATCTTCTTGGCATCATGGCCAACAATCAACATACCATTAACATATAATAAGAGAATAATGAACTCACCACTACCAAATTTCTTTATGAAGACACAATAGTGTGATGTAGTCCTAATATATCCCTAATCAATCATGAAGGAGTCGAACTTCTTATACCACCGCTTTGGAGCCTGTTTCAATTCATACAAGCTCTTTATCAATTTGCAAACAAGATGCTCCTTTCCCTTAAACTTAAACCCCTTAGCTGTCCATATAATCTCTTCCTCTAAGTCATCATGAAGGAATGCTGTCTTCACATCCAGTTGTTTAATCTCCAAGTTCAAACTGGCAACAATATGGAGTACAACTAGATTGGAAGACATCTTCACCATTAGTGAGAAAATCTCATTAAAGTCAACACTTTTCTTCCAACTGAACCCTTTCACAACCAATATTTCCTTGTACCTTAGTTGTGGGCTATTCTCTTCAATCTTCAATCTATATACCCATTTATTCTTCAGAGGTCGTTTGCCTATTGGTAGTCCTACTAAATAATATGTATGATTCTCACACAAGGATTTAATCTCTTCTTACATGGCTTTAACCCATTCGTTTTTCTACTCATGTAACATGGCCTCTTGATAATATTCTGGCTCTTCTGCATCTATCAGCATTACATAATCATATGGACCATATTTATTGGATGTTCTTCGCTCTCTTATTGATCTTCTCAGTTCAATTTGCTGATGAGGCTCTTGGGGCTCTTCAACTAAGTCTTCCATATCTCTCGTCATTATTAGAATTTTCAAGTGAGGGCACTGGATCTACATTGGTAGGGATCTCACCTAAGGATTTTGACTTCTTTGGCTTCTCAATGTCTTCAATGGTTTGGTCTTTAAGAAAGACCACATCTCTCTACAGGATCCCATAACCTGTATCCATACTCATCATGTCCATAACCTAGAAAAATACACTGCTTTGAATTTGCAGCGAGCTTCGCTTTTTCATCTTTAGGACTATGCATGAATGCCCTAAAACCAAATACTCATAAGTCTTCATAAGAAACATCTTTACCTTTTTAGACTCTCTCTAGGATATCACCATCTAGAGCATAAAAGGGAGATAGATTAATCAAGTCAATAGCTGTCCTCATAGCTTCGCCCTAAAATGTCTAGGCAGCTTGGCATGAGACAACATGCACTTTACTC
Source organism: Combretum micranthum (assembly GCA_024138025.1). NCBI lineage: Eukaryota > Viridiplantae > Streptophyta > Magnoliopsida > Myrtales > Combretaceae > Combretum > Combretum micranthum. The sequence goes on from JAMXBD010001617.1 coordinate 168,246, forward strand.
TCTCTATGATAGTGCGATTCATCTTTTTACTATGCCATCTACCGTGGGGTTTTTGAAACTATCTTCTCCAATTTAATCCCACGTACTTTGCAATATCTTTAAAAGGGCCTCTATATTCATCACTATTATCTACTCGGACACCTTTCAACTGTCTTCTTGTTTCTCTTTCAACTCTAGTGTGGAATTGCTTAAACATATCTAGCACTTGATCTTTGGATTTCAAAGCAAAAGTTCACAATTTTCTAAAGTGATCATTAATAAATGTCACAAAGTAAAGAGCACCATCGACCGCCCTATCTTTCATATAACACATCTGAATGAACTAAATCCAATACATGAGATTTCCTAATAGGTGGATATTTATGAAATGCAACTCTATGTTGTTTACTAGCATGAGAATCAGTGCAAGTTTTCAAAGTACCTGTCACGTCAGGCAGAAGTTTCTTTCTTAGTAAGTATTTGAAGCCTTTTTCACTCATGTGACCAAGCCGCTTGTGCCATAGTTCTATTGAAGAATCACCAAACATGTTCACATCTTCTTTACTTAACTTTGCAAACATTAAGTAAAGGGTATTACTCTTCTTTTCTTTAGCCACTATGAGAGAACCATTAGTGAGCTTCCATTTACCTTCACCAAAGTGGCTATTATATCCTTCATCATCTAGTTTCCTTGCATATATAAGGTTAATGCGAATATCTAGAATGCGTCTGACATTTCTGAGAATAAGCTTGCAACCAGTATTAGCCTTTAAAATGATATTTCCTATGCCAACGATTTTGGATATGCCATTGTTTCCTATCCTAACATTGCCATAATCACCAGCACTGTAGGTTGAGAAGAATTCATCATGTGATGTCACATGAAAAGAAGCATCGGATTCAATGACCCAGTCACTATCATGACATGCTAAACTAACACAATCCTCATCCCAGGCCACAACAATCTCACCATCTGCTGTTGCAGCAATCGTGTCATTACCTTTTCCTTTCGCTTGCTCTCTCTTTCATATTTTACATTCCCGCTTCAAATGTGCTGGCTTGTTCCATTGATAACATTTAATATTCTTTCTTCTTGATTTAGATCTTCCCCCCGCATTTTCAAATTTATCAGATGAGCCTATGTTTCTGCTTCTACCACATCTTTCCTTTTTATCATTAACAAGTGCTCGAGTCTCAAAACTTATACTAAGTTTTTTTCTTTTACCTTCTTCATTCATCAAGCTGTCTTTCACCATTATAATAGTGGGCTTTCCTTTTGGAGTGGAATACTAAAAAATACCACTAGTGCCTCCCAACTATTAGATAGTGAACTCCACAATAACAGTGTTTATATCTCATCATCAAGCATAAGCATTGTAGCAAATAGTTGATTCACGAGATACTGAAAGTCATTTAAGTGCTCAGTCATATTGGATTCATCCTTATACTTCAAATTCATCACTCTCCTAATTAAGGAGATTTTATTCAATGCAGCCTGTCTCTCATACATGGACTTTAATTTCTTCCATAGAACATCTTGGGAAATATGATGATACATACTATGATCAACCCATTGTTGGATGTAACTAATAGTTTTTCTATGCATGATCACCCAATTTTCATCAGATTCATCTTTTGGCTTTGTCGTACTACCGCCTAAAGGCCCATATAGATCTTTGCAATACAAAAGATCTTCCATCTTTGACTTCCAAATAGAGTAATTCAAAGAATTTAATTTATCATCATACTGATGATTCTACCATGCTTGCAATGCAATAAACAACACTTTTTTTTTTCAGCCTAGCTCTAATACTACTTATTAGGAAAAATTAATGTCCCAAAACGACAAAATAATTTTTTCTCTTACCTATAGTAATCACCAATATAATAAACAGAATATTAAATAACAAAAAAAAAACACTAGGGTTTAACGTACAAAACCACAATTGGGAAAAAAACCATGAGATTGCAGCGCAAAAACTTCCACTATTAACCAATAATGGGATTATAATGTTTTTCTTCACTAGTTATACTAGTGGATAACTAATTCTTCACCACAACAGTAGATATCGATAACATCACAAAACTATTTAATTCGTGAAAATATAAAAACACTTATTCAGTTTGGACAACTAGGAAGAGTTAACAATAAACAAAAATAATCACCTTGCAGTACTCCACATCACGAATTCAAAGGAAGAAGTTTTGTCACAATAGAGATTCAATAAGCCTTTCTAATATGAATTGAAAATTGCTCTACCATAAATTAAATTTTCTTCGTTGAAATCATATATATTATAAAAGTTATTTTATGTTTCCTTTTAATAATAAACTTGCTTTTCCTTACATCCTTTGCGTGGATGATCTAGAGTATTCACACTTTCACATTTTATGACCACTATCTCTTCTTCTTAGTAGGGATGCAACTTGGTCAAGTTTTGGGTGAGTCATATGAACCAAAATCCGAACCCGCTACATTATAGGATATACCAAACACGACCCTATAACCCTGTAGAGTTTTTCTTCTATATCCAAACCCACCCTTAGGGTTGACTCTAAAACCCGCCACCCACCTGATTACCCGCCCTATTATCAATCTGAACCCGCCCCGCTTATTTTTTTTTCAATAGATTTAGCAGACTTAAGCCAATAAAATAATAGTCTAATAATATAGCAATCCACCTTCTCTTTGCCAACCTTTTTAAAAATTTAGCCTGTTACTATGCTTATATTTAGTGAATGTATTTACATTACTTTTTTTTTTCCTACAACTAACGGGTCGGGTATCCATCAGGTTTTTATAGTATCCGAATCCGACCTTAATACCCTGCAAGGTTTTTTACCTACGTCCAAACCCGACCTTATTACCCTATAGGGTTGAATCTTATAGGGTTTTTTCAAGTCAGACGGGTAGAAACCTGTTAATGGCTGTCCTAGTTACATCCCTACTTCTTAGTAAATCAATTTCATAATTTGCCCAACTGCAAGCATTCATCCGTAGTCATGAGATTTTATATTAATCTCATCCACAACTGCTAACCACTTTCACCGACCTTTTTTTTTTTTCTCTTCTTTCTTCTATATATATATATATATATTTATTTAGGATTTCCTTTATTATTTATTATGGGCCCATATGGATTGGACCCAAAGCCTAACAATATGATAAAGTTTATTGTATCATTACCTTTCACATGATTTTCTTCTTTTTTTTTTCTTGTATTATTATTTTAATTTGCTAAAGTTTTTATACTTCAAAAATTCATTTGGAAAAATAATTTCAGTTTTGGTTTCAAACTCCAACCTATGCCTAAAATAATCCCAGCTTTTATAACCTACTTGAATTTGGCCACTAAAAGAAGTTTTTCATGTTTTTTTTTTTTTTAAGTTGGCAAATGCACAATTTAATGTAAATAGAAAAAAGTTTTTATCTCAAATTTTATCGTATATATCATTAAAGCATATTATTTTATGATTTTCTTTCTCATCCTTTTGGTGGAGAATTTATTAGTTTACCATTAAAACAAAATGAGAATAGAAGATTAGGTTAAGCATTGACAAAAATTTAATTTGCAAAAGATTGTTAGGCAAAATAAAATATGAGTCTCCATAATGAATTTATCACATAGGTCTTACTCCTTCTCATGTGTAAATCTTGCGACTTTATTAAGAACTTGTCAAACTCCACTAAACCTGCTTTATGAGCAGCTTGCTACTTGTTTACTCACCTTACATCATGAGTTTTACACACAAGTCATCACGATTATAATCATTTTTTGCATATGAAATTGTCAATCATGGTAGTTTCTTAATTGAACCACTAACTCTATAGCATTAATGTAGAAAAATAATATCAATACACAAAAAATAAACAGAAATAATAATATAATAAAGAAGACTAATATATAAAAACCACACCTCATGTTGAATATCTTTTATCTAATATGCTTTTTGTTATTGTATTTCTTGGTTTGTAGTTGTCAAGATGTTCTTTTTTTTGGCCATCGTCAAAATGTTCTTGGTTTTGGAGTTTTATCAATCTTGGTTTGGGAGTTTTATTAGCCATTTTTTAGTTGGTTGATGTACTTGGACATATATATCTCTAAACCTATGAATAGGTTAAGTCTAACTCGTGACTAGCCCAGCTCGACATTTACCCAACCCAACACTACAGGCTAGGTCACGGATCGAGCCTCCAACCCATGCAACCCCATCAAGTCACCAGGCCAATAAAAAAGAAACAAAATAAGTAGAAAAAATAATAAAAAAAGAAGTAGAAATAAAAATATATAAAGTAATCTCTAAACTTTATCCAATAAAAAAGAAACAAAATAAGTAGAAAAAATAATAAAAAAAGAAGTAGAAATAAAAATATATAAAGTAATGTCTAAACTTTATTTCATGTGAACAATAAGAATTTATTACTATTCACGACATTAAATGTGTTGTTAACACAACAACACAAGTAATAAATTTGATAAATTAATTGTGTGGTCGGAATTTTATATATTTATGATCAAATTGATTTCCTATATTTTAACAATATAGGACTTCTTATTGTGTTTATATTTTAGTCCCACATTGATAATCTCACTATTACGAATTGATAAGCTTATATATAAATTAATGTACAAGTTGAATTTCTTGGCTTATACGTCGAGATGGAGTAAGCGAAAATTGAAATCTGCTTCTTTGCTTATGCGTTAATAACATTGAGGCATGTCGAGTTTTATTTTGTTTCCAAGTCTCATATTTGCACATGTTGAGTGCATATGGAGAATATATAATTCATTTATGTGTATAAATTTTAAAAAGATTTCATGGTTTGTGCCTCTGTGGTGTGGTGTGTTGCGTTGCCTGCTCGTATATTTGGATGACCTTATGTTTTGCTGGTTTGAAAATGATTTTGCTTACGGTCTTTACTTAATTATTTATATTGCCACGGTCTTATAATGAAGGTTGGGCATGACCAACGAAATCAGCATCCTCTAAATATTTGTTCTCTCTCTCCTTTTATATATATATATATATATATATATATGCTCCAGGATAAAATAACAAGGAAAACATGTATACCCCATGGTAGGTTCTGTGTATCGATGTTAAGTTCCTCTTTTATTATATATTAACAGCCAACCCTCCATGATTATAAGCTATTCAACTAAAAATAGAACCTAAGATACTATTTGAGACTTATCTTATCTTTGTGGGAATTTCTCTTAATTATTTTTAAAATCTCACATTGCTAATTTTGTAATCATATATGGATTATGGATGTGCTTGTGTATAAATAAACACACCTTAAACTCTCCATCCAATAAATGAGTTAAAGATTATTATTTTTAGGCCTAATTTTATTTTAAGTTAGAAAATTTGTATATTTAATTGTAAATATATTTTTTTGAAATTTTATCTTTTAATTTTTATTTTTTTAATTAATATGTCATGTTCAACGAATCGTGAATCAGCATATGAACCAGCATGTTGGCCTAGACCGAACTGAGCATTAGCCGGTTGGTTCTAGATTATCATTCTTGACCTGTGACCCAGCGGATCTAGACTAGTTCAACTAGTACCAAGATCTATACATCTCAACGTGGTCGGTTAGTCGCTCTTTAGTTGGTTTAGGAGTTTTATCAATCTAATGGTGTGACCTTTAAAGAAAGAGTGAATATAGTAATTAATTTTGAAACCAAATTTCATTAAAAAATTTCCCCATTAATTAGTAAATTTACTATTGGAATAAAATGATCCAAACTTGATATCTTTTAATTAGATAGATTAAGATTGGTATTACTAAACTATGAAAACATTTATAATTTTACTATTCCTTTTTTTGAAGCAAAGGTCATTTTAAATTAAAACGGTGTCTTCCCCCCCCCCCCCCCCCCCCCCCCCCCCCCCCCCCCCCCCAACCCCCTCTAGGACAGAAATTAAAGATGATGTCTATGTTAACATATTTGAGGAAGATGTGCGTGATAATTGATATTTCCTGGTCAAAGGTCATGGTTGATAAAAGGCAAGCTGAGTACCATTTCGAAACTTTGCCCCAAGCTTACGCTAATAATGAGGTCCAAGTCCATCTGAAAGGACCGACAAGATATAGAAAAGTAATACTGCATTGCCACTTTGGACTTGGACTTGATCAGGTAAAACCCAAACTATATGTTCACACTAATTCGTAGTATATTTATTCATATAAACAATAATTATGTTTAGAAGGGTATCAAATTTAATATCACATGCAAATATACATGATATTACACTTTAAAGTACCAAATTGCTTTCTTTTTTTTTCAATGATTTTATAGGTTAATGATATCTCTCTTGATCTTTTCTATGAAATGTTTTATATTCGAATCCCTCTCTTTCATTATGGGTTTGTTTGGTTAACTTTTTCTAGTAGAAACACATATTTTTTTTAATTTTTTTCTAACAAATTGTTTATAAAAAAATGGATACAGATAAAAAAAAAATTGACAGTTCTCATAAAAAGATCAAATATAGATAAAATATAAATATAAATTAAATACATTTATTCATATCATTTCAATAGAGATACAAAGATGATAAACATACCATTCAAACAGGCAATATATTGATCATAAAGTACCAAATTGCTATTTATGATTATGATGCACCACTTGGAAAGAGTGACATTGTCCCCAAATATAGGAATTAGAACATAATACCATAGATGTATAGGTTAATGCTATTTAATTTGTCTTATGTATTTTAATAGTTTATAATTAATTATAAAGTTCTATTAATTGGTATTTTACTATTTTTGGTAAACTTTATATAATAAACAAAATAAATGCTCCAATCAGAAAGTTTTAGTGTTCAAATTTCAATCACTCGAGGGCCTTGTGAATTAAGGAAGGAAGGTTTAAAGAAGCAAGGAATTGGAACAAACAATGACCACTTTTATCTTAAATTATCATTGGAAAAGATGGAATTAAATGAATTTCGAAAAGAATTATTATTGTTGTTGTTGTTGTTGTATAAATCCTTGTTCCGGAGGAACTGGACTTTTGGAGGGATTGTGGAGACGATTTTTTAATTTTATTTCAACGCGGTTTTAATGAAAAGACATTTTTTTTTAATTTTTTTTTCTTTTTTGCAATTTTCAGCTTAAAATTATTTCTTCACTTCTTTTCCAATTCACCTAAGTCTTTTTCTTTTTTTTTTTTTTTTTCTTTTATGCCGATATCCTATTAATGAAACCAAAAATTATCCAAAGTTTATATTGATGGAACATAGAAAGAATAAACTATGTTGGATTTAAGACAGGTGTATAAAATCTAAATCTATCATAATACTCTATGGAAGTTGTTCAAATCCAATAAAAACTTTTATTTTTTATTCCTTTTATTATATCTATGACTTGTTCGAATACAAAATTTGCAAACTAATAACGAGTCCTTAGCTTTTATCTTTCTCTACTCGTTTTCTTAAAAAGGAAAAAATAATTAAACATATAATTACATGTATTATAGTATTTGTAATCATATTAATAATCACATTTTTCTAACTCTATGTATTTCAAACTATCTATAGTGAGGGATCTATGTGGTTATATCTATATGAATGTGAGAGTGTTGAGATTAGGTGTTGTGTTGGTTAGGATTTTGTATGATAGAAAAAATTGAAAAGGAGTGATTTTGAGTGAAACATATTATGGTATAATTAATAACGATATGATAAAATGTCATGGCTTTATTATTAATTTTTTATATTTATTTTATAATTTTCTTCGGTCAATTGTTTCCATTGGTTCATGTTTAATAACTGTTGATGGTCCATTTTTTACCATAAGCCCGTTCAAGTTGACCCCTGCCAATACTTAACGAATTGGGCAGGGGTAGTAGGATCAGGCCTTGTTGGCACATCTTATTAGGTATACAACCTGACATTACCCTCGATAAGTCACTCGGATATTTCCACACCTCTAGTCGCTAGGCATGGATAGCTCGATCGGTCTCAACCTACAAATAATGGGAACATGGCCTCTCCTACGATCCCACTATGATCTCCAACCAACCGCTCGCCCAATACGTCTTCCAATTTCCCCTACTACAGCCACAACCACTAGGCAAATCACTTATAAATACCCATCTACCTCTCAAGAGATAGGTAATGTCACACTCGGTTTTTATCTCTTATTTAACTTACAGGTTGATTTGATAAGTACTAACTTAAGCATCGGAGTAGTTATGTCGGGCCCATGCTTGGCATACCACTAACCCTTTTTTCTATTTTGTAGAAATCCCTACCCACCACAGTCTAAGCCCACTCTCTTCAAGCTTTACTTCTACTGGATATAAGTAAGCAACATTTACCACTATCGACGGGAAGACCTTGCCCTCAAGTGAGAGTTTCCCCACAACATCTCTTTTAAAGATAGCAAAAAAAAAAAAAAAAAAAACACCATTTTACCGACACTAGAAACCTGCTTTTGTGGCCATGTCACCCTATGCTAGAAATAATAAATTGTCTCGAGGTGATTGCCTTGAAGGTGACTTGAACTCCACTTTGGGATCACCTAGCTCCATGAGGCTAAAGGGCTCCTAAGAGGGCCCCATTATTTTCCCAACCTCCAATGGTTCCCTATAACAAAATTACCTTAATTGTTTAGGGGACATGCTCTACCAGGTGGTGGAACAGAGTATTAAAATCATCGAACGCAATACGGGTGTTAAAAAGTGCCTCAAAGAGCTGGAATTGTGAGCACATGATTCCTAGCCACAACCCAACAACGACGAAATTCCACCACACCAATTAGACCCATGACATCATTATGAGACAGCTAATGCCTCCACCAACTTAGTGGGATCACAAATGTACGTCTTCCATGGTGCCAAAAAATCTCTCACTAGTGGAACTCCTGATATATTGTAAAAAGCGATTCAAAGATATGAACCTATAGAACTTGAAAAAGAAATTAAGAAGATGTCAGAAATTAAAGAAATCAAAAAGAGAACCATTACATCCAAAATAACTCAAATGATGATCAAGACGCCCCTAGCTCAATCAATCATTGATGAACCTTAGCCATAAAGAATGGAGCTACGCACATTTAAGCTTTTGATGGGATAAAACTTGGAAGAACACTTCAAGAGGTACAAAGATCAAATGCTAGTGTTTGGATTTAACAACACTATTCTCTATAATGTGTTCCCTAGAACATTGGAAAAAAGCTGCTAATAGTTGGTTCCATCAACTGGCTGAAGGTTCCATAACATCCTTTAAGTACCTTGCAACTACATTTAAGATTCACTTCATGGTGAACAAGCCCCTAGAGGACGCATCCTCTTTATTCTTGATAAACTAGAGAAAAGACAAGTCCTTGAAGGACTACATAACCCGGTTCAACCAAGCTTTCATGAAAGTGGATAGTCTCAACCTCAACCTTATAGTCCAAGTAGACATCTACGGGGTGTCAAGAAACGAAAAGCCTCTTTCACTCCTTAACTAAGAGCAAACCTAAGACCTTAGAAGAATTCCAATAACGAGCTGGAAAATACAAGGTGTGAAGACTTTATCGTTGCTAGAAATGAGATGGAAAAATCCTATAAAGAGCACCTATAGGACCGAAAGTCTAAAGGATCGGCTAAGGATCGTACTGCCCCTCCTCTTAGAGAAAAAGGATATGCCAGCTTCCCAAAGAAGAAGGCTATAAGCAAAGTGGAGATCTTTCAAATCCAACGTTCTCCATCCTAACAAACCCGAAGAAGACATCTTCCTAAACGTCAGGAACTCCGGCATCTTGTAGGAGCCATCTAAAATGTGCAGTAACCCAAACAGAAGGGACACAAGCAAGTATTTCGATTTCTACTAAGATGTGGGGCATGACACCAACAATTGCTATCAGCTGATAATCACACTCCAAGAAGCCCCAAAGAAAGGATTCCTCGACAGTATATTGCTAACCTAAGCAACATTGTCGAGAGACTAAACAATAAAGAAGGAACGGTTACTACCAATATTAAAAAGGTCAACTGGAACAGCAGATTGATGACGTCACTTGGAGGGTAGTCAATACCATCGTTGGAGGACCGCATCCAACAACTCTCTCTTGATTCTCCAGAAATGATAAAGAGAAGGAGGTAAGCTGTTGGTAGAGAGGGAAAAACTCGATATGACTCTTGAGTTTACCAACACTAACCTAGATGACGTCAAGATACCGCACCAAGATGCTATCATCATAAAAGTGCGAGTAGCAGGCTTTGGCATAATGAAGGTTATAATTGACACTAGAACAGCGTAGACGTCATATTTTGACATGCCTTTGACAAACTTCATGATTACAACATCTAGAAGAAGCTTAAGTTGTATAAGCATGAGATCTTCATATTCAACAACCAACCAGTCAAAGTTAGGGAAATTGTTACCTTACGAATGAATTTGGGCGACAACAAACACAAAGCTCATAATGAAAATAAATTTTTGGTAGTGAACTGATGATCGCCCTATAATATGATAGTAGGACAACCAATCCTCTTTTTATTTCGAATATTCCCTCTCTAACCCATTGTAACTTAACTTTTTTACCCAAAGCAGGGTTATAATATGCCAAGAGACCAAGATCTATCGAGAAGACTATATGTAAGCTTTGGCAAGAGATGAAGTATGCTAAATAGACCTGTTCCTTAACCAAACCAACCACAAGAAAGCAAATAAGGACGAAACGCGAGACGAGTTGACAGAAACAACAGAAGAAATCATACTTGACTTTAATCCCTTTATGGTTACTAAAATTAGTTCCACATTACCTCTAAATGTCAAAAAAGAATTGGTTCAATTTTTCTAGCACAATCGATGTATTTTGTGGATGCTCACTAACGTGTCTAGTATAGATCCAAAAATCATTACCCACAAACTTAGTATTGATCTAAAGACAAAACCAAAGCAACAAAAACGACACCACTTTGTCGTAGTCGGCAAGTTCCCTTAAAAGAGGAGGTCCAAAAACTCTTTCAAGTTAGATTCATCTAAGGAGAGAAGTACCCACGTGGCTCTCCAATATTGTCATGATGAAAAAGGCAAGTAGCAAATGGAATATGTGTGTCGACTACACTGACCTTCACAAGGCATGCTTGAAAAATTGCTTCACTTTCCCAAGGATAGACTAACTACTTGATGCTATGTTCGGATACGTCTTATTGAGCTTTATGGATGCTTTCTTTTGATATAACTAGATAATTATGGAACCAAAAGACCAAGTGCACACATGTTCATCACCAATTTTGACACATATTGCTACAAAATCATGTCATTTGGTAAAAAACACTAAAGCCACCAATAAGAGACTGGTTAACACAGGTTTTAAAGAGAAGGATGGAATATGGAAATCTACATAGACGATATGATGTGAAAAGTATAAGTCCAAAAGATCACCTTAAAGATCTCCGAGAAACCATTGATAGGTTGAGGAAGCATCATATGAAGTTAAATCCTTAGAAATGCATATTTGGGACCTCGTTTGGAAATTTTCTTGGATACCTTAAAGACGTCCAGAGGCTTATCGACCACTTAATAGCATATGCTACTTCATATCCCGATGTGTGAGTTCTTCAAAATATTGAAGAATTCAACGAACTTTGAATGGACTAAGAAATCCAAAAAAGCCTTTGCTGACTTGAAAGAACTCCCAACGACCCCCCTTCAATCCTAACAGAGCCCATACTAGGAGAAGAGCTATTCCTATACCTAACAATAAACTATCGAGCCATCTCTTTAGTCCTTATTTAGGCGGAAGGTTGAGAACATAGGTTGATCTACTACATTAGCCACATATTGCCAGGACCAGAGGAAAGATACTCTAGAGTGGAAAATTTTGCCTTAGGAGTCATCATATCAAGGAGAAGGCTCAGACCATTTTTGAAATGCACCAAGTGATGGTCCTCATTGACCAGCCACTATGCACCATTCTTCACAAGCCCAACACATGGGGTAAAATGATGAAATACATACTAGAAATTAGTGTGCATGGAGTACAATTCAAGGCTGAGAAGCTATTAAAGGTCAGGTGTTGGCTGACGTTGTGGTAGAATACAAAGGTCCATCAAATGGGCCATTTGGAGAAAGGAAGCTAGAATGAACCCTCCACATGTTTCACCTCCATAATGTCAAGATATGTTTCGCCCTTAACTTTGGGTTCAACACCAGTAACAACGAGAAGAAATATGAAGTGCTCATAGCTGGATTAGAATCAGCAATAGAGGTCGAAGTTGATAAGTTAACAATTGTTTTTATTCTCAACTTTTCATCCAATAGGTTCGAGGAGAATACAAAACCAAGGGAGATTCCATGATAAAATACCTAGAAGTCGGTTGATCTCTAATTAGAAGTTTCTCTAGCTAGGGCATCCATAAAATACCCTGAGCAAAAAATGCCTAAGCAGAATGGCTCTCCAAATTTGTTGCAGTGACCTTTCCAAACCTCAAGCCTAGAAGGAAGGAATATTCATGGAAAACCTCCCACAACACTCTATAAACAAACAGCATTAGGAAATCCTCATGACCAAATGAGACCCCGCACCGCGGTGTTATATGGACCTCATAACTGAATACCTATGCAAAGTTGCCCCACCTACCGATAAAAAAGCACCCAAGAAACTCATGTACCATGCCACAAATTAAACACTCTTGAATGATGTCTTTTATAGAAGAGGTCACATTTTATCCATCCTTTGACGTCTCTGACTGGAAGAGGCCATTTCCGCTTTAGGAGAATTACACTGTAAACCCCGGTTATTCTCAGTAGCTAGAAAACCCCGGGAATTGGAAGCGAAACCCTAATCCGATCAGGTTGAGTTTAGTGAATGAAACCTAGGAACCCTAAATTCGGCTTTCCTTCGGTTTCATAGTAAAATAAATATTATGAAGTAAATGAATTTGAATTGTTGTTCCAAAGTACATTTCAAACCTTTGAAAGTTTTAAATTCGGGAATTTTTCAATTCCGGGCCTTCCCGAGCCCAATTACGAAAGGCGTGCCCCGGGCCACGGACTCAGAAAAATGTTCCGGAATTCATTAGAACCGTAATTTTATAAGGATTCCAAAAATATCAATTTCATTTTTCCGAGCTATAAAAATTACAGTTATAGCTTTTCCCGTGTTTTCGGAACAACCGGTAAAGTAGATGTCTTGTCTACTATTCATAAGTACAACCTACACTACACACTACCCATACCCTATTCTTACATCCTTACAACTACTCATTTCAATTTTCTTTTCCAAGAAAATTTGTCTCTTAAATAATTATTACATTTTCATTTACTAAATTACAAATTTCATTTCTTTTTCAAAACTCACACACACACACACACAAGGAGGCCGGCGCCCCTCCCTCTATTTTCCCCCCTCAATTGAAGTATTTTCACTTCATTTTATTAATTAAACCCTAAACCACTTGATATATATACATATTATTCTCTCTCTCTCCTCATTCTTCTTGTTTTCAAAATTGGAAAAAGAGAAAAACTCTCTTCTCTTCCTCCCTTGTGTGCCGAGCACTCCCCTCCCTCTTCCTCTCACCACTTCAACTTGTTTCCTTCTCCATTTCTACCTTAGATCCTCCTTTGGTATGTATATTTAGGCCTTGTACATCCTAAATCTTGTTATGGAAAGATCATTCTTGTGTGTTTTCTCATCTAAATCCCAATGAGCATGAGCAAGGGACATGAAAACACTACTACAGAATCTCAAGCCATCTCAAGAAGTGGATCTAGCCTTTAAATGAGTTTTGTTTGAAATATCAACTTGTTCATGCATGTAAAGTAGTGATCTTGCACATATATTGTTGTTCATGCCATGAGATCCATGATTTATGCATCATACTTAGTAGATCTAAAGTTTAGATACCCACATTGTCATTTACATGCATGATCATAGAGTTATTTTTATTTTCATGCATTGAGGACCACAAAAATGTAGTCTTGAATATGTATAGAGATGTTAGATAGTGGATAATCATATGTAGAAGGCAAGACCATTGAAAAAGGAAGGGCTTTGTTAGATATGAAAAGTTGAAAATTCGGATGAAATGGAAACCCTACCTTAAAGACCCCCAAAATCAACTTTAAACTCATATTTCATAAGAAAAATGGAGGGTATGTGTAATAGACATGTTAAAGGAATTATTTTCATGAGTTTAGATGAGTTTAGGCATAATAAAAATAAGGAAAACAAGAGGTGAAGTTAGAAGGAAAAATGTTGACTTTAGATGTGTAGTCAAATTCGTAATTTTGGGTAATGCCTAAATAAACACTTAGTATTTAAGTCTAAAATGGATGTTTTATAAGCTAAATGAAGTCCTTAGATAATGTATACATTGAAGCTCCAATTTTTAATGCATTAGACAAGATTTCCCTTAAAAAAATGTAAGAAAAGGAAATTTGGAAAATTCGGATTTTCACAAATAGCTTATTTAAAAACATGTTTACCAAATGAAAAATGTGAATTTTTATGCATGAATGGAGGCCATGGCTATTATAGACTTTGGGAACTTATTTTTAGATAGAAAACAAGTGGACTACAAGACTAAAAGCCAAAGAAACCCTAAGGAGTATAATGTGGAAAAATAGTCTACTAAAAATAACCTTTGAAAGATTTTCTAACACTTAGGAGTTCATAAGGGTTTATTACCACAAAAATTACCATGACCATGCACATATTGAGTTCATTACATGGCATACACATTAGTAGTTCATTCCTATATCATTCATGCATGAACCACCAACTAGGAACATTTCTTATCAAAGCAAAGCACATTTTCGAAATTGGATCAATTGCGGAACAGAACTGATCCCACTGTTCCGTGCCTTACTATTTTCAAAACTTGAAAATAATACTTGAAATAGATAGATCTTTCGAAGTAGATAGAGATCGATATAAAATTTGCGAAATTCCGAGTTAAAATGACCAAGTTATGGCCGTTTTAAGTCGAACTTCCGCAAATAGCGAGAAATCCGAATTCAACTAGTCTAGATGTATAGTTTGATTTAGTTACGATGAGAATCTCATTAGGATTATTCTTGCTTGGTAGGTGATCTCGAGCAGGACGACACTCTACCTCCCGACTATTATTATTAAGAAGTTTGGCGTCCAATGGCCGAGTGAGTTTACTTCCATTCTCAATTAATGCATGTGATTGTAATGTAGTGGCACTAGTGATGTAGGCAAAGATAAAAGAAATTGTATAAGCATGCTGGGGTATATGGGAATTATTTATGTTGTTGATTGTTGATATGTGAAATGGAGCTTAAGGTATATCGGAACGGGTGTTAAGATATTGACTGCTTTACTAGAATCTTATGATGAATGTCTGCGAATACTTGTTGGTCACTTAAAAGAATTGAATTAATGACTATTCGACTCCGACTATAAATTGAATTCATTCATGTCACGATGGGGTTGGAGCATTCGCATTGTTGGTTAATCGTGATCCATAAAACGACTTGTTGGTTAATCGTGATCCATAAAACGAATTATTATTAGTTGACCGTGAGCTTAAACGGCGTCGTACCGCAGGATTCGTTAATCTGCTAACCCGGGATGGAGGGCGTAAGTCCATCCACATATGATTTCCGGTTGGTCATATGTTTGCTGAATTCATTTGTTTGATGCATACACTTGCCTGAATAATTACTTGTTTGACTGAAGTATGTTTAATTGCGTTATGGAAGTATTGCTCACTAAGCTAGTTAGCTTACGCCCCCATAGTTTCTATCTTTTGCAGCACGACTTTATATGGCTTAGGCCAAGACAAGCTACAGCGCAGGTACCGGAGATAGGAGTTTCCCATAGAAGTTTAATCCATTCCTTTTTGTATAGACTTCCATTGGAAACTAAAGACTCTGGATGACTGTAATAGACTGTTATTCTTTTGCGGGGGAATGCCCCTTAGATTTTGTAAACTTTAAAATTATGCGTTTTGATTTATTATCTATGGCTAATGAATGCCTCGTTAAACTGTTTAACTCCATTTGTTGAAGTATTCTATTGTCGTAAAGGAACGCTTTACATCTACTTAAGACTCCCGAAGGCCCCGGATAGGGAACTCGAGAGTCTTACTTAATATGTGGCGGGCTGTTACGTTTAGGATACCCTACGGGGCGTGACATACACTCTAGGAAATGTTGCAACCATGTAGCCGGCCAGACACCCTAAATAAAGGCCCTCTACCTCGGTTGTTATTGGTCAACCATGAAAGAGGATATAACAAAGCTAACCAGGAAATGCCCTTAATGTTAAAAGCACACTCCATTAGCTTATGCACCAAACAACTACTTCCGGACTCTCGCTAATTGCCATCCCATGGCTGACCATTCAATAGGGAATGGACATACTTGGCCCCTTCTGTCACGCCCCAAGGGGTACCCTAAACGTGGCAGTCCACCGTTCACAATACTAAAGACTAGAAATGACTACCTCAGTCATGCAAAGGCTTCCATATCATGTATAAGGCGTACATCACAACCAAGGGAACGCATCGGAGTAGCGCAATTTATATTGATAATAAATAAATAACAAGGCAAGGAGAATACTTATCATAAAACATAAATATCGTAAATTACAATTCTTAGGGGTGTATCCCTCTGTTGTCTTCAAATCAAAATAAATACACTTCTTAGAATTTCTAAAACACTAACATAGCATACATTACATATAAGGAACCTTACAAAATTACTTCATATTATGTTTCCATTTCTTTCATAGAAGCTTAACATCTTTTCATGACTTCTTTAACATCATGATCCTCAATTTAAGCCACAGGTATACCTGTTTTCAACAAAAATCTATAGGGGTATAAGCTACAACTAACTTAGTGAGATATTCATTTTCATTCGCACCATGTTTTTAAACAAGTTCATTTAACTTTTCACACATATGTTATGCATACAATGCAACAATCAAGTGATTACAAAAATATATATAGTTATCTAGAAATCATATATAGAACGGATTTACCCCTCCGTATCGAATGTTAGGGAATTGGTGATGAAGATCCTCGATCTTCTACTGCTAGTCCCCAGGTCCCCACCCAAAGAGTTTGGTTGGCTCGGCTTCGAACCTAGAGTCACATTCCCTTGGCGATTTGGATTCTCTAGAAAGGAACATGGCTCGTGTCACAGCACGATATCAGCCAATCCAACTTTACGCGTAGGAGTAGCAGCCTTCCAAAAGAGATGTGACTCGATGGATGCTATGTGTGAGCATTTTATTTTTCTTAAGCCAAACCTTATTAAGGTTTATTAGGGGGGCAATCAATCAATATAGCAAATAATAAGCAGTCATACAAGTAAGTAAACAAAAATACTTAAGCACGCAATTTGAAGTTACGATATTCTTAATTCTCATTTCACGCATAAATAAAGAATCACATATATACATATCCCCGGGTTCCTATACATATCCATTTTTATCTTTTCTTAGTATGCTTATACCACTACTTTACAAGCACAAGCAATGTAACGAAATTAAGAGGAATAACTCACTCGTTCATTTCGCGATCTTCTTAATCGTAGTAATCCTCAGGAAAGGTAATCTCGTATCCTTCGTAACCTAGACAAAAGAAATACCCGAGATAAGTATTTTGTAGAAATTCTAATTAAACTTTCTAATTTTATTTCACTATATTTGTCAAATTCGTATAGAATGAAATTCCAATTTAAAATGGCCGTAACTTGCTCATTTTAACTCGGAATTTTGCATATAATATACCGTTTTCTACCTATTCGAAAAGATTTATCCATTTCTAAGGTTATCTTTGTCATATAAGGTCATTTGGTTTCCAAAAATGTTGGGTACGAATTTAAAACGAATATTTCTAGATTTTTGCAAAACCATTTTCTAATTCAACTTCATTCAAAAATCCTTTAGTAAATATATATATATATTATATATAATTGATAAATCCTTTGAGTATATAGATAAGCTCACTTTATATGCAAAAATTCTAATGGTAGTGTCTCAACAATTTATTTCATAAAATAATTCATTTTGAGTTGTTAAAACTTTAACTTTGACAATTTCTTTTCAAGCATTTTGAAGAAACTTATATTTTCATAGGTTATTATAAATGAGTATATTCTTATTTTATTTTCTTCATTCTTTTTCCAAAAATAAGTAAATTTTCGTTTAACCTTAGTCTTTCATAAATTTTACTTCTAGTGATAAAAGATCAAAGTTATTAAAACTGTATTAAGTTGTTGCAAACCTTTTATAAATTCGTATTTAGAATGGTTTTAGAAAATGAGTCTTGTCTTCTTATATTATCATTTAAAATATAATTTTTTGTTTTCTAAAACCTGTTCTTTTATTTCCTTTTAAAAGAATCCTCTTTATTGATAAAATCTTTTGTTTTTTTAATCTTATCTTATTTATATTCTTTGAAAATAAGTTTCTTCTAGAAACTTGAAAATCATTATTTTTTTAAGTGGGTTTATAACTTTATCGGTTGAATTCTTCTTAACTTTGAAAATTAGTTTGTTTCTTAGTTTTGTTATGAAGTTAAAAAAAGTTTAATCTTAAGTTTTTTGTGAAAACTTTGAAAACTAACAAATTATTTTACCAAAACTTAGGTTATCATAATATACAAAGAATGTATTTATTTCTTATGTTCCCTTGGTAACGCTATCTTTATTATTTAAGAAAACTTGAAGAAATCTTGTATTACTTTATTTCTATGTTGTTGATAATAACCCCATTATTTTGTGACAAGTCACATAATAGAAAATTTAGTCTTAAGTTCCTTTAATAAAGTAAGATTCTACTTTTAAATTAGTTGAGACAATATCATTATGTAAATGCAAGTATTATGAGCATGTAAAATAATAAGAACATGAGGAAATACTATAAACAAATAATAATAAGTAAGATAATAAAAATATCAAGTATTGGGAGTCTTAGCTTCATCAAGTTATCCCGGTCAAGTATTGGGAGCCTTAGCTTCATCAAGGCATCTCAGGATTAAGAATAGACTAGTCCCAAAAGAATAAAGAAAATAAATGAAAGGTTGTTTTGACTTGATATGAATAAGTCTAAGACTAAAAAAACTAGTCTTAAAGAAATTGCATGAAATAAATAAATTGCAAAGCATGAAATTAAATAAATAACAAGTGAACTTATATGCTCTAAAGATTATATATAAATACATAAATATGTTTAATTAGATATGAATAATAAAATTAACGTAAAAACATAATAAAATAGAAAATTCATGTGCAACAACAAAACATGAACATTTTGTTACTTTTACTACTCATATGTGTTTCAAAACAACACCATAGTCATGTTAAGTTACATGACATGGATAAACTAAATAGTTGGAAGAAGTTTACCTAAAGTGTTATGTGGTATGAAGATGGTAGATGAAAAGGGGTATTATATGAGTAGTGATATATGGTAGATAGTTTATATATAATTTTTGTGAAGAATTGGTTTAAGAGAGTTTTGGTAGAGAGAAATCTTGAAGAGAGGATTTGTGGAGAGATTTTGAGAGAGTTTTGGTAGTGAAATGAATTGTGTGAGAGAATGAAGGAGGAAGGGGGTATTTATAGAATTTTAGAGTGAAAATTAGATGTAATTAAATTAATTGAAAAAGAAAATAATTGTAAAGGGAGGAGAGAGAGGGGTGGAAGGCAATGGCATAGAGGGAGAGAGAAATTTGATAAAAAAAATTAATTTTAGAAGAAAAGTATGAGAGAAGTTTAGTAATATGTGGTGTAGAATTTTTCTGAGAAAAGAAAATTGTAAGAAATAGGTATGTAGGTGTAAAAATAGGTAGTAAGAAAAAGTAGAGATAGATAAATAGTAATAAATAGTAGAAAAGTACTATGAATAGTAAACTAGACAATTAAAATACCAGTATTAATAAAAAATATGCGTATAAATGCGATATCTGTAATTGTTAACTACCGAAAAATTCTAAAACTAATATTTTTGAAAACCTTATATTTTTACGAGTCTATTGGAATTTACAGAATATTTTTTCCATCCGGTGTACCAGGGCATGGTTTTTGAAAACTGATTCCGTTCAGATCTAAAGGACACTAGAAATTCGCAAATCTGATATTTTTAAACTTCTCTATATTATTACGAACTATTATAAAAAATTATTTTCATTTCATTATTTAGAGTTTAAGAGCACGAGATTGCTGAATCTTAAACACTAGGGTTTGTTTGTAAGCTTTGTTTACTTTTAGGGTTCCGTTTTGACTTTCGGTTTTGTTGAGTTATTCATAAGATCATATAATTTTGGAGTTTTGATCGTATTATATTTTTAGTTCGATATCTATAATTTTTCTCATTTTATTTGTGATTATTTAATAGTTTTCAGTTCTCGGGATCGTTTAACCGGGTCTAGGGTTATGAGTTGACTCAGTTTGACTTTTGGTGAAAATTGAAATTTCTGATTCTAAAATTCACCGAGGGTTTTAAGATCTTAGTATTTCGTTGTCACGCGTTATTTGAATATATCATTTTGATTGCGTTTTAGGAATCGAGTAGACGATTTGATTGGCGTACAGATTAATCCAACCGATAGTTGGATTTTATATTTTGTTTTGAGGGTTCTCATTTTCTCAAGACTAAGAATTTTCGTGTTTGACCTAATTTAGAATTTGGTTTTAACTTGGGTCAATTTTCGGGATTTCAATGTTGGTATTAGACTTCTAGGATTATTTCTAAGAATTATGAAAATTTTCAGGGGTTTACACCTTCCCTAAAACTTCTAGAAAAAAGAAATTTATCATTATGATGGTTGATTATTTCATGAAGTCACTAGAAGCACAAGCTGTATCTAACATTATCGAAAGGTCGGCATAATCTTTCGTGATAATCCACATCTTGTGCCAACTCCAAGTACTACGAGTCCTAATTACCGATAATGGCACCTAATTCAACATTGATCATTTCATGGATTTTTATCAATATCATCATATCAAAATTAGGTGCACTTTCATCTCCTGTCCTCAAACTAATGGGAACATTAAAGAGGTAAACCGCATGATTGTTGAAAGCCTCAAAAAGATGTCGATTGAGATAATGTTGGATGGGAAGAACACTTACACAACATCCTATGGGGGTATAGAACCACACACAAGACATCCGCTAGAGAGACCCCTTATAAACTGGCTTTTGAAATAAAAGCAACACATTCGATGAAACTCAAATTACTAACCTACTGAACCCAAGTGTTCGACTCGACAGTGAATGAGATCAAACTACAAGCCAACCTTGACACCATAGAAGAACTCCATAACAAAGCTAAGTAAAGGCTCATGGCTTACTAACTCAGAGTTGTAGATACTATGACAAAAAGGTCAAGCATAAGGATTTAACCCTAGTGATCTAGTATGCCGGAAGCTAGCCGATATGGGAGCTAAGGAAGGCTAAGGAAAGCTAGTCCCCACCTAGGAAGACCTTATCAAAGTCGTAAAACATGTCACGTCTCGAAAGATTCCCTAAATGTGGCAATCCGCTGTATATAATATTAAAACTTGGGAATGACTTTTTTAGTCACACAAAGGCTTCTATGTCATGCACAAGGCTTATAACATAACAAGGGAACACATCGGAGTAGTGCAATTCATGTTGATAATAATTTAAATAACAAGGTAAAAGAAATACAAACCATTAATCATAAATAAGGTCAATTATAATCCTTAGGGATATACCCCTGCTAATGTCTTCAAATCTACATATATACATTTCCTAGTGATCCCCCAAAATAGTAACATATCATATAATAATCATAAAGAAATTTTCAAGAATGTAAATTCATCCTATGCTCTCATTTCTTCCATAAAAGCTAAAAAATCTACCAATGATTTCCTTAATATTGCGATCCTCGAATGGAGCTGCAAACATACTTGCTTCAACAAAAGCTTATAGGGGTGTAAGCTTACAACGTGCTTAGTGAGATATTTTTCTTGTCATTCGCACAAACAATCATAGACAAACAAGTTTGTCAATCAAGCATATGTTATGATTATGCAACAATCACATGAAAATCATACATATGTAAAGTTATCCGAACCCTATACAAAGAATGGATTTATGCCCTCCATATTAAGGGTTAGGAAATTGTTGATGAAGGTCCTCTTGATCTTCTACTGCTATTCTCTAGGCACTCGCCTATAGCATTCGGTTAGCACAGCTCTGAACCTAAAGTCGCATTTTTTGAATGATGTGGATTTCCTAGGAAAGAGCATGGCATGTATCCCACAGCACTAGTAGCTCATCCAACTCACGTCTAAGGAGTAGCAGCCTTCTGAAATATGATTCGATCGATACTATGCGTGACCATTTTCTTGTTAGCGCCATGCCATATTATGATTCATTAAGGGTGATCGATCAATTTGAATACACACATAGCAACTAAGCATATAAATGAATAAACATAGTTAAACAAACATTCTAATATTGTGATAAGCTTAATATTTACTTAATCTCACAAGAAAAACAAACGCATGCTTATCCTTTGATAATCCCCAATGCATAACCATTTTTATCTTTTCTTATCATGCAAGTGCAACTACTTTACAAGCACAAACAGGGCAACAAATTTTGGATGAAAAACTCACTCGTCCATAAGAGCAATTCCGAGTCATAACAATCTTCCGGAAGTGGTACGTCAAACTTCTCATCACCTAAACAAAAGAAATATCCAGAATGAGTATTTCATAGAGATTCTACTTAATTTTCTAACTCTATTTATTGTATTTACATCAATTTTCTTGGTTACAAAAATTCTAACTTAAAATGGCCATATCTTGCTCATTTTAACTCGAGATTTTGTATATTAGCAGTCACTTCTAACTACTCAAAAAGATCTATCTATTTCTAAGGTTATTTTTAACAATTAAGGCCATTAAAGTCTTGGAAAAGGATGGTACAGATTCTTCCTACAATTCCCAGCTCCATGAGCTTATGCTAGGGGATGGAAATGTGAAAATAATATATTGTTCATGCATTGATTTCGAAAACTGATCCTATTCAGATTCGAAACGAGTGAATTTTTGGAAAATATGATCTTTTAGGTTATATGATATTTTCTCGAGTTACAATCAAGGATCAACTCATTTTTACTGTTTTAGAGTTTTTACACGGTCTTGCCAGATCTAAATCCTCTGGATTTTAATGTTGATCTAGGTTAACTTCTAGGGTTCCGGTTCTAATTCTGACTTTTAAGATTTACTCGTAAGATTATAAAATCTAGGGATATACGTATATACTGTGTATTTGATTCATATTTTAAGTTTACTCTATTTTTATGATTTATTTAAGGTTTTACAGTTCTCGGAATTGACTAATCGTGTCTATGGCTTTGAAGGTTACACATTAACTTGGTTTGAATTTAGGGTTTTAGTTTTTAGTCATGACTAAGATTCACTTATAAAGCTATCAAGGAATTTAGGGTTTTACAATTTTATCATTAATTATCATTTGATGATGTTTTCTTGATTTGCATGCTAATGACCAAGTATGAAAATGATTTTGGCTTAATTGGTGAAATTTCGACTATATTATGGAAAAATTATTTCATATTATTTTGTCATTAAATATTATTTGGATGAACTATCTTGATTTGTGTGTTAGAGATCAAGTAGATGAATTGTTTAGCATAGAGATTCTGAGTTAAATTATTATTAGATTTCTATTTTGTTTTTGAAGGTGCTCTTTGTCACGCCTCAACAGGTACCCTAAGCGACAGCTCACCGTACACAATATCAAAACTTAAGAATGACTACCTCAGTCACTCGAAAGCTTCTATATCGGTACAAGGCGTACATTCACATCAAAGGGAGATCGGTGAAGTAATGCATTTTAAGATATGGGCAGCGGAACATACAAAATAACACTTAATATATTGCATTGAAATATAAAGTCTTACAACTTCTAAGGGGCATTCCCCTGATAATAACAACATGGTTCTACTAAAGATAAAATAACTAAAGCTAGAAGATTTTAGAAGAATTCTACTCTATGACTTCAAAACAGAATTTCTCCAAAAGCTTCTCAAAATAAAAATTCTACCCGGGTGGTCAGGATGGTCTCGGGTGCAAAAAGGATAATCTTGCAATGTCAAAAGTCTATAGGAGTATAAACATGACTGGCTTAGTGAGATATTCCTTACGTAAAAGTACTCATAACAAGTAATCAACCAAGTTTATTAATCAAGCATATGAAATGCAACAACCATATGGTCAAACATTACATACGACTATCCGGTTTCGTATGTGTGATGGATTTACCCTCCATCGGTGGTTAGGGAATGCTTTGAACTGGGTCCCAAACGAACTCCTTAAAGTTGTGTGTGTCTTGGGGTTCCAACAAACCATACTACTAGTCCCTAGGCTTTCCTTACCCAAAGTGATCGATCCGGCTCGGCTACAACTTGAGATCGTATTCTCCGAACGTCCTAAACTCTCAAAGTTGTAGTAAGGCAGCTTACCTTTCTGATCCCATGCTGAGAGTAGTAGCAAAATTTCGAAGTGATATTCTAAATGATATGCATGAGCAATTTATTATATGAGGATTTCAATATGACATTAAATCATTTAAAGCAATCAAATAATATTTGCACACTTCATAATACATACGTGGAAACATTTATATCAATCACAAATCGGATTCCGATATACTTATTGTTCATTGATCGCACACAACGATTCACATACATATTTCTCATGATATCCCACATGCATATCAATTTTATATATTCCTAACATCTAGTGCTCTATTCTACATGCACATGCACGAATACACAAGCGTAACGGAAACTCACTCGTCCATATGGATCTTCTAGGAGTCGAAGTAATCTTCGAGGAAGAGAAGATCTTGGTCCTCGACACCTAAACAAAAGAAATACCCGAAGTGAGTATTTCATCCAAGATCCACTCAATTTCTCTAATCTATCATATTGAATTCATAAAAAAATCGTATGAAATGGAAATTCCAACTTAAAATGACCATAACTTGCTCATTTTAACTAGGAATTTCGTATATTATATACCAATTTCTACCTACTCGAAAAGATCTATCTATTTCTAATGTTATTTTTATCAAAAGAACCTATTTGGGTCTCGGAATAGTAACGTACAGATTTGATACGAAAATTCCAATTTCAAAACTTAAGTTTTCAAACTTTTCTTCATTCAAGAATTTTTGTATAAAAATATAGATAATTGTATGGTTGAAAATTATTTTGAATACATATATATATAGACTCAAACCGTATGCATGAATTTAGTGGTGTCGTCTCAACAATGATCTTGTAAAATAACGTGTCTTGGAAGTGAGAAAAGCTAATACTTTGAAAATCTCCTTTTTAATTTTGTTTGGAAAATTTATTAGTAAGTATTTTCTTCTTTTAACTCCATTTCTTAACTTTGAGAATAATTAAATTTTCAAAAAGAAATTTTAATCTTTTAAGATTCTCATAACTTTATTTCTAGTGGTTTGGAAAACATAGTTTTAAATTGTTATATGTTCTAAAGTTTTTCCTAAAATTAGATCCACTTCAAAAGAATAATATCAATGATCTTATAAGTTAATTTTGAAAAACTTATCTAGACTTAGTATTTTAGAGTGTTGATAGAAAACTTTGATAAAGGAATTTAGGAAAAATTTTGTTTAAACAAGGAATTAAGTTTAAAGAAACTTTCTTATTTTATTGGTTTGAAAAGAGAATTTGTAATAACTTTACTTTATGTATTTCTTGATAAAATCACATATAGTGTTATTACTAAAACTTGAGTTAAACTTAGCTAATCTTAGAAAATATTATTTAAGATAAAACTTTAAGTCTTTATGGAAAAATAATTTCTTATATGACAAAAACTATTTTTAAAGAGAGTTCTTATTTTTATTACTTAAAAAAACTCATTTTCATTATGGTTGAGACAATAACAACATGTTCATGCATGCATGAGAATATATAACTACGAGAAACAACATAATAAGATAAATTATATAAGAGCATAAAAGTAAAGTAAAGTATTGAGAACCTTAGCTTCACCAAGGTATCCCGGGACTAAGAATAGACTAGTCCTTAAAAGAAAAGAAAAGCAAAGAAAGAAAATTATTTTGACTTGATATAGACAAGTCTAAGACTAGAAAGACTAGTCTTAATAATAACATGAAATACATAAATTGCATAACTTGAAAGTAAATAAATAACAAATGAGCTTATATGATGTAAATAAATATATATATATATACATAATATACATAATACTTTATATAAGTTAGGTTAGAACAAATAATAATAACAATAACATTAACAACATAATAACATAAAGAAAAGAATAAAAACATGAACAAAAACAAAACATGAATAAATTGTTGCTTCTTTAACTCCCATGAGTCTAAGAAACATACACCAAACTCATGTTAAGTTGTATGAACATGATGAGTATATAAAAGAAACTTTTACCTAAGGTTATGTATTTGTTGAAGAAGAAAAGAATGGTTTGTAGTAATATGTGGGAATGGGTTTTCTAGAGAAAAGAGAGAACTTAAGAGGGATTTTGAGAGAGGGATTTTATGGAGTGATTTTGGTAGAGTTTTAGTATGAATTGTGTTTGTATGAAAGAATGAAGGAGGAAGAAGGTATTTATAGATTTTTGGAGTGGAAATTAGATGTAATTAAATAAATTAAAAAAGAAAACAAATTGAGAGTGATATGAGAGAGAGGGTGGATGGCAAGGGCTTGGAGAGGGAGAAAAATTAATTAAATTTGTTGTTTTTAATAAAAAGAAGTAATATGTAAAGTATGATGTGATTAAAGTTGTATGGGGAAGGTAAATTTTAAGGTATAGGTATGGTAGCGTGTAAGAATAGAGTGTAAGAAAAAATAGAGATAGATGAATAGTAATAAATAGTAGAAAAGTACTATGAATAGTAGACTAGATAATTAAAATACCGGTAGTAAAGAAAATACGCGTAATTAAGCTATATCTAATATTTTTAATTACCGAAAAATTCTAAAACTGATATTTTTGAAAACCTTTTATTTTTACGAATCTATTGGTGTTGTCGGAATATTTTCACTATCTGGTGCACCGGGGTACGGTTTTTGAAAACTAATCCCGTTCGGATCTGAAAGATATTAGAAAATTACGAATATGATATTTTTAAACTTTCCTATATTATTACGAACCATATTCCATAATTATTTTAATTTCATTTTCTAGGGTTTATGAACACGGGATTACCGAATCTAGATTCACTAGACTAATCATATAGCTAGGTTAACTTTAGGGTTTTGGTTTGACTTTCGATTTTAAGGTTTGCTTATATTATCGAAAAAATCTAGGAGCTTACACTCTTTTTCTTAAGGTTATGAAATTTTGTATTTGATCTTGTTTATAGTTTCTAGTGTTTGGTTTTAACTTGGTTTGATTTTAGGGTTTAGGTTTCAGTATCAACTTTAGGATTATTTTTAAAGAATGCTGAAAAATTTAGAGGCTTATAAAGCAACTCAGAAACAGTGCTTACCACTTCAAACGACTTAATAGATAGCTTGTCCCGAGAACTTGGAACACCAACAGCCTGTGAAAGCACTTTGTTTAAATTTATGTTCTTACTAAATTGTCCAACCACTTTGTTGTTGATATTGGTGTCCCTTTGTAATCAATGGAATATTTCAAGTTCTTTCAAAAAACATGAAAACATGATTCCTTCATATTATTTATGTACACCAATTAGGCTGCTTACATTTAGCACTCGTGTCTTGAAAATTTACTAAGTCTCATATGATAATATCCGACCAAATGGACCATAACTTTGGGGACCTAATGATTGGGCTGCTTATGCTCATCACCTGCATCCTAAAACTTGCTAAGTCTTATGTGAGAGCATTCGACTAAAAGAACCACAACTCTAGGGACATAAGGACTAGGCTGCTTAAGCTTAGCACCCACATCCTAAAAGTTTACTAAGTCCCATATGAGAGTGCCCGACCCAAAGGACCACAACTTTATGGACACAATGACTGGGCTGCTTATGCTTAGCACCCGCGTCCTAAAAATTTGCTAAGTCCTATGTGAGAGCATCCAATCAAATGGACCATAACTCAAGGGGACTCGATGATTGGGCTTCTTACACTCTTAAAAATTTACTAAGTTTCACATGAGAGCATCCGATCTAAAGGACCATAACTATGGGGACCCAATGACCACGCTGCTTACACTCAGCACCTGCGTCCTAAAAAATTGCTAAGATCCATGTGAAAGCATCCAACTGAATAGACCATAACTCGGGGGACTCGATGATAGGGTTGCTTATGCTTAGCACTCGCATTCTAAAGATTTACTAAATCCCATGTCAGAGCATCCAACTGAACGGATCATAGCTCTAAAGATCCAATAATTAGGCTGCTTACGCTTAGCACCTGTGTCCTAAAAGTTTTACTAAATCCCATGTGAGAGTCTGACCCAATGGACCATAACTCTGAGGACCTGATGACTAAGCTATTTACACTTAGCACTCACGTCATAAAAGTTTACTAAGTCCAATTTAAGAGTGTCTAATTGAACGAACCATAAATCTCGGGACTCAATGACTGGGCTGTTTACGCTCAACACTCATGTCTTAAAATTTTATTAAGTCTCATATGAAAGCATCCAACCCAAAAGACCGTAGCTCTAGAGACCTAGTGACTGGGCTGCTTATGTTCAACATCGGCGTCTTAAAATTTACCAAGAACTATATGAAAGCATCCGACCGAATGGAACATAACTTTGGGACCTGATGATTGAGATGCTTAAGCTTAGCAGCCGTGTCCTAAAAATTTACTAAGTCTTACGTGACAACATCTAACTGAATGGACCATAACTATGATGATCCAACAACCTAGCTACTTATGTTCAACACCCGTGCCTTAAAAATTTTCTAAGTCCTACAAGAGGACGTCTAACAGAATGGACCATAACTTGTGTTGTGTGAAAAATAGGGAACACTTGAAGAAAAGTACAATATATAAAACAATGTATTCACTAAAGAGCAAAAATTATAGTAGTTTTAACTGGCTTCCCAGTTGTAGGTTTAAAACCGCATCTCAGCCAATTGCTACAAATTTTCGACATGCCTTGCTAATCTTAGAGCTTCTCTTGGTTATTGCTACTGACTAAGACTAACTCCAACTATCAAATCAAAGTGCCCACCTAAGGTGCTTATCTTTAGTCTATGATTGGTGAAAATCTAGTTGACCACTAGATCATTGAGCTGCATCGAGTTACACTAAGTTGTACCAAGCATTCCATGCAGAGGAAACCTAAATAAATTGAGATGATTAGAGAATTATTGATGGAAGAGCATATAAAGAATGCCAACCAAGTATTAGAGGAAACTCAACCAGTCTTCCTTCTCGATAGATCTAACTTACCAGAATCTAAATCCTTCCAAGACAAAGAATTGGAAAAGAACTTATTAGGCTCCTTCACTAACTCCATCATGATAGAACCACATTTAGAGCTAAAAGATAAAGGGTAGAGGCCCTAAAATAGGAGCTACCTCTCCTAGGTAGGAAAGGTTACCCACTCAGATTAAGTACAAATGCTCTTTCTCCACCATTAGAGACTCCATATAACTAGAGTAACGATACCTATGGCCTCCATTATACACCATAGCAAGACGAAAATTCCTACTATCATGAACAAGCAAGGCTTACTTTAGATAAAAGTCCATCAAGAAAACTCCAAACCACCTAAGGGGAAAATAATGCAATACGATACCAAAGGCTTGATCTTTCTAGCCAAACACGAAACCACAACTCCATGAAAAAGGGCATGAGAAGTGCTTCAAAAGACAAATGACCAAACAAAGAAAGAAGGAAGAAAAGTTGTGAATGAATGATTACAGAGGGTCGTACCCCCTATTAATAGGCAAAAGGAGTTATCAACGGTGATGAAAAAGATAATGCCGGAGTCTAAACATTGAAAACTTAACTGACATGATGCACTAACTGTTCGATGAAAATAGGTTAACATCAGACGTTTGGCAAAAGATAGCTGTAAATAAAAATGCAGCACAGATCTTGGACAGATGACTTAAATAAATCTCTAAACAAAAGCGCAAATAATTGACAAGAGTCCACGTCGCATCATTACATTTAGAAGTCAGCATCCCAACCAAATGATAGAAGAATAAAAAATAGATTAATAATTAGCTAATTCCTCATTTAGCTCCTCTATAAATTGGTTAACCTAAGAAGCAAGCAATCCTTCGTTGGCTCTACCACCGAAGGACCGAAGAGGAGTAATGACCTCACTTAGTAACCTAGATCCTAGCGTGACCCCAGCATTATGATTAACCATTGCTTGGTCTTGGATAAGTTACACAAGTTGAGGGCCCACTTCATCGATTTGCCTCATAGAATTAGTGTGAGGGACCGACACAGGCGTAAGTCCCCCATCATCATTGAGTGGCCTTATAACATTCTTAGCCATTGAACTACCTCTACAAGCAATGTGCTCATCCTCTTCCTCACTAATGTAAGTATGGAAATTTCCCTAAGGAACTGTGCTGCAAGTATAATACTAATGGATGTACTAGAAGACTTCGTCGATTGCAGCCACTCGATCTTCAACTTCTCCTCCTTCTAGACTTCACTATTGAAGTACTCATTGAGGGAAGAAGCATGTTGGCTAACACCTAGAGCAGCAATCTCGGCCTTCTATGCCTTCATGCACTTACAAAACTCATCATGGGCTTTTTGAGCCTTGTCCAAGTCCTCATGAAAATTTTCCAAGTTCAGCTTGGCCTAAGTGGCAGAAGAGAACTCAATCGGTTCTCCACCAATTCCTTACAGTTATTGTCTAAATGCTACAAAAGCCAACTATTTTCTACCTAGAATTCCTATTTGCTTCTACGAAGCTCATGCTTTTCATCATCCAATTTTTGGAATTGGGTTCGAGCAACTATCTTCTCCTTCTTACAATAGTTGTATGGTCTCTCCTTAAATCAGAATTTTTAGTCAAGAATATCATAATTGGCCTTGAATCTGCAATAAAGGGTATGGTAGCCTATACTGGTATCATAATAAAATCGACCCATGGTAAGAAGAAGGCTTACCTCCTCTAGTTGTTTGTCTCGATCAGAATGCTCAAACTTTAACCAATCATTCTTTTGCTACACAACAAGACCTCTATAATGCTCTTAGCAATCCTTTGCAAGGGAAGGAAAACATAAGTAAACGACACGAACGAGAACAAACAAAACCAATGGAAACTACTTATATATGCATAATGACCTAATCAATCACCTCCCTCGCTCGACACCCCTAGAGAAAACATGTACCTACCATCGTGAAAAAATTTAATGTCTTAAGGGCTCGGGGGATGCAGTGAACACTGGGCCACCATAACACTAGACATTCCCTCAACATCCACCAGCATTGGGACATACTCCTCATGTTGACATCTTGAATCAATTTCGATAAGGTCATCGGGTTGATGAATTGACTTAAACTATTCACAACCCAAATATTCACAACAACATATATGCGGTCATTCTCACTAGTAGAAGGAGACTTATTAATCACCTAGGGAGCAACTAAAGATGCTGCCTCTTCATGATGAGGCCTCTTTGAAGGGGTTAAGAGACAACTAGATGCCCTTTGTTTAGCATGCACCCTGCCCTTGAAGATCCTTCTAATGCCTTCCCTTTGCGAGTTGATGAGTCCCCAAGAGTGGGAAGATTGCCTTGACCTCCATCTATAGGAATCAGACGTCTTTTCAACTGAGCTTTGCTTCAAGTCAACTTTGTGTTGAAAAGATGATTGATGTCTTCATACCTCCCTTTGCTAGTGTCACCTGCAAAAAACATGATAATGTTTAGCAACCTCATCAGGAGAATATCATGAAGGGAAACCCATGACATAATACGTTGAAAGCAACACCCCAACAACAATTTAATTACCTCAAATACCCATAAGTATTGCCTGAGCCGTACCTCGAGTATCTTTCTCCATTTCTTTAAAGAAAGCTAAAGGGATAAAGTAAGGACCTTAATGCACATAGAACCGCATGGCATCCTTGGCATGTAAAAGGCACCCACTATGTGACACTAATCCATAAAAGACTTCAGCTTTAAAACGGTCTTTCGATCATTAGCAAGTAATGACACTTAAGGTAGCATGGAAGGTAACCTTACCCACCATGTTAGAAAAGGAGCATCTCTCCCCATCTCCACAAAGATAAATATAGCCTACTAATCCTTAACACTCGACTCCAACTCGACAAAAAATAACTCTCTCCTTTGCTATAGTTGCACCCACTCACCCTTAGGGCACTTGATCATTAAAAAATACTACAATAATTAGGGATTAGGTCTCCGGCACAACCTAATGCACATAGCCTCTAAAGTGATCAACAACTTCCGAGAATTTGGCATCAAACAAACCGGACTCTAGTTGAAGTGATTCAACATTTCTTCCTAAAAGTCCAATAGTGGAAAATGCAAATCTAATTCCAAACACTTAGAATAAACACAAAATTTGGACTCTTACACCAAAGGTACTCGATCATCTGGGCCAAGAACAGTGATGGAATATTCACTTGAGGTTTTAGCAAAATATTGCTCCTGTATTTTACAAAGAACATCCTCGATAACTTCACCATGCAATAAATTAGACGCAAAATCATAAACATCTGCAGGACCACCTTCTTCAACCCTTCTCACCTTGACGGCAAGAGTTTGCTATTGAAAATAGACGGTTGCTCTCATGCAGAGGGGTCATATAATCATTTACGGAAAGACCATACTGTTTCGCCCTACTTTCCATGACGTTCTACGCAAATAGGGGTTAACTATGTTGTTGAAGGAATTGGGGAAATTCCTTTAAGGTTTTCATCGTAAGCGGTCTCTCTCACTGTGTGAAAAGAGTTGTAACTCTCACTAGCCATCGAAACAATTGAGATATGGATACTTGAAAATGAAAAAATTTGGCAAAAGATGGGAGGAAAACATAGAGAAAGAATGTAATCACCACCTAGATAGATATTTATAAATCTTGATGAAACCTTTGAGAAAAATAAGTAATGGTGGAAATGTGCAAAGTGAATGGCCCTCAATAGGTCTTTTAGGTGGTGATCACATTCTTTCTCTATGTTTGAGGGAAATGTGAAACCTTACGTTTTGCATCACGTACCTACACAAAGATATTCCCACCATGATTTGAAAAGTCACCAAGCATCGTTTGAAATAACACCTCAATAGGTCCACATCAAGACCCCTAAGAACTGGCTAAGTTACGAATTATCGGTCACTTCTTAAATCTAAGCTCGTATTCACTTAATTGGTCTTGGTACTAAGATTATTTCCCTTGCTCAAAAAACAAAAGGTGATGGCCTATTATTGATCATAGGCTCGCCACGAGTTCAATCCCACATGCACTTAATGAATTGGGTCAGGCCTAGGCATACGACTCAACATTAACTTTGATAAGTCACTTGGATATCTCTAAGCCTTTAGTCGCTTGACATGAATAGCCCGATCGATCTTGATCTGCGGATAATGACAATGTGGCCTCTCCCACAATCCCACTTTGACTTCTAACCACCTACTTACCCAATGTGTCTTCTAATTACGTACTCACCCACTATGATTACAACCACCAAGTCAGTCGCTTATACATATCTATCTACTTTTCCAGAGATAGGTAATGTTACATTCGGTTATTCTCTTTCTTATTTAAACTATGAGCTAATTATAACAAACATTGACTTAAACATCAGAGTGGTTACATTATGTCCATACTTGGCGTACCACTAATCCTTTATCTATTTTGCAAAAACCCTAACCTACCACTGTCCAAGCCTATTCTCTTCAAGCTTAACCTCTGCTGGATTTGAGCAAATGACAAGAACCAAATCCGATCAAAACCTAGGAGGATTCAAAATAATACCCGATTTTGCATTTTATAGGATTTTTAAGGCTTCAAATACTCTGTATTAACTCGCTTGGATTGCATTCTAATATACAAACACATAATGCATAAGTATTAATAGAATTTTAATATGCTAATAATAAAACATATAGTTTTCAAAATAATTATATTTGTAATTTATATTTGTTATATATAATATATAAATGTTAGTAGTCGGAATAAATGTAATGTTGAAAATTTTAGAGGGGGGATGGGTCAACTCCGCGTTTCTTCCAAGTTCAAAGTCAAGCAGTGGGGTCCCCCAGTGTCCATGAATAGACTTCATGTTTCCAAATGGAAATTTTCTGAAATTGAGACGCAACTCACAAGAAGAAGTAGAGGAAGCAGAAGAAACAAACAAAACAAGCGTGTGAGTCATGTTAACGTAACTTTTGTTTAGGGGTAGTCACTAGTCAAAACGTCAAACAGGTCCCACAGTAATAAATACCTGTTGTCAGTCAAAATCTTTTACCCTCCTTTTTCCTTTTTTTTTTTTTTAAATTTACAATAACCGCGTTATACCCTATCTACATATATATATATATATTTATATATATATAATGAGCATTTACTACAGGATTTCTTTTTTTCTTTATAATCTTTGAATAAATTTTCATATATATTTTATATATAAAATATAACCCATTATATAACGTGGTTAGTCATTTTTCCTTACTGTTGTCAGTCAAAGTCTTAGCAAATATAATACTTAAGCTTAAGTTTAGATTAAACTATTTACTTTGTGTATATTTTTATATATGTTTTAAAAAAAAAAATTATTAGACTTACTTTCTTGCTGCTGTTGTTGTTGGTTATCATTATTTTATTATCATCATCTATCCTCTGTGTCATTCCACTTGCAACAACAATAAGAACAACAACGTTTGTTTAGAGTTTTTTTATTTAGAAAAATAAAAAATGAATGATAATATGAAGAAGAAGAAGAAGAAGGTAGAGATAGAGTTGTGTATTCAACTCCAAGTACACATCTTACTCCTACTCTGCTTTATTCCAATTGGGTTTTCTCTTTCACGTCAACAACTCGAACTAATGGACAGTCTCTCTAAGAGCACCAGTATTATTAACAAAACACTGCTTTCATGGAACACCACTATACAACCAGACCCATGTAATTGGAATCACGTTACATGCAATGGAGACAACACATCCGTCGTAATACTCTCTCTTTCCGGTTTGTCTCTCTCTGCTTCTCCTGATGATGATGATAATTTTCTTACTGCTGTCTGTAAGATTGATTCCTTGCGAGAGCTTGATGTTTCCAACAACCAGTTAAATCCAATCCCTGAGAAATTCCTCAATGCCTGTGGTTCGATTACTGAACTAAAGGTGCTAAATTTCAGTAGGAATAAATTGGCCGGCACCTTGCCTGGTTTTACTCGTTTTGGTTTTGGACGGTTGGAGATTTTGGACTTGTCTGGCAATCTATTACAAGGTAGTATCGATATGGAGTTGGATGGTCTTGTTAGCCTTAGGAGCTTGAATCTCAGTTTTAATAATTTTAGTGGGGCTCTTCCGGTTAAACTAGGGAGGTCTAAGGTTTTGGAGGAGCTTGAGCTCTCCATAAATCACTTTCAAAGCCAAATCCCCGAGGAAATTGCTGATTATAAGAACTTGAAACGTATCGATCTTAGTGTTAATCAGCTTTTGGCCAGTTTCCTGCAAAGATAGGACAGCTTGTGAAGCTGGACGTGTTGATTTTGTCAACCAACAATTTAACAGGAGAAATACCGGATATTTTCGGAAATCTGACCTCGTTATCTCGATTTTCTGCTAATCAGAACAAGTTCACCGGCATACCGCGTGGAATAACGATTCATCTCAAGAATTTAGATGTTAGCTATAATATGTTAGCAGGAAAGATTCCGTCTGACCTCTTGTCGCGAGGGGGCTTGCAGTTTGTGGATTTGTCCTATAACCAGTTAGAAGGTGCGATTCCTGATCATGTAGCTGCAAGCATGTTTAGGCTCAGGCTAGGTGGTAACCGGCTTACTGGACCAATCCCTCCTGGGGCATTCCAAGGGCTTAATCAATTGACTTACCTAGAGTTGGAAAATAACTCCTTGAATGGAACCATACCGCTTGAGCTAGGAAATTGTCAGAAATTAGCTCTATTGAACTTGGCTCAGAATAACTTAAGCGGTTCTATACCGCCTGCATTAGGAAAACTTGCCCATCTTCAAGTCATGAAGCTGCAACTGAACAGACTCTCTGGAGCTATTCCTCCTGAGATTATGAAACTAGCAAGATTGTCGCAACTCAACATCAGCTGGAACTTCTTGAACGGGTTCATCCCACCATCCATATCAAACTTGCAAAATCTTACCAGCTTGAATTTGCAGAATAACAATCTGAGGGGATCTATTCCCGAGAACATCAACAGATTGAACTCTCTATTAGAGCTCAATCTTGGGAAGAACCAGCTAACAGGGAGTGTTCCTATCATGCCTGTGAATTTGCAGATTTCCTTGAATCTCAGCAGTAATCTATTTGTAGGAGAGATCCCAGATACACTTGCTCGGCTCACACAATTGGAAATTCTGGATCTTTCAAACAATAAGTTTTCGGGTTCGATTCCTTCAGTATTTACTCAAATGACATCCTTAGCCCAGTTAATACTTTCCAACAATCAGCTCACTGGGTCGATTCCTAGGTTTAATCAGCACGTTAAAATAGAGAAAGATGGAAACCAAGGCCTCATGAACACTACAGGATGGTCACCACCTGTGTCAGGGAAGAGAAATTCCACTAGTATGGCCATTATTTTTGCGGTTGGTTCTGTTATTTTTGTTGCCGTGATAGCTGCAGCTGCATTTCTATTGATTTCGAGACGGTATTACAGGGTTAATGATGAACAATTGCGATCCAGGGAAGATCGTCCCATCCCTCAAGTCATACAGTACGGTGTATTAACTTCAAATGGAATTCACAGGTCAAGTATCGACTTTGGCACAGCCATGCAGTCGGTCACGGACCCTTCAAAAGTTGTTCTAAAAACTAGGTTTTCAACCTACTACAAGGCTACCATGCCTTCTGGAGCGAGCTATTATCAAGAAACTGAACTGGAGTGACAAAATATTCCAATTGGGCAGTCATGATAGATTTGAGCAAGAGCTAGAAGTTCTTGGAAAGTTGAACAATTCAAATATCATGACCCCACTGGCCTATGTCTTGACGATTGATAGTGCCTATCTCTTCTATGAATATGCAGAAAAGGGCACCCTCTGTGACATTCTGCATGGCAGCACTAGTGTACTGGATTGGGCAAGTCGGTATAGCATTGCAGTCGGAGTAGCTCATGGTCTTGCTTTTCTGCACGATTGCCCCTCAGGTCCAATTCTCCTCCTTGACCTGTCTAGCCGAAGCATTATGCTGAAGTCCCTCAAGGAGCCTCAGATTGGAGACATCGAGCTGTGCAAGGTAATTGATCCCTCAAAGAGCACTGGCAGCCTTTCAACAATTGCAGGATCTGTTGGCTTTATACCTCCAGGTAAATATCCTTTTGAGTTTCTCTGTACTTTACTGTTTTTCATAGTAAAATGCACTGGAACACTTGGAGTTTCTTATGCAAAATTACTTCAAGTGGCTGGATTTTTGCGACTACCAATTGTTATGGCTTCTTATATCATGCCTTTGAATAAATATTATGGATGAAATAGGAATAACTAGGGGTATATATGAATGAATCCTCTACTCAAGGTACTCAAGTTGCTGCATATTTATTGTATATATTTTGAGTCAAGCTTGGGCTTCGTGATAACAAGGCTCGATGAGATCGTAAGTCTAATTGAGTTCAAGTCAAACTCAAGTTAAGCTTAAATCAATTGATTTTGGTTGCCAATATTGTTTGTTTAGCAGAAACTATATATTTCAAAATATAACAAGCTTGAAAGTTTAATATGCCAAGCTTGAATTTGTGGAGTGTTGAGCTTAAGTTGAACCCTAAACTTGATTACAACTCCAATTAAACTTGGGCTTTGAATTTTTGAGTCGAGCATGACCTTGAGCTCAATACTATGTTATCTCTGTATCAAACCGTTTGCAAATTACCCTATTTATAACTTTGTTGATCAGCTAGTTGACTAGTAAACGCAAGCAATCACCAAAATTATAAATCCAAATATTTGTAAGATGAAGGTTTTTCTTTGATAGCGATCTGACCATTTGTCGCTATTATTTTTCAGAGTACGCTTACACAATGAGAATAACAGCAGCAGGAAATGTCTACAGCTTTGGGGTGGTGCTTCTGGAACTACTCACTGGAAGGCCTGCCGTGAGTGAGGGAACTGAGTTAGCTAAGTGGGTATTAACAAACTACTCTCAGCAAGGGAAATGGGATGGCGTACTTGATTCTAGTATCAGCAGAACATCTTCTTCTGTTAGAAGCCAGATGCTTGCAGTCCTCAAGGTCGCTCATTCATGTGTACGTGCTTCACCTGAAGGTAGGCCAAAAATGAAGAGTGTTCTCACGATGCTGATCAATGCAAGATAAAGTAGTAGGGTTTAAAGCAAACTTAAGCAAACTAGAGGTTGTCGAAGAAATAAGTATCTTTGCCATATCTGGTGTGGCAATGTTTTGCTTAGAATCTAATCCTCCTCCATGTATAGATATTTACTTTCCTTTTATATACGCCGAAAGGCCTAGGCACAACTACGAAATATAAGCAAGTCGGTCTTCATCTTCACTTGGCTTATGTTTCTAGAATTATTAAAGCATACCATCATGATAGCATTAGGCCACCACATTTGCAGTGCAGGAAATGGAGGCATGCTTTACCTTGACTGTCATGTTCCTCCGAGGAGATTAAGTTTGGGCATTTGCATAAGAAATTAGTTGCAATTCTTAAATAATGAATGGTGAAATTATTTTGTTTGATTGTATCTAAATTAACATTAATAGCATATTAGAAATATAATTTAAAACCACCAAGAAACTCTTGCACTATGTTTGGATCGGTGGAAACTATGGAAAGCAATGGAAGGTAAGACAAATGAAAAGAATGTTGTGCCTTGCTACTTATATTTAGGGTGAAATAGGACAAAGCCTATGGAAGTCGGTAGAAGTCGTATAGTGTTTTTTTTCACTCCAGTTTTGGGATGAAATGGAAGGAAATGAGGGAAATTATATGCAAATAGAAAAATGCCATTGAAAAATACTTACCAATGTTTTATAAAAAAAATATGAAGATAACTTTATTAATCACTAACTTCATTTTTTTTCTTTTCCTTCATTTCTTTCGTAAGTTATGAAACATAAAATAAAGATTCACTCCTTCTCATTTTCATTCATTTTGACTTTCTTTCATTTCTTTCATCCATTTCCATCTATTTTTACTTTGGACAAAGTTACCAATCACAACATTAATTTGGCTATTAATGTAGAGTCTTATTTATAGAAATGGAAATATGCATAATTAAGAAGTAGCTATTCGTAGGTAAATTTGTAGCCTAGTATCCCCTCCTCCTTATTGCAGTTGGAAAAAAATGAAAAAAAAAAAAGATTAATAAGCAACTATTCATTTGAAGTAATCAAAAGTCATTTGAATAGCAATTTTGTAGAATGAATGTGGCAATGGCTTTATAAATAGAAAGCTACTTTATTCTTATGAATTCAACTGCCATATTGGGATCAGACCCTTATACGTTGATATAGATTATGTCCATGATACCGAAAAAGGAAGACAATTTTGTTTTAAAACTTTAGTATATTATAAAATCGCATGTTTAATAAGAGATTTATTATAAATAGAAAGTAAAATTTATTTTTAACATGCATATACTATAAATAGAAAGTTTTACTATTTTCACAAAATTATAAAAATCGCATATAAGATATGCAACATTTACTAAAAGGGAAAATTGCATCTTATACATATAGATTGATAAACCGAGAATTTTTTACATAGTTCTAGACATCAATGATCACTAACAAAGATTAAAGTTGTCTATACTAATCAATCTACTTTGCCTACTTTAGGTCATAGGTTATGCGGGTCATAATTTTTTAGCCATTCTATCTTGTATGGGTCGCTTAGATTTTCTTTTTCATTTTTGTTTTTGTAAAAAATTTATATGTTAATTTTTAATTAAAAAAATCGTATATGAATACTTGTTTTCACAATCTCTTAAAGGTAGTTGTCTTAATTTGACTTAGATAACAACCACTTAACATCTAACTACATTATCACTGCCAAAGTATTTGTGGTGGAGGAAGAGAGAGAATAGATGAGAGCCAGAGGTAAAGTGAGAAGAATAAAGCAACCTAAAAGGAAGAAAAAAAATGAAAGGTGAAAGGGAACTTAATTATATTATTATATACTTCCTATAGAAATTATTATGATGCTATATGATTATTTAGTAAAGTTTGCAAAAGAATTAAAAAGTAAATTCTATATATATATATATATATATTATTTCATGTTCAAGCACATAAGGTGTCTAAAGGACTTTCATGTACACTTTGAATTTCAAAATATATTTCATTCAATTTTTTTTTTTGTTATCATTAATCTATTTATGTAAATACTTTTGAGTTTTTAAAATACATTTAAGAGTACTTATTTATTCAATTCCAAATTTTTTTTAATGTCCTTGATTATTTTTATTTATCTTTTTTAAGGTTATTTTATTTTATTATTTTAAGTTTGTAATTGATATTTTAATGCGAGTTAGCTCACCAACCTAATTTACCATAGGTTGATATGCTTTAAGCCATGGGTTACCTTGGCAGACATTTTGATCTACACATTAAATTGCTAAATTTTTTATCCTAACCATTTTTCAACAAGTTAAATAAGTAAGCTTGCACAACCTACCTTGCATGCTCATGACTCTTTCTTATCGTAAAATTCATCACTATTGCAATTTTTTTTGTAAATATAAATAGAAAAGGAAGTAATCATAATATAATTTATTGTATAGATTAAACCATGTAAAACTAAAATATGTATCTATATAGTTTTATATGTAATTTAGATTTTAGTTAATTATAAATTATAAATTATAAATTATTTAACTTTAGTAATATGAAATAATCTAGAAAGAATCTCGAAAAGCCAAAACTAAGAGAAAAAAAAAATTTGAAAAAGAAAGCACAATATTTCATATATAATAAAGATTTATAGAAAATTGTATATTGTCACGATTCGAGGGGTAACATAAACGTGGTAGTCCACCGTACACAATATTAAAGTCTAGAAATAACTTTTTTACTCACGCAAAAGCTTTTATATCATACACAAGTGTACAACACATCAAAGGAAACACATCGGAATAATGCAATTTACTTTGATAACGATTGCATAACAAAGTAGAGGAATACTTAATATTAAACATAAATAAGGTTAATTACAATTCTTAGGCGTATACCCCCACTAATGTTTTCAAGACTACATAATTATGTTTCCTATAAATCTCCAAAATATAAACATATCATATATAACTCATAAGGAAATTACATAAAAGTAAATCTATCCTATGTTTTCGCTCTTTCCACAAGAGTTCAAAGATTTACAAACGATTTCCTTAAT
The DNA here is from genome assembly GCA_024138025.1 of Combretum micranthum. NCBI lineage: Eukaryota > Viridiplantae > Streptophyta > Magnoliopsida > Myrtales > Combretaceae > Combretum > Combretum micranthum. The sequence goes on from JAMXBD010001617.1 coordinate 209,713, forward strand.
ATTCTGATCCTCGAATGTGACGGTAAACATACTTGTTTTAACAAAGGCCTATGGGGGTGTAAACTTACAACGAGCTTAGTGAGATATTTTCTTTTATTCACATCATGATTTCAAACAAGTTTATTAATTTTCACGCATATGTTATGCAACAATCATATAATTACACAAATATATATGGTTATCTAGAGACCATATGTAGAACTGATTTACCTCTCCATACCAAGGGTTCGAGAATGGTAATTGAAGGTCTTCATGATCTTCTGCTGCTAACCCCGAGCACTCTATTCTCAGCAATCGATTAGTGTGACTCATCCTTGGAATTTATTCTCGGTACACCTTAGTTTTCTAAGAATGAGCATTGCCACGAGCTATCTTGGCCTCAGACCTTCCGATTCTTTGCATAGGAGTAGCAACTTTTGATATGTGAATTGACGAATGCAATGCATGTTCATTTAATTTATATTGAAGTTAGGTATGATTATGGTATATTTAAAGGCGATCGAACAATCATCATACACACTAAGCAACATGTAATATTAATGATATAATTAAATAATCATTTGTGGGTTCCGATATGCTTACCTTTCATTATCATACATACATAAGAAACATATACATATGACCTCATACCCCATACATATTTATTTTATCTTGTACCTATAGATCTAGCAAAATCCCATATTCTTCGCCACCTAGACAAAAAAAAAAAAAAAAAAAAAAAACTGGGATGAGTATTTCATAAGTTCTACTTAAATTTTCTAATTTTATTTGGCTATTTTCATCAAAATTCATATTATATGAAATCCCAACTTAAAAATGGCTATAACTTACTCATTTTAACTCGGAATTTCACATATAAGATGTTGTTTTCTATCTAGTCGAAGAGATCTATCTATTTCTAAGAATATTTTAACATTTGAAGTCATTTGGGTTGAAAACGGGTTAGCATAACTCCAGCATGAAAATTCCAGCCTCAATTTGTAATTTTTCTCAATTTTGTTTCATCCAAAATTCTATAGCAAACACATAAATATTTATATAGTTAAAAATCTTTTTAATATATACATAGACTCATATTATATGCAAGATTCTAGTGATGTTTTCTTAGAAATAAAATTTGTAAACAATTTTTATGAAAGGTAGAGTGCAGTGAAGCATCATTCTTTGACTTGTGATTTAATTGCTACTTTGTGAATATGTGATTCGGTTGACAGGATAAATCATAATTCATATATGTATTTGAAAATTTTTTTAAAGGTCTTATATTTATTCACAAATTTTTGCTTAACAGTTCATTTTATATAACATGATTTTGTGACAAAAACCCAAGTGTAGTTTTCTTTATAAAAATTTCTTAAGTTTTATTCTTTCAACAAAATTCTAATTCTTAGTTTTGTCAATGTGAAACTCAATTAAAGGAATTCATGTTTCCATATTTATTTTGAGTTATGAATATTTTTTTTTTACGCTAAACTTCCTTTAACTAATTATTTTCGAAACATGAACCTTTATATGGTTGTGAGGAAAAATTATCCTAAGTTGTATAAAAACGTTTTAAGTTTTAGCTTATGTGGAAAATTAAAGGAATAGCTTGTTTTAGATTCTTATTCTCATAATAAATCTTTTCTAAATCCATAATTTTTCAATATATGGAACCTTTTGGAAAAATCTTATTGTTTGTATTTCCTTAATTTCCTAAAAGAAAATGGATTTTCACTTCATAAAACTTAGTTCCTTACGTTGTACACCGATTTATTCTTAAGTGGATTTTTAACTAGTGAGTTGATTTTAAACTTGATTTAGAAAAATTGTTTGGTTCTTAGTGTTTGTTAAGTGTTGGTGATAATCTTATAATAAGTTTTTTTTTTTAATTATATAAAAAATTATCAACCTTAAGGTTTTAGATGAAAATTTTATTTTGGTAGTTTGGGAAGAGATTAGAGGTCATAACAATACTAAAATCTACGATGAAATTGTCTAAACTTTTGAAAGAATCGTGTTAAAATATATATCTAAGTTTTAATGGGAATTTTTCCTAAGTAACAAATATCATTTTATTATAAAGAGTTTAATTCTTATTTTCTTCATTAAAGAAAGAAATCCTTTTATTTTATTTAGACAACAACAAGATGTCATGCATGGATATAAACTTGTAGTTAAATACCATGAGCAAAACAATTCATATAAAAGATAAAATACATGGAAATTGGATAAGCACATAATAAAAGTCAAGTATTGGAAAGTCTTAGCTTGCATCAAAACTTCTAACTTAGAAATGCAAGTCCTTTAACAAAATAAGAAAATTTTGAGTCTTAGATTTATTTCAAGGCTCCTTGGACTTAAATTGTGGACAAGTCCAAAAAAGAAGGAAGAAAAATTGTTTTGACTTAAATTGTGGACAATGAATAGTAAACTAGACAAATAAAATACTGGTAGTAATGAAAATACGCGTAAACGGGCTATATTAGATATTTTTAGATTCCAAAAATTTCTAAAACTTATATTTTTGGAATCCCATATTATAACAAGTTAACAGTATTATCGGAATATTTTCATTGTTCAATGCATTAGGATATAGTTTTGAAATTTGTTCCTGTTTGGGTTCGAAACGAACTAAATTTCGATGAATTTGATATTTTTAAGCTTCACTAAATTATTACGGACTATAACCTATTATCAATTTAATTTTATTGTTTAAGAGTTTAGAGCGCGGGATTGCCGAATTTAGTCTTATTAGGGCTTCTTATTGGCCTAGTTGACTTTTAGGGATTCGGTTTTAATTCCGGCTTTAAAATTTACTTGTAAGATTAAAAATTTTGGATTTATGAATGTTTCATAATTTTGGTTCAAAATTTAAGTTTTTACTTTATTTTTATGATTTATTTAGTATTTAAAAATTCTTGGAATTGTTTAATCGAGTTTAGGGTTATGGGTTGACTCTGTTTTAACTTTTAGTGGTAATTGAAAATTTTTATTCTAAAATTCATCGAAGGGTTTAAGGTTTTAGTATTTTGTCGTTGAGTGTTACTTGGACATATCGTCTTGATTTGTTTGTTAGGGATCAGATAGACGATTTGCTTCACGTATAGATTTCGAATCAAATGATTATTAAATTTCTATCTTTATTTTTAAAGTTTCTCTTTTTCTCAAGGTTTTCGAAAGTTTGTATTTTGACCTTATTTAGGATTCGGTTTTAATTTGAGTCAATTTTCAGGGTCTAGGTTTTGGTATTTATCTTTAGGATTATATTCTAAGAATTTTGAAAAATTCAGGAGTTTACAACCTACTCATTTAAAGAAAGTTGTCCTCAAAACAGGGGCGGATCTAGGGGGGCCAATGGGGGCCCTGGTCCCCCAAGACCAGGAAAAATTAATTTTTAAATGTATTTTGAAAAAACAAAAAATCATATGTTACATTTATTATAAAGATAGAATAATGACATAAAATTAAGTGTAGTGTAGAGGTTAAGTACCTTCTTTTACATTCAAGAGGTTATGAGTTCAAATCCCATTAGTGTATTTTTTTTTTTTTTACTTTTTCATGCATTTTTACACTGTATCTTTTTTAATTTTTTTTTTTTACTTTTTCTTTTACAATAACTAATAACATGAAATTCTTTATCATAAACAATAATTTATTATTTCCACTTACCATTGAATCTTATTGCACACTGATTATATAATTTGATTTAGTAACTTTTTTCCTTCAATTAATGTTATTAAAATGTACATGAATTAATGAAAAGCTATCTATCTACATATTTTTATGATCCATTCATACTAATAGCAATCATATTACACATTAATTTTATATTTTGATTTAGTAATATTATTTTTTTTCTGCATGCAATGTTAAGAAATTAACACGAATTATTGAATAAATATCATATTTAGATATATTTTATTATTTATTTTTATTAAAGAAAGATTTATATAGATATTTAACTTATATATTTTTTTAATAATGAATTTTCAAGTAACATATGTACCATCTCTATGAAGGCATTAAATACTTTTAATTATTATTTGACTGATTTTTTTCATGATGTTTTTAAAGAAAACATCACATAAAAATCATTATGAAATTATCATAAATATATAAGATCTAATATAATTGTAACAGCGAGTGAATATAAATAAATAATTTTAAGATTAACTTAATTAAAATCCAATGAACCTCCTCCCCCCCCCCCCCCGAGTCATATCATCCTGCGTCCGCCACTGCCTCAAAACTTGTTATGCATATGTAACTTGGTGAAAAGATTTATGTCATACTTCATTAGCATTCCTGACATATGGGATTCATCGTACTTTATTTTTTAATACTTATGTTTGTTAAGTTTATCTCTTACAAATATGACGATTACATTGTTTTGTTTCCTTAGCCCCATTTATTTGATATTTCGTTAGTTTCATTTTCACAAAAAAGGATTGAGAGTTTTTAATAGCTCTCCTTTCGCCAATAGTTATTTGGTTTATTCTTGACTTGGTGATTTTTGAGAATTTTCCAACATTTCATTAGTTTTATGTGTTTATATGTTATATTCTATGCAATATAGCATATGTCAATCAATAAGATTTGGTTTAATGATTTCAACCTTCACTTTACTTGAATTTTGGAGGAGACTCAGACTCAACCAAGACGATGGACGACTAACAGTTGACCTAACTCAACTCCAAACCAACGACGACACATAATGACATGACAACTCAACAAAAGGAGGTTGTAGACTCGCTTTTCTATTCTTATATGAATATATATGTGACATTGTGCATATAAAATACGTTATGTTCATATTCTTTTCATTGTTAAGGATATCATTGTTTTATAATTTTTATTTATGTGGTCATCTCAACAAGGTTAAAGTTAAGATTACGTTGTTGATTGCGAAAATTATGTGGAATTATATTTTGAATATTTGTTATTAATAGCTCTAACTTTTTAGACAACACTTAAAATATTCAAGCTTTTAATGTACTTTGTTTTGGTGATTTTTAGCATTGCCAAGGGGGATGGATTTGATTTGGTTTTGATATTTGATTTGTACTAAATTTTTGTCAATCTTTTATCTATCTATTCTATATTAGGTTAGTACTGGCATTACTAACCTAACCAACGAACTGTTCTTCTAGTTTTAGTGGTGTACAAGGATATTCGAACATCTAAGGGTGTGAAGTTAACCTGATACTGAGTCGCATCCACAACTATCCTCGTTTTTGTAGTAGCGAGTTCCATTTCCTTGTCACTAGCTTCTTCATAAACCCACTATCCATGTAAGCTGTATATACTTGTTCTTGGTAAAGATACTTCCAAACAGTTCTTTTCCTTCTTTCTGTTGTTACTCCATTCTTATTATATCTCCTTCTGTTTCTAGATCAATGTGATGACTTGATGTATGGGTTATTCCGTCCAGGGCACACGTTGGCCAAATGTCCCGTTTTTGTGCAAATAAAGCATGTGATAACAGTCTTCTTGGGACAATTTTCAATTTTGCGATTAGGGTTCCCGTAGAGATAACACTTAGACTATAGATGCAGGCATTGCATCGGATAATGCTTCCTTCCACATTTCCAACATTGTATCTCTTTTGTAGTTAAGTTCCCGCCCTTATTCGAACCATTAATGGGTTAGAGTATTTTGAATTTGGCACTTGAACTTGTTTCATAAAACGGTATCCTCTCAAACCTTATGATATTTCTTTCCATCATTTATCGCCTTCTTTTTCTTGCATTCTCCACAATTCTAGCTCTTTTCAATAATCTGACTCGAAGATCTCCCTCTAATCCATTCAGATTCACTTGTCTTTGGAGTTTCTCACTATGCTTATATGACCCAGGGCATATTGCAATAATCTACTAAACTCTGTTTCATATTGCTCAAGATTATGGCCTCCTTGAGATACATAAGAAATCCGCACTATATTGAAGTCTCAAGCTCTCGGGGAAAAAGTTCTAGAAGAATTCATGCCTAAACGTTTCCTATGTGACTAGCGGTAGTAGCTCCCTACTCCTAGATTCCCACCATATCCTTGCATTGAATGTTAACATAGTGTGTCGTAGGTGAGTTTGAGGTGTTATGGTATTTCAAAAGCGTCAAAGGATCGTTCTATCTAAGTTAACCAATCCTCAAATTCATCTGGTTTTCCAAAAGCTTCATCAAAATATCAACTGCACTTTATGAAGTTAGGTAACATAGTTTGATAAGGTCTCAGTGATAGTGGTTCAATTGGTGCTGGTGCAATAGGTGGTGTTGGAACCTTTGTTTCTTGCCGCTTGCGCTAGTGTAGCTAGTACGGTACTGGCATAGTACGACCTTGTTGCATGTGATCTCTCATTAAGTTGGCAAGTTTTTCAATATCAGTTTGGACTTCTCTTGGTTGATTCGATTGTTAAGGTCCTTCTTGGTTCTTAGGTTCTATAGGGGGTATCTCCAATCCATGTTGGCTACGGGTGCGTCTCCTATGCAATCTAAAGTTTTATTAGTTCAGTGCGAGGCTTTCGGGTTTTTATTAAGTTTTAGATGTTTAGAAAGACTTAGGAAAAGATGCCTTAAAGCATTCGAGTACGGAAATACGTAAATATATAAAAGAAATATTGAAAACTTGCAGAAATCAAAGTAAAAATAAAAAGTAAATTCATATCATTAAAGTAAAATATATTAAACAAGAGGAAGGCTTAAATCTTCTATTTACAAAAGTTCAAAGAAAGAATGCAAAACATGATTATAATTTCATCTTATTTTACAAAGCATCACTTAGATTATGTTTACAAAAGCTACACAATACTTCCAAAGGCTTTGTAGAAAATTTAACTTCCATTTTTGCTATGGGTTGCACCTCACAGGATAGGGATATCTCCTTAACATGTTGATTTTATCGATTCCTTGTCTTCATTATTAAGATCTTCTCCCTTTCTCATGTTGTGAGGTGCTGTTGTAGGATATTTGGATCGAATTCCACATTCTCTCTTGAATGAGTCATCTCTCTTAGGGGATGAGATTGGTCGACCAATAGACCTTGCAACTTCAAGCACTCACGTATATAGCGATTTTGTTCATCGCATGTATAACAAGTTATTATGGCATTTTTGTGGAAATTCTTAGTTTGGCGAATGGGGCATCTGCATACATAACATTCCCTCAGTGTCCTTGGGCAATTATTTGTACAGTTTCCTTCCTTAGCATGGACAAAGCAGGCAATACCAGCTTTTTTAAGACAATCACGAATTTTGTGATCAGGGTCTCCACAAAAGTAACACCTATACTGCAACTGGGGCCAACTTTTAGGGAAATATCCTCCTTTGCACTTCCTGCTTTTGACTTTATGAGTTATGGCATTTTCCTTCTTAGATGGTTGGAGTAACTTACCCCTCTTCGCCTTGGGTTTTGAATTAGTTGTGGAGAAAGGCGCTCCTATTGTTGGTGTTGTTCCAAGTTGGGATCTCATAACTGGAGCGGGCTTAAAAATCATAGGCACTTGACGTAAGAACTCTTTTAGCGTATCTATCAGATGTCTTATAGCGGTTAAAATTTCTTGATTTTGATCTTGTGGTGGGGGTGATTCTTGTTCTTGTCATTCTTCGAGAGAGATGTCTACTCGTGGCATAGTCTCCTCGGGTAGTTTCCTAGAACAAGTGAAACGGTCGCATTAGATAACCTTTTTATTTGATTCAGGATTTATGCACACGTTATTACTTTTAGAGAAAAGAAGCATAGCAAAATACTTTATTACACACTTTCATTCGTTTAGTTAGAGGATTGGCGTAGGCACCTAATATTAATCACTTTGGGTCTTATAAACAAAAAAGGATAATATACTATCTTGTTTCTATTTGATGGAGTCGAGTAGGGTTACTATGCATCGAGTCCTATGGGGAGTGCTAAGGTAGACTTAATCTATTCATCTTATATCTCAAATCCTTATCTCCTTCATGTTATTCCCACATCGTCTTGCTATGATCATCCTCCAATTATCACCATTTTCCTCAAGTTCAAGATTAACATTTTAAGGTAAATCTTTTTATGTGATATTTCCATTCATTGTTCGTATCTTCCAAAATATCCTCCAATTATTGTATAAGTATTTTCCACCTTTTTCTAATAATCTCAAGGGTAGGATTTTATTCTTAGATATTAGAAATCGAATCTTATGTGTCATCTAATAGCCACCTCTTTATTTTTAAGGTCAAATTCTACCATTCTAACCTACTAGTATCCTTTTTAAATAATTCCTAAAACCTTGTTACTCTGACACCAACTTAAACTGTCACGCACTAATTGGTACCCTAAACGTGGCAGTCTGCCATACACAATATTAAAGCCTATGAATGATTTTCTTAGTCACGCAAAGGTTTTCATATCATGCATAAGGTGTATAACATATCAGAGAGAACGCATCGGAGTAATGCAATTTACTTTAACAACAATTGAATAACAAGGCAGAGGAATACTTAATATTGAACATGGATAAAGTCAATTACAATTCTTAGGGGCATACCCCCGCTAATGTCTACAAGACTACATAATCACATTTCCCATAAATCTCCAAAATATAAAATATAATATAACTCATAAGGAAATTACATAAAAATAAATCCATCCTATGTTTCCACTTTTTTCCACAAGGGCTCAAAGATTCGCCAATGATTTTCTTAATATTCCGATCCTCAAAAGTGACAACAAACATACCTATTTCATCAAAGGCCTATAGGGGTATAAGCTTATAACGAGCGTAGTAAGATATTCTCTTTTATTCGCACCATGATTTCAAATAAGTTTATTAATTTTCACACATATGCTATGTATGCTATGCAACAATCACATGAATACACAAAAATATATGGTTATCCGAAGAGCATATATAGAATGGATTTATCCCTGCGTATCAAGGGTTAAGGAATGGTAATTGAAGGTCTTCACGATCTTTTGCTGCTAATCCCCGAGCACTTTTCTCTCAGTGATCGATTGGTACGACTCATCCTTGGAATTTATCCTCGATACGCCTTAATTTTCTAAGAATGAGCATGGCCATGGGCTATCTTGGTGTCGGACCTTTCGATTCTTCGCGTAGGAGTAGCAGCTTTTGATATGTGACTTGACGCATACAATGCATATCCATTTAATTTCTATTGAAGTCAGGTATAATTATGGCATATTTAAAGATGATCAAACAATCATCATACACACATAAGCAATATGTAATATTAATGATATACTTAAATAATCATTTGTGGGTTTTGATATGCTTAGCATTCATTGTCATACATACACAAGAACATACACATATAACCTCATACCTCATACATGTTTATTTTATCTTATACCTATAGATCTAGTGTAACTATCTACAAGCACAAGTAAGGTAATGAAATTAAGAGGGGAAAACCCACTCGTCCATATCGTAATCTTCTTAGTTGTAGTATCTTCAGTGAATAATCCTATATTCTTCGCTACCTAGATAAAGAAATACTCGGGATGAGTATTTCATAGAAGTTCTACTTAAACTTTCTAATTCTATTGGCTATTTTCGTTCAAAATTCAAATTATGTAAAATCCTAACTTAAAATGGTATAACTTACTCGTTTTAACTCAAATTTCGCATATAAGATGTCGTTTTCTACCTAGTCGAAGAGATCTATCTATTTTAAGGTTATTTTTAACATTTGAAGTCATTTAGGTTGGAAAACGGGTCGGCAAAACTCTAGCACGAAAATTGCAACCTCAATTTGTAATTTTTCTCAATTTTGTTTCATCCAAAATTCTATCACAAACACATAAATATTTATATAGTTGAAAAATCCTTTTAATATACATAGACTCATATTATAGGCACAATTCTGGTGATGTTGTCTTAGAAATAAAATTTGTAAATAATTTTTATGAAAGGTAGAGTTTAGTGAAGCGTCATTTGTGATTTAAATTACTATTTTGTAAATATGTGATTCGATTGACAGGATAAATCATAATTCAATATATGTATTTAAATTTTTTATAAAGGTCTTATATTTATTCACAAATTCTTGCTTAACAACTTATTTTATATAATACGATTTTGTGACAAAAACCCAAGTGTAGTTTTATTTAAAGAATTTCTTAAGTTTGATTCTTTCAACAAAATTCTAATTCTTAGATTTGTAAATGTGAAACTCAATTAAAGAAATTCATGTTTCCATATTTATTTTGAGTTCATGAATATTTTATTTTTTACTTTCAACTTTCTTTAACTAATTATTTTTCAAAACATGAACCTTTATGTGGTTAAGAAAAAATCATCCTAAGTTGTATAAAAACATTTTAAGTTTTAGCTTATGAGAAAAATTAAAGGAATAGCTTGTTTTAGATTCTTATTCTCATAATAACTCTTTTCTAAATCCATAATTTTTCAATATATGGACCTTTATTGGAAAAATTTATTGTTTGTATTTCCTTAATTTCCTAAAAGAAAATAGATTTTCACTTCATAAAACTTAGTTCCTTACATTGTACATCGATTTATTCCTAAGTGGATTTTAAACTTGGCTTAGAAAAGTTGTTTAGTTCTTAGTGTTCGTTAAAGTGTTGGTGATAATCTTATAAATAAGTTTTTTTTTAAATTATATATAAAAATTTATCAACCTTAAGGTTTTAGATGAAAATTTTATTTTGGTAGTTTGCAAAGAGATTAGAGATCTACTTTAGTTAAATTTTGAAAAAAAAAGTATAATAACAACACTAAAATCTATGATGAAATTTTTAAACTTTTGAAAAGAATTGTGTTAAAATATAGATATAAGTTTTAATGGGAATTTTTCCTAAGTAACAAATATCATTTTATTATAAAGAGTTTAAGTCTTATTTTCTTTATTAAAGAGAGAAATCCTTTTATTTTATTTAGACAACAACAAGATGATCATGCATGAAAATGAACTTGTAGTTAAGTACTATGAACAAAATAATTCATATAAAAGATAAAAGACATAGAAATTAGATAAACATATAGTAAAAGTCAATTATTGGGAAGTCTTAGCTTGTATCAAGACTTCTTGGACTTAGACATAGGCAAGTCCTTCAAGAAAATAAGAAATCAAATAAGAAAATCATGGGAGTCTAGTCTTAGATTGTGGACAAGTCCAAAAAAGAAGGAAGGAAAATTTTTTTGACTTGATAAGGATAAGTTTAAGACTAGAAAGACTAGTCTTAATATAATAGCATGAAATAATTAAACAAATTGCAAAGCATGAATGAATAAAAGTTAAGTTAGTGAGTTTGTATGCTCAAAGAAATATATATACATTAATATATTTAGTAACATATAAAAGTTAGATTAGAGCAATAATAACAATACAACAATATAACAGCAATAAAATAACATAATAACATAATGAAATTTTGTGCATGAACAAGAACAAAACGTGAAGATAGCTTTGCTTCCACAACATTCATATGTTTAAGAAACACACATTGTGGTTATGTTAAGTTACACGACATGAAGAATTAATTTTGGGAATTTTTACCTAAGGTCAATGGAGGATTTGAAGATAGAAGAAACAAATGAGTAGTGTTTTGATATTTCTTAAAGAGAAGTGGATGGTAGAGAGTGTTTGAGAGAGAACTTTTAGAGAGAAAAGTTGAGAGGAAAATTTGGTAAAGTTTTGGTGTGTTTTATGAGATGTGTGAAAGAAGTGGATGGAAAATGGGGTATTTATATAAATATGGAGGGAAATTATTATAATAAAATAAATTGAAAAAGAATAGAAATTGAGAGAGAGAGAGAGAGGGGAGGTTGGCGACAGCCATGAAGGAGAGAAGGGAGAGAGAGTGATTTGTTTTGTTGTTTTGTAATAAAAAGTAATATACATAAGATATAAAGATGTAAAGTAGTATTGGATAAATTATAAGAAAGTAGATATATAGGTAGTAAGAGTAGGTATTAAGGAAAGTAGAAATAAATGAATAGTAGAAATAGTACAATGAATAGTAAACTAGACAAATAAAATACCGGTAGTAATAAAAATACGCGTAAATGAGCTATATTAGATATTTTTGGATCCCAAAAAATTCTAAAACTGATATTTTTGGAATCCTCGTATCATTACAAGTCTAATGGTATTATCAAAATATTTTTACTTTTTGGTGCATCAAGACATGGTTTTCGAAATCTGTTCTAGTTCGGATCGAAACAACTAAATTTTGAAAATAAGATATTTTTGAGCTTTACTATATTATTACGAACTATAACCTTTTATTAACGTAATTTTATTGTGTAAGGATTTAGAGAGCGAGATTACTTGATTTAGTCTTACTAAGGATTGTTGTTGGCCTATTTGGCCTTTAGGGATCCGGTTTTAATCCCGACTTTAAAATTTACTTGCAAGATCATAAAATTTTTGGATTTATGAGTGATTCATATTTTTGGTTCAAAATTTAAGATTTTACTTTATTTTTATGATTTATTTAGTATTTAAAAATTTTCAGATTGTTAAATCAAGTCTAGGGTTATGGATTGACTTTGTTTGACTTTTGGTGGTAATGAAAATTTTTATTCTAAAATTCATCGAAGGGTTTAAAGATTTAGTATTTTGTCGTTGAGTGTTATTTAGACATATTGTCTTGATTGGCGTGTAAGGACCAGATAGATGATTTGTTTTACGTACGAATTTCGAATCAAATAATTATTAAATTTCTATTTTTATTTTTAAAAGTTATCTTTTTCTCAAGGTTTTCAAAAGTTTGTGTTTTGACTTTTAGGATTCGGTTTTATTTTCTTGGGTTGATTTTCAGGGTTTTGGTTTTGGTATTTATCTTTAGATTATTTTCTAAGAATTTCAAAAAATTCAGAGGTTTACATTGATGAAAGTAATGATAGCATTTTTGCATTTGAGTGTATTAGGAAAAGATCCCTTTTCTTAAATACTACTAAAATAATGGATTACAATATGTGGAAAATTCTATGATCCCATCGTTAATTTTGAAGGGATAGGTCCCGTCCCTATCCAATGGTTACACTATATCCAACTGTGATCGAATCATTAAAATAATTAATATTTCATTTATTATATTTATTTTAACTTTTAAATTAATAGCGGGACGGTCCCGTCAATGGGACCATATAATCTCTCTACAATATTTGTGATATAAAAGAGAAAGAAATCAATAGGCATGATAAATTAGGAAAAAAAAAGTAAATAAAGAATTGATGTCAATAATTATAACAAGTTGAATACTTCTTAAACAAGTTTATCAAACTTGTAATTTTATAAAAATCGTTAAAACTTCTATGGTTATCCCATTAATGAAACCGTCGAGTCAAACATCTCACCATTAAAATAATTAAAGTATTTTAGTGGTGAGATCATGGCTGGATGTGAATTTGAGTTTTTAAATAACCAACATGATTGATGTTACTAATAACATGATGAGACAATAGAATTTTCCAACTATTAAAGAAAAATCTATACAAAATAGCTTGAAAAAGCTATAAATGTGCTAGTAATAATTGTAGACAAATTGAAACACATAGTAAATATCAAAATAACGGTGAACAAAGTGGAATTCTTTTATGTTATTTTCTTTAAAAAGGGTTATAAATTAAAAAGAACCTTAATTTATCTTGAATTCTTGATATACACATAAAGTAAAGTTCTATTATAAACTTTGCAATAAAAATTTGAGATTAAATGAGGGATATAAACATCAAATAGAGGAGAAAGAGAATCAAAATTAGATAGGGATCATCTAATAGTTAATGAGCTAATAAAAATGTGATTGTAGTTTTTATTTTTTAGCTCATTTGACTTAAATAGATAAAATTAGTTAGTTAAAAGTAAGATTTACCAAGTTCAATGTTTTGATTTATGATTCTTTTAGAATTTACATAAAAACTATTTATGAATAGGTCAACATAAAATTATATGGATAAAATGGCTATTTTGAGAACTTTATTTTGTAGGAATTTATGCTTACCTTATTACATTTGGTAACATTGTCTAAAAGCTCCAATGGGATACTTGATGTTCATTGAACCAAACCAAATCGCAAAATAAATTTTTTTTTAATATTTCAGTTTGATTTGGTTCGATTTAGGAAAAGTCCAAATGGTTATTATACAATTTGAGGTCAAATTGAACCAAACCATTTGAACTTGAATCGAATTGCTTCACATTAAAAGAAATGAAAAAAGGAGCCATTTTATTTATTGATAATTCTTAAACATTAGATATTAGGGTCACATGTGACATTTCACACTAATATCGTATATGCATGTAATATATTAGAATAGACTTGAAATGGAATCACAATTCTAAATTATAATACCATTCTTGTGTTTAAATGCATATTTGGAAAGGAATTTAGTAGGATTTCAATTTATAGATTTATTAGGAGAAATTGTAATTCCATCCCAATTTATGAAAAGTAAATTGCATTACCACATTTATAATATTTATAAATATAAATGGTGTATATATACATATATATATTTACATAATACATCGTTAAATGTATTATATATCTAATAATATTAAACAAGCAATCTTTTACTAGTCTCAAAAAAATAAATAGGCTTTTAATTCCTAAATAAAAGATAAGTTTTTAATACTGCACATCTTTTGACACACTAATTATATTTTTCTATAAATATTTTCCTAAAATAATAGAATAATTTTCAATAAATCATGATGTCTTTTATTATTATTTTCAAAATCTTTTCTGTATGTTTTCCTATTTTATTTGATTGATTTTGAAACCTTACTAAAACTATAGAAAAGGTTTTCATATATTTTAATGTTCCTTATTATTATTTTCAAAACTTCCACAGCATCTTTTTCTATTTTGTTAATTGTAAATTCTTCCTAAAACTAGCAGATATACATAAAAAAAGAATTTGGTCAAAAGACATGCATCAAATTAAAATGAAGCGATATATTAGAGGTTAGATTATGCACAATTATTTAATTAGTATAATGGATATTTAAATACATTATAAGGGAATAATAATATAAATAAACATGGAATTAATGCAAAAGAATGATTTTCTTAGTTAGCATTATAGATTTATTAAGAATATATGTTACTTTAAATTCATATTCAAAAATATTTTTAGGATGTGATAATATATATATATATATATCTAAAGTTATTAAATACATGACCTAATATAATGATTAGTGACTTTAATTTTTGCACATTGTTCTTCATTCTAAACATCTTTTTCTTTTTATTGGGAACTTAAATGACTAGTAATATTATTTATTAGAATAAAATGCTTTTAAATGTGGTTCAAATAAAACCAAATTGCATTTGAAGTGGTTTGATTCAAAGCCCCAAATCGTTAAAAGTAGTTCAGTTCATTAAGGGTTTAAACTAAACCGTTTCAAATGCGCTTTAAACGATTTGTTTTGGTTTGATCCTTGAACCAAAACAAACCAAACCAAATCATGAACACTTTCGATACTAGTTTGTGAGTCAGACATGTTGAGGCTTATATTATTTAAAAACATAGCCTTGGCTTTTATTTTTGGGCCACTTAAGACAAGCATTTCTTATACTACATATTAAAAAAGCCTGGAAGTGTTAGGCAAGTTTTTTTACTAGGGTGGCTAGGCATCTTCCAAGTCTATCCTTGAGTACTACTATTTTGACTCAAAGAAGAAAATAAAAGCTAAAAAAACAGAAAACTCACAAGTTATACAGTATAGAATTTTTCCACCCAATCTATACTAGGGTACAACCAGATCGGATTTCAGACGGGTCATATGAACCCAAACCTGAACTCGCTATACTATAGGTAGGGGGGGCAAAAAAACCAACCAAATCAAATCAATCTGTAACCGAACCAATCAAAACTAAAAATATGGTTTTTTTTTTCATGGTTTGGTTTGAAAATTTTTCAAATCCAACCAATCCGTAAATTTATGGTTTGGATTGGAAGGTAAACCAAATCAATCCATAAAATCGAACCAAACCATTTTAGAAAAATATAATAATATTTTACTATATGTTTATATGATTTCATTTGATATTTATTATTTGGTGAATATTAATTAAAATCAACTTGTTCTCTTTAAAATTTTTTAAGCTCATGATATGTAATTTTTTGTTGATGATGAACTATTGTTTTTTTTAATAGCTTTTAATTTTGTAAAGTATAAAATTTATTTATTCAGTTATAAACTTTTATTATGTATTAATTGTTTAATATATCTTGTCAGCTAGTCATTTATTCATTGATGAATTTTGTTAATAGATGATTTTTTATTTTAGCTAAATTATTGGTAGATATTGACATGATGGTTATTAAAAATAATAAATTATGACTTACTATGTTGGTTAGTGAATGTATTTTATAGGTGGATAATTGATTTTATAGATAACTATAGATTAAAAGTATGATGAATTTATAAAGTATTTTGTCATGGTTTATAATATCAACTTTGTAAAATGATATAAATATTTAAGAATCTATACAAATGTAAAAAAACTAGAACAAGGAAAATTTTTAGTTAAAATTTTACTTTAAACCGTAATCCAAACAGAACCAAACTGTTATTTAATGATTTAAAACATTTATAATCCGAACCAAACCATTACTTAATGGTTTGGTTAACGATGGAAAAAAAAAACCAAACCGTAATAGTTTGGTTTGGTTTTAGGAAAAACCGAACCAAACCGATCCGTGCCCACCTCTAACTATAAGGCATATCAAACCTGACCCTATAATCTTATAGGGTTTTCCTTCTATATCCAAACCCACCCTACAGAGTTTAGTCTAAAAGCCGCCACTCGCCCAATTACCCTCCACTATTAACTTGATTACCCGCCTAACCATCCACTCAATTATCAACTCGAACTTGCTTTACCTATTTTTTTTTTTTTCAATAGATTTAATAGACTTAAGCCAATAAAAAAATAGTCTAATAATATAGCAATTAAATTTAGTCCATTACTATGTTTATATTTAGTAAATGTATGTACATTACAAACTTTTTTTTATAGGACAAACGGATCGGGTGGTATCCATCGGGTTTTAGTAGTATCAAAACCCGACCTTATACAGGATTTTTTACCTATGTCCAAACCTGACTCTATTATCCTATAAGGTTTTTATTGGATTGGATGGGTTGGAAACTCGTTAATGGCCGATCTAATTGCATCCCTAATCTATACTTATCTCCTAGTTAATACGATGCAGTGCTAAGTATATGACGTTCCATTTTATGTTATAAGGTGTTGAAGTTTGTACAAAATTGGGCCTGACTTGTGGAACCTTTTATGTACATTTGTCTTTCAACAAGTACCTATAATATCATCATAGTCGTTTGCTATAAGGTCCAATATCCATCATATACTTTCAATTTAACTTAAATTTAACTTCTATACTTCAATTAATACCATGTGTCATCAATCGGACCTCTAGCATATAACATTTCACTTAAAATTCATGCTAAATTATATCCAAACTTCACTTAATGAATCCTATTGGACAAATTTAGCTCCTAAAAATAAGAAGACGTCGATAAAAGAGATCGTGGTGCCACCTCTAATTGCGAACGTAGGTGAGTTGACTGTTGCAAATTTTGACTTGCTATAATCCTTGGACTCTTTACTGCTCCCTTCCCAGCTCACATTTGCTATTTTGTAGGATTGATCTGACCCACTGGGTCAGGCTCAAACACCTTGGACGAGAAGAAAGAGACAATAAGAACACAATTTAAATTCAACATCCATAACATCGTCATATGCTTCCGCTGTAAGTTCCAATATCGATCACACTCACTCAAGACAAACTTAAATTCAAATTTCGCACTTCAATTAATACCGTGTTTCGTCAATGAGACATTTGGCATATAACATTATGCTTATAATTCAAGATTACCTTCTTAAGATTAAATATACTCTACTTAGTTAAGATAAAATAAATCCACACTTCACTTAAAACCCAAATTCTATCAAACGAATCCTCATAAACAACTAAAAAACGCATGATTAAGTACTTAGAACCTTAGATCAACAAATTTTATCAAACATATCTTGATTCTAGCTCCCAAATATAAAGGGACATGGATACCCAAAGGAGATCACGGTGCCATCTCTAGCTGCCAGTTTTAAGTGATATTTCGTTTCTCCACTTTTCTTAAATTCAATAAATCACCAAACTCTATTATCTTATCAAACTACAATGAAATTCTTTTAGCTACAGAGATCAAGCATTCTTACCAGTCTCGAATATAACCTTCATGTGTAGCTTCTTCAAGTCTTAAATAAATTCTTTTAGCAAACTTGTGAGTTACATATATATGTATAATTAAAACAAAAAACCTATTTTTGTTTAGTATATGTATGCGTGTGTATTTTCTACCACTCTTACTGATTTCTTTTTACTTTTAAATTTCAATTAAAATCAAGTTATGGAAGGATTAAATAGAATTCTCCATTCTTAGTTGTACTATACTCATCTATTTATTCATAAATCTATATATCTTATTGGAATTTAACTTTATTTTGTAATTTAAGACTGAATGTGAGTAGTTGCCTATGAAATACCCAAAACTTGGTTCAGTTCGAACTGAATTTGTAACAGCTAAGGTTGATTTTAAAATAAAACTTGAGTCAAACTCAAGGTTGATAATTTTTTAATGGAGTCGACCTCCATCCTTTAGAAGCACGGCCAACCTGCAGCCATGCAAAGAGAAAGTAGAGTATGGACCATGGAGGGTTATTTTTTTATTCTACATCCTGCTTGATTTTGAAAAGCACACCATATATCTTCATCATCTCCCTCCTTATTTTAAAACAACTAAATTACTACAATAGTCCTACTAAGTTTATACTAATCTATGAACAGCTTTGGTAATTTTATTAGCTCTTTAAGAAAAGATCTATTTTTCGAGATAGATTACTAAAATACCATTGCTTAGCAAATTAGTTGTAAGGGTACTGCAGTAATTTGGAAATTGTTTTTATCAATTATATTATAAAAATAGGTAACATCTATGGAGATTTTATTTAGAAGAAAACGAACCCAAGCATCCTCAGTCAAAACGCTGATGTCTACTGATCGGTCTTTTCCATCACTTGTAAAATCATTTTGTTTGACAATGATCTAAAAAATTAAAAAAAAAAAAAGCAAGAGTGCATATTCCCTAATTTCTTAAATTAAATTTATTATTTCTAAACAACAAAGTTAACAAGAAGAACAAGACTATTGATACAATTGAACCCCCAATCATCATCATCATCATGACTACGTTGTTCAAACTCAGAAAAGAAAAAAAAAAAAAAAGGATCAATTAATTTTGCATATTCAAAATTCTAATTCCACGCGCTCTGGAAGCGCAAAACAAAACCAATGGTATTTAAATTCCCGCATAATTCATAAGATAGGGTTCTACTTCAACCGATGCCAAGCAAGCAACAACTTACTGATAATCCGAGACTGTGCTCCACCAAAGGAGGATGATTTATCAGAAAAACACCCGATTCGATTGTGAAGATGCAACATCAGAAGGTAAGATCCTTTGGATCCTCAATGATCTTCGCTAAAGTTTGCAAGAAGGCAGCCAAATCAGCACCATAAATCACACGATGATCAGCTGTAACGTTCACCTGTTCCAATCATCAGAAAGAAAGATTTAAGCACCAGGTGGTGACTTTACATGTTTGCCTGAATTCAAAACGGAAAAAAAAAAAAAGAAAAGAAGAAGACATATTGGACATTCATAACTTACCTGCATTTGACTCTTCATCCATTCGACCATCCTTGGAAGCCACAACTGTGGGCTGAGACGCACCAACAGCCATGATTGCACCCTGCATATAGAGGAAGGGACAGAGTTCATGGAATCATTATACATATCCATTTTCGAATCTCTCTGTGAAAAAAGAAACTTTGAGATTCCAGAGCTTTATGTTCAAATAACTTACGGTTCCTGGAGGTAAAATTGCATCAAAGCGGTCCTCCAAACATCCCAAGGTTGGAAAGTGTAAAGGTACCTGTAATGGTAACCCAAAAATAAAAAAGGCATGATAGGCAAACAGTAGTAATATGGATGGTTAAATCCCCTCAAATTATTTACGGATCATGGCTGTGAGCTACCCATATTATTTAAAAAAGAAAAACCACTATGGGTGTGGATGAAATGAAGTTGAGGGACTTGAACTACGAAAAACCATCCCAAGCAGTAAGAACTAAAAACTAGGGCGAAGAAATTCAACATCTGAGAGCATAAGTATTCCATTCACTTCATACTGAAATAACCCCATTGCTAAGAGAATGAATTGATCCCTGCACTTGCAACAACTGCACAGATTGACCAACAACAAGGGGGTAACATATAAGAAACAGCTCCTGCAAGCTCCAAAGATTTTAAGGATTCCGTGGACAAACAAAAACAAAAATAGAGACCCAACCAGAGCTAAAAGCTAAGCATCAGCAGATCAGAAGTGCAAGACAAAAGCCTGTCTGTGGAACAAGATCCCCATTATAACAAGTGTCATAATCCTTTTCTGAAAGTTGCTTTCTATTATCCTGCCTGATAATTGTTATGGTTATACATAATGCACATAAGAAATGAACTTCTGCTAGAAACAATTTACCGTGTGAAAGATTTCTAAGTAGTTATACCAAGTACTTTCTCAAGTAAAGTGGATGAAGATAAATTATCTTTCCTGGCAGATAAATCACAGGACTATCTTACTTCTACCATTGGGACATTTTCTTTTTCCACTTGCAGACAATTTAATGGGCAGATTTAATAGCTGAAAAGCCATTATCTCTTTTTATTATTTCTAATGAAAATGACTTCTTATTAGAATGAATTAATTAATTCAAATAGAAAATACTACACTAACAAAGAAAGCATGAAATAAAAACCGAAATTGAGAACATAAATCATTTTGAACAACTGATTAACCCAAATTAGAAGCTACTCGAGTATATCATCAGCTGCAGTTCATTCATAATACTGCATTAATTTATAACACGCCTACTCAGTAAAGCTGTGTGCAATGTCAATCTCAAGAATCTGAATTTCCAATTTGCACAAATGCCCACAAAATTTACTGTATACCAAAACATCCAAGCAAAATTTTTGAGTTGATAAACACAGGATTCGATAAAAGAAAAGAATAATGTCTTGAGCCTCATGAAAAAAGGATGTACAAAGTTTCTTTTTTGGGTGGGGGGTTGTGATTAAGCGTTTTTTGTTGGGTGTCCCACATTAGATAGTTGAACTTTATCAATTTATGCAATTAACTATCTGAAATTTAAAAATATCAATTTACTATCCAAACTTACCAATCTTTGCAATTAGCAATCTGAACTTTGCTAAATTTTGCATTTAACTATCTGAATTTTACTTATTTTTGCAATTAACTATCTCATCTTAGTACTCTGAATAAACTCAAATAGTTCATTAGTAATAAATTAACACTTTCAAACTTTAAGTAGTTAATTGTGTAGATCAATGAAGTTTAAGTACAAAATGTGACATTTACTTCTTTTTGTTCTATAGGTCTTACTAAGAGAGATATTTTTCAAATCTAAAATGGATTTAAATGCAAAGTTCAATAATTTACCAATTCTATGTAACAAACTCAAAAGAGTAGAGGACATGGACAACGACTATTGCCTTTTTGAAGGTAATTGACAACACTCAGTTCTCCACATTTCATTTCACCTAGTTCTTCTGCAATAAATATGTTATTGAGTCATGACATACCAGTAGTGTATTCCTGAGGTTGCAGTTGCTTAGCACGAGCCTTGTCCACCAACTCTTTCCACTTTCTTGACAGAGAATATATATCCACCTGAAAAATATATATAGCAATGTAATCAGATGATAAAAGAAAATTACTGTGCACTACCAAAATGCAGCATGGTTACCTTATCAGCATCCTGAAGTACGGGAGTTATCAACCCACCATCGATAGCAACAGCAACAGCAACATTGATGCTGCTATTATATGTAAAGCTCTTCCCATCTCTGCAACTAGAGTTGATAACAGGATGTTTAACCAGTGCAAGTGCAGTGGCCTTTGCAAGCAATGCTGTCATGGTCACTCCCTTAGACTTGATCTACGGAAAAAAATGCAGCATTCCATTAAAACCACATGTTTACTCTTGAGAAAATCAAAAAACCACCACAGTTTCATTCAAAAGCATGCATGTCACATGATCATACGTTGAGTTAAACATAACCCTCACACTTGACTAATAATCAAGTGGCATCATTGTGCAAAATGCATAGACTTTCAAGTGGGAAAATAGAATGGAAAAGGAAGATTTATAGACATGACTATCCTTGCTTCCAACAAAACATTTCTGGCTACCAAGTAGAGGAAAATCTCAAATGTTACATTACCTAGTGTAACTAAGTATACACAAGCCCTTATTAAGAAAGCTATTCTGACAGCACTCCTTTACATTGTCACGGATTGATTAGGCTGCAAAAGCATTCTGGCTATCCATGTAACAAACAAAAAACATTAGGGGATTGCAAATAAAATGTATGCCTTTGTCTAATCAATTAGATTAGTACTGATAACTAACCCAATCTATAGCAGCTACAGGCAAATGCAAACAACAACAAAACCAACAAGTAAAAAGCCATTCTTCATATTTGGCAAATATATTCTATGGCAACAGAAAAGATGTAGTTTAATGCTTAGTATTTATCTCCATAACAATATATATCACTACAAACAAAACATTTCCTTGAGCCCAAGCCTATTGTAGTGTGTGCAATTCCCACAAAAGAAACAGAAAAGGAAAGGGGAAGAGGAGGGGGCCAGGGGGAACAAAACTGGAGCATAATCAAGAAACACCTGCTGTTCACAGTTCCATTACAACCTTATTCCTCTTATGAATAGTTCTTATGATATTTAGTTGCATTTTAGCCTCAGCTCCATAATTAATCCCTATCCCCCTTCCCCAAAAATATTGTCATTAAAATTAAAAAAAAAAAAAAACACAATGGATAACAATCTATTACAGCTATTATATCACATTCTCATTCCATTCAGTTCGTGAACAGGTAATTACTTTCTAATAATAAAAGAAAAAGGATATTATTACTTGTAATTGGATTACCTTTTTGTAAAGAGCATCAAGTGCATCAGTAGCAATGGTATATCCAACTCTAAAAGTAGGCACACTCAAACTCTCCACCATATTCCTACTCACTGCATTCTGCATCGTCGTAAACGGCACAACACTCCCCAGCTCAACACCCGCCGCCGCCGCCATCGCCGTCGCCGCACCCCCACTTACAGTAGCTGGAGATGCAGCTGCATCCCTTGCTGAAGCTGAAGCTGCAGCTGCAGCTGCCTCAACATCCTTGGCCACAATTCTCCCCAGCGGACCACTCCCAACAACACTCACCAAATCCACCTTCAACTCTTTAGCCAATTTCTTAGCATACGGCGACGCCACCACCCGCTTCCCTCCCTCTGAAGCCGGATGGATTGCCGAGACCGAGGCTGTCACCGCCACGGGAGCTGCCCCTTTAATTGCCGGCGGAGAAGGTGCGGCGGGGGCTGCAGCATTCTCCCGTTCCTGCACCGCCGGCTTTTCGGGAGGCGAGGAAGCACCACCGGCGCGGGACTTGGCCTCGGTAATTTCGTCCTCGGTTTCGGCCAACAAGGCAATGGCGGAGCCGACGGTGGCGACACCGCCTTCATCGACCATGATTGCAGCGAGGTACCCATCGTAGAAGGTTTCGACGTCCATGTCGGCTTTATCGGACTCGACTACGACGACACTTTCGCCTTTGGATAGCTTGTCGCCTTCGGATTTGACCCAAGATACGATCTTTCCTTCGGTCATAGTGGAACTGAGGGCAGGCATGAAGATCTCGCGGATCTTCGATTGGATTAGTGGAGGAGTTGGGCTGCGACGGACGGAGATGTTTGTGGAGGATGGTTGTGGGGTTTGGCGGTGGCGCGTGAGCGTTGGAGATGTGGGTATGAATGTAGTCTGAAGAAGGTGAGCCATCTCCGTCATGGGAGTGTGTAAGTGACAATCAAGTAAGTGTGAACTGTGTGTTCTCTTAATTAACGAAGAAGAAGAAGAAGAAAAGAAGAAAACTTTTCTGGCTTCGTGTGTGTGTTTTGTTTTTTTTTGGGGGGGGGGGGGGAAGGTTATGTGTGTTTGGTTATGTTAAGGTGTTTTGAGGCCAAAAGGTTTTAGTTGAAAAGAGAAAACACGAAACATCGAATGCATCGAAGGAAGGCGGAGGTTTCAACATTCGACAACCAACCTTACCCGCTTAACGGTTGAGAACTGATTAACAAAAAAAAAAAAAAAAACAAGGAGAAAGGTACTAGGGAGATCAAAAGTGTTATGTAATTGTACGTCCATGTGGAGATTGGATCCAACAAGCGATGAACATTGGCCCCAAAAAACGACCGCATCTTTACGATGTTCAACGGATCGAATTATCAAAGTAGCCGTAAATTTCTCCTAATCACCTATATAAATTTATAGTTCTTAAAGATATTTTCAAAGATGAGTAGCTATTTGTTATTATTTATATGAAATTTCATTTCAAAGAACATTATTAGCCCATAGATTTCAACACATAAATAAGGCAGAACTGAATTATTATGATTTAATGGTAATATTAGAGCGTAATAATTATTTATACCTATTATATTAAATATTTGACATTAAAATAAATGAAAAAAATATTACAATAACAATAAAACATTTATTATACCCTATCTTAATAACTTAGTGTTATCTTTAAGTATGGATGTTTATAATTAGATAATAAATAAATTGTTAAATAGCAATGGGGTATGAATCATTGAATTGTGTTGCTTTAAAATTCTAGGTGGTTTTCTCAAGGCTAGATCAATTGATAACCATTTCTCATGGCATTGATTGGCCTCTATAAGTAACAAATGTGAACTAGTCTTGCTATAAAGTGTTTTATGGTTTTCTTCTAGGTTAAGAGTAATACATCCTTTAGTTTTCATGGCATAGGTTGTTCCGCATAAGTGACAAATATGAACCTAAAAGTGTCAAGATAGCTCGATGTAGGCACTTTAGCACTTAAATTGGTAGAGGAATTAAAAAAAAAGGGAAATGACAACGAATAGATTTAGAAATAACAAGTTGAAGTTAACTTGGTTACCTTTGTGTGTAAAATTGTATCAAGTTTATTAGGACTGCCTTATAGGGATTTTCCTTTTTTTTTTTTTTCCTTCTAAAGAGAAGGAAAGGCCTTTTGTCTTTCTCACACATTAAGAGATATATATGGCAACTTGAAAAACATAGTTATTAAAATCACAATTCTACTATATAATTTTATAAGTTTATGATTTTAAGAAATCGTTCCAATTTAACCCGTGCAGAGAATCTTTTTTTTTTTTAAGAATCTAACAAGAGTGTTTATGTAAACTTGGTAGAATCTTGTATTTTTAAATGAGTTTTATAGATTTTATCTATTTTAGTCAAATAGGCTAAAATAGATATGTATATAAAAATACAATTATGTTTTTACAAGCTCACAACTATTAGTATAATACTATTTTTTTATTGTATTTCAATTTCATTTTCACATATTCTCTCTATCTCTTTTTCTCCTTCCCTACAACTTTTCTATTTTATATTTATGGAAATCATTTAAGTCAAGTATAGTTGTAAAGTTTATATAAAAAACTTATTCATTTCATTTATATAATTAAGAATTTAAAATAAATTGAAAATTTTGATTATCCTTCAATTTATAACTCTTTTTCAAACAAAATAATAAAATAGAACTTAACTTTACTCGCTTTTTTATGTATGTTATATTATAAATTAAGAGTTATTATGAAAAAAAACTTAATTTTTTTCTTTACATTCGTTATGTATTTCAATTTTTTTTATGACTACTACAAGCATATTTATAGTTTTTTAGAGTTATTTTGTGTAGGTTGTACAAACTTACATTCTCACATTTTGATCGTACAAATCTTCTAACGATTCTATATAGAATCACAAGTTTGACAACTTCATCAAGAAAGCTATGTCCTTATCTTCTATTTGTTGAACCATGTGGAGGTTGCAATCTTATTTTGATGTAAAAATGTATTGCATAAATGCTTTATAACTTAGTTAAGTTACATTTAATAAGCAAAAACTTGTTTTGATATGTTTGAGTTTTGCTATATTTGTGTTTTTGTTTTTGGCTTATTATTGCATGTGGCTTCAAACATAATTTAGACCCTTATGCTTTTGGAATCTGACAAAGCTCAAAACACAAAAGTTGTAGAGCTCTCTCTAACTTTCTATAGCATCTTAAATCACCTCAAACAGAGTCCATATGAGAAAGTTGTGGCCGAAATATGAAAACACATCGAGGCTGTCAAAGGTGTATTGGCTTGCCAGTAGAAAATGGACCGACTCGCCGGTCCACACTGGAAAAATGTAAAAAACCATAAAAAATGGTCGAAGACAAGGCCGAAGGCTAGACTTACACTAGCTAGCCGATGGAAAATGGACCGGATCGTCGATATACTCTATTAAGGCTAAAATATAGCCATTATAGACTTTATGATCCGACCATTAGTGACTGTTTTGATGGACAACAACTAGCTTGTGTTGAGAGCTTATAAATAGAGTGTTTGAAGTGTTTTTATGAAAGAGAGTTGAGCTTATTTTGTAGAGATTATGTTAACATACTCTTAATTTATATTTTTTTTTTGTTAAGTAAATAGTGCCGTAGTGAGATTTATGAGCTACTATTATAAGATACTATTCACATGTTTTGTATGAGCATTTTTAGTGAATTCCTCTCCTGTTTGAGGCATGGGTGAAGTCCTCATGTATCGAAGCACTTGCGTGAAGTCCTAGATGTGTATAGGTATTGGTGAAGTCCTCTTAATGAGGCCTTTGTGAAGTCCTCTTTGTGAGGTAAGTTGTAAGCCCCTAGATTTTTTAGGTAAATATAGTAAACCCTAAGAACTAGAAGTCAAATCGGAACCCTAAAGTTAACATAATTCTATGATTAGTCTAGTGAATCTAGATCCGACAATCCCATGTTCTTAAACCCTAAACAACGAATAATTGTGGAAAATGTTTCGTAATAATATAGGAAAGCTTAAAAATATCATATTCGCAATTTTCTAGTATCTTTCATATCCGAATAAGATCAGTTTTCGAAAACCGTGTACCAGTGCATCAGATTGTGAAAATATTCTGACAATATCAATAGACTCGTAAAAAATAAGTTTTCAAAAATATCAGTTTTAGAATTTTTCGATAACTAAAAATATCAGCTATATGCCTTTTATGCGTATTTTCTTTACTATCGGTATTTTAAAATTCTAGTATACTATTCATAGTGCTATTTTTACTATTCATTACTATTTCAATATCTCTACTTTTTCTTACACTCTGCTCTTACATATTATCATACATATACCTTACAATTTACCTTCCTCATACAACTTTAATCACATCATACTTTACACGTTACTTATTTTTATTACAAAACAACAAATTTAATCGATTGTTCTCCCCTATTCCTTATGTTGCCGTCTACTCTCTCTCTCTCCTATCACTCTCATTGTATTTTCTTTTTATTTTATTTAATTATATCTAATTTCAACTCAAAAATTCTATAAGTACCCCCTTTCTCTTTCATTCTTTCACACAACTCATTTTCATAACAAAACTCTTCCAAAATCATTTCTTAAACCTCTCTCTATAAATTTCCTCTCAAATACTGTCTTCCTTTCCATCTCCATAAACTATCCATTTCTCTTTAAGAGAAATTCTAAACACACCATCACCTACCTTAGGTAAAACTTATTCAATTTACTCATCATGATCATTTAACTTAATATGAGCTTAGTGTATGTTTCTTAGACTCATCAGAGTTAAAGAAGCAACAATATGATCATGTTTTGTTTTTGTTCATATTTATATTTTTCATTATGTTATTATTGTTATTATGTTGTTTTATTATGCTAACTTCTTATTTATATCTAACTTCTATATAATATTATGTATATATATTTATTTAGAGCAGATAAACTCACTTGTCATTTCTTTGTTCATGCTTTTTAATTTATTTATTTACTTATTTCATGCAAATTATTAAGACTAATCTTTCTAGTCTTACACTTGTCCTTATCAAGTCAAAACAATTTTTTTTTCTTTTTTTTTTTTCTTTTTAGACTAGTCTATTCTTAGTCCCGAGATACCTTAATGAAGCTAAGGTTCCCAATACTTGACTTTAGTATTATGCTCTTATTACATTTATTTTATCTTATTATGTTATTTTGATTATATTTCACATGACTACATATTCATGTTCATGCATAGGGATATTGATATTGTCTCAACAAAAATATGAAGAAAATATTTTTATGAACTCTTTTCAAAATAAATTTTGGTTACTTAAAGAAAGGATTATCATTAAAAGCTAAGAGTTTTACCTTCACAAACCTTTCCCAAAAATTTTAGTAAACTCATAACAAGTCTTAGCAATAATGGCACATTAGAGTTTCATCAAAGAATACATAAAATAGAATTTTCACATGCTCTCTTTCAAACCAATGAAATAAGAAAGTTTCTTTAAACTTAATGTTATTAATTTTTTTTATTGAACAAAAGTTTTCTTAAACTCATTTGTAAAGTTTTCATCTACATACTAAGGTTTAGATAAGTTTTACAAAATCATCAAAAAATAAATCTTTTTAAAGATGAATCTTACTTAGGAAATAAAATTAGAAGAGCATTATTATTTTAAAATGGAACTAACTTTAAGAAAAACTAAGAACAAGTGAACTTTAAGAAAGTTTTGTCACTATCAATAAAATATTTAGAAACTACGTTTTTTAACTCCTAAAAATGAAATTGTAGGAATAAAATTATTTTGGAAAATATGAATTTTTTTCAAAAGATAGATAAAAGTGAGGAAAATATTTACTTATAATAAATTCAAGAACTTTTTCAACAAAGCTAAAATAAAAACTTTCAAAACATTACTTTTCCAACTTTTAGAACACCTTATTTTACAAAAATCATTATTAGGACAACTTCACTAAATTCATGCTTATGATATAAGTCAATATATATATATGTTCAAAAGATTTTCCAACTATACAAATATCTATATTTTGGTACAAAAATTTTTGGATGAAGAAAAGCTTGGAAAATTGTGTTTTGAAAACTGGAATTTCGTAACAGTTTTGTACGTCACTATTCCGAGACCCAAATAGATTCTTTTGATAAAAATAACCTTACAAATGGATAGATCTTTTCGAGTAGGTAAAAAATGGTATATAATATGCGAAATTCTAAGTTAAAATGAGCAAGTTATGACCATTTTAAGTTGGAATTTCCATTCATGCGAATTTTGACGAATTCAATAAGATAGAGTTAGAAAATTTGAGTAGATCTTGGATGAAATACTCATTTCGGGAATTTCTTTCGTTTAGGTGTCGAGGACTAAGATCTTCTCTTTCCCGATGATTACTTCAATTGATAGAAGACCGCTATGGACAAGTGAGTTTTCTTTTATGTTTATGTATTTATGCATGTGCTTGTAGAATAGAGCACTAGATGTTAGAAAAATATAAAATTGATATGCATGTGGGATATCATGGGAATTATGCATGTGAATTATTATGTGCGATCAATGAACTTTAAGTATATCGGAACTTGATTTGTGATTGATATAATTGTTTCTATGTATGTATTGCTATGTGTGCAATTATTACTTGATTGCTTTAAATGAATTAATGACGGATTGGAAATTCCCTTAAACTAAATTACCCATGCATATCACTTAGAATATCATCTCGCATTTTTACTATTACTCCTCAGCATAGGATTGGAAAGGTAAGCTGCCTAGCTACATCTTGAGGATTTAGGATGTTCAAGGAATATAGCCTTAAGTTGTAGCTGAGCCTGATCGATCGCTTTGGTTAAGGAAAGCTCAGAGACTAGTAGTACGGTTCGTTGGAACCCCAAGACGCGCACAAAATTATCAAGGAGGTCTTTTGGAGCCTAGTTCAAATCATTCCCTAATAACTGATGGAGGAGTAAATCCATCATACATATGAAACTGGATAGTCGTTTGTACTATTTGATCATATGGTTGTTGCATTTCATATGCTTGTTTAATAAACTTGGTTGAATGCTTGTTATGAGTACTTTTGCGTAAGGAATATCTCACTAACCTAGTTATACTTACTCCCTAATAGATTTTTTATATTGCAAGATCATTATTTCGCACCCGAGACCACCTTATCTGTTCGGGTAAAGCTTATGTTATTAGGAAGCTTTTGAAGAAATTCTGTTTTGAAGTCATAGACTAGATTTCCCTTAAAATCTTCTAGCTTTAGTTAATCTTTATTTTAAGACTATATTGTTATGAAATTATCAGGGAAATGCCTCCTAGAAATTGTAAGACATTATATTTCGATGAAATATATTAAGTATTATTTTGCATGTTCCGCTGTCAATATCTTAAAATGTATTACTCTACTAGTCTCCCTTTGATGTGAATGTATATCTTGTATCGATATGGAAGCTTTTGAGTGACTGAGGTAGTCATTCTTAAGTTTTAATATTGTGTACGGCAGGCTATCACATTTAGGGTACTCATTAGGGCATGACATAAGTTGTTTGTTGAATGAGATGGGTAAAGTCCTCCTTGAGTGAGGCAATTGTGGATCGTAAAGACTAAAGGGCGAGCCAAACTCCAATTATATCACGGTGTAATATTATCCTTCTCTTATCTCTTTATTATTATTGTTGAAGCCAGCATAAAATGGAAAAAGAGATAATAGTTGATTAAGTGAGCTTAAAATCGGTTTAGAAACAAGCCTTGTAGCTTTCGCTTCCATAATAAATTTGTGTTAAAACAAGCCTAGCAACATGCTATATTTTTTAACACTATTAAGATCCCATTGGATGATGGTTGATAAGTTGTGACAATTAAAGGAAAAATATCCTTGAGTAGGAATCTTTCACTCCGTTAAGATGTCTTTAATAGGTCATCCTTGATATTAGGGGACAACCTATGTATAAGGAAAATCGGAGCTTGCTTCTTCACCTCTTACTGAAGGTAAATCCGACCTTAAGGCGACTCTTGTATTAAAGAGTGCCTAGCTACTCTTTATGTGACTCCATGTTATAAGGCCTTATAGAAGAACGTAAAGGCTAAGCAAGGTTTCAATTGAATCTTAAGCTATTATGTAGGAACTAGTAACATTATACGACTTTGGTCTAGTTAAGCCTTATAATTTGAGTACAAATGATGCTGTGTAATTTTCATAAATAAGCCAAAATTTGAATATTCGCCTTAAGGTGTAAATTTTACATCGAAAACCTAAAATTCACCAAACAAAAATGAAAAAAAAAATCTTATTTAAATGTATTTTATTTCAAAAGTTTTATTAAAAGATATTACTTTTAATCAAAAGCAAGGTCTTTGATGGCATAAAAACACACATAATAGCTCCTTTTCTTTAAATCTCTTTTATTTTTTTAGGATTCCACATGGGGACAAAGTGGATAACACCATTTTTAGTTGAACTTAAGCATGAGATTCTTGAGACAAGGTGATTTCATTCTTTCTTTTGATTTCAAGATTATGTATGATGTTTATAGTTTTTCCTCACACAATTATTTAGGTTTTGAGTTGATATTTTGGAAATATTTAGTTGGTGTTAATTGTTATTGATTTAATTTCATGTTTGCACTCAAGTTGTAATAATCCAGATTGTACAATTCAAATATAAAATCATTAAATAAATAATATGAAGTTTTAGAAATGTTTTGAAAGGAATCACAAGAAATCGCTCCAATTTTTTTTTTTTTTTTTATGTTTTAAAAGTATTGAAATGCAAATAATTTAAATATTGATTAAAAATTTGAATTGTTTCAATACAACTTTGAGACATTATTTTCCATAATTTTATGTAAGTGATAACTGATAATAATACAGTTACATGAGGAAATAACTTAACTTTAATTTAACAAAATAATGTTAATTTAGACGAATGTTTAAAGAATAAAAATGAGACATCTTGACTTCCATCTTGTCAAGATGACCACATCAATAAAAATTATAAAATAGAATATCTCATATGATATTTTTATATGCATAATATTATATACATTCAAATTAAAATAAAAAAGTGAGTCTACAACCTTCAATTGTTGAGTGTGTCATGTCGTGAGTCTATGTTGTGTTGTCGTATGTCATTTTAAATTAAGAGTCGAGTCGAGTTGTCAATCATTTGTTTATCTTTTTGAGTCTAGGTCTTTCTCAAAAATTGAGTAAGTGAAGGTTTAAATCGCTAAGCTAATTCTTGTTGATCATATGTGCTCTTGCATAGAATATCAATTGTGTAAGTTAAGAAAACATTTAAATCCTGAAATATTTTGTAGAAAATTAAAATAGCAAGAAATTCAAATAAATGTAATAAAAGACCAAAACAACGTAATCATATCACCTATAATATATAAGCTCAATAAACATGAATGTTTATCAAAGGGATCAAAGTTTCTTTAAGGAACGAAAAATAATAACAAATCTTGAAAATAAAACGTAAGTTAGAATTTGAACTCTGATAATCTAAATAAGTCAAGTAAAATGATTAACAAGACAGAACTAAATAACTTGTCTTCACCAAATAAGAAATAAATTAAATTGGATTTGAGATTTCATATAACCCTTTCATTTAGCTAATTTACTTGAGCTAACTCCTTCAACCAATCTAATTCTTTTGTCTGTTATAGATTTTAAACTATAATTATTTGCTTATAATTCTTTTTAATTTCTAAAATCTTAGAAAAATTTGATTTCAATTTTTAATAAATCTATAAACTCCAAATTTTAGTTTATTTTATAAATTTCTTTATTTAATTTCTTGCAATTAACAAGTTAGATATTTTCTCTTTTGATTTAGAAATGACCCAAAATTTCTTAAATTCAATGACCTAAATTTATAAAATGTTCTAAATTAGCTACTTGAACTAAAGATTTTATTTTCTCAATCTCTACAAATTTTGAGTTTAACTGCTTATTTAAAAATATTAGTTTTGAATCTGAACTCAAATTAAATACCGATTTTTTTTTTTTTTACAAAATTGAATTTCTAAACTCGATTTTCAACTCAAGCTATTAATTTATAAATAATATGTCTTGAAATTATCTTCTAATTATTTTCGGTAATCAAGAAAATCATCTGAAAAATTTAAACCGAACCCTTTATTCATAAATATCCTTAATTGCTTTGTCCTTATCCTATTTATTTATTTTTCTTCCTTTCTCTCTTGGCTATCATCTCTATCTCTCTCTCCTCTTTTCTTTTGGTTTTTCCCATTCTTTCTTCTGCCTCTCTTCCTCTCTTTATTTATTTCAATTTCCACACCAAAGCCTCTAATCTAAACAAGATTAAAGAGATTAAAAGGAATGGAAAGGAAGATCAAGGGTGGAGATCTAGCATAAAGAAGTTTCAAGACTTTGGAAAGTAAAAAGATAAAGAAAATCAAGAAGATATATTGCCAAAAGGAAGATAAGTTTTGCTTTTCCTTTTGCTTTAGTTGTTAATTACTTCGTTTTAGTTGTTGATTGTGTTTGTATATGTTGGTTTGATGGTGGATGCATGTCGGGTTGTTGAGGAAGATGATGAATAGTAGTTATGGGATTTGATGGAGGAGTTGATGATGTTTGATGGGTGTAGAATTGTTAGAAACATGAAAACAAGCGAAACAGGGGATACACGGGTCATGTACGGGGATCTATGACTAATTAGAAGCTTGAATTGAAAAGTTCCAATCGTACACTACCCCCCTAAATGGGTCGTGTATATCCACTCGTGACTCCATAGTAGGCAAAATTCTTAAGTGCATCGATATACACGGGTCGTGTATATTCCCCTATAGCAACATGTTTTTGTAAATTGACCGTAACATTTTCATCCGAACTCGAATTTAGGTGATTTAAGAGGTTATGGAACGCTTAAAATGAGATCTAAAACTTTTATGTTTTATATTTTTGGAAATTCTATAAGTAACAAGGCCCAAATTTTAATTATTTCTAGCTACTATAAATCTAAATAAAGTTTAAAACTTGTGTTTGCTTGTTAAATGTGTATAGTTAAGTATAAGATGAAATTAGTCAATAGTTCTAGGTTCAGCTTGACTAGATGAACTTGAATGAATTAAAACAAATTAGACTAATTAAATTTAATCAACTTGGTTAAGATTAAGTCAACATAAACCATAGATATAAAATGAACATAGTTAATCAATTTAAGTTCAACTTGACTAAATAGACTTTAATAAGCTAAAATGAATTAGATTGAATAAATTTAATCAAAATAACTTAGTAATTGGATTAAATGATTAATTCTAATAAATTTGGATAGGATTAAGTTAAAGTGGGTTAATAGCTAATAATTGAATTAGAATGATATGTTAAGATAACCATAATTTATATGGGGAATATGTTGTTTCAAATATGTGTTTGCTTACGAAATGAATGTTTTTGTATATGAATGATTGTTGATGCTTTTGTAATAATAAATTATAAACAAAGAGAAAAGAAATACTTTGACAGACAATGGAGAACCATCCATATCTTGGCGGGGTGCGGGGTGATCTTCACAGCCATTGCAGGATTCCTACTTAGTGTCTGATCAAATAGGATCTTAAAATGAGTTCAAGATCTTAGATAAATGTTTGCTTTTGCTATATATTCTCTTCAATAGCCTTTAGCCAACTTTTTATTGCTGTTTGGATTTCATATGAAGGATGATGATGATTTAATGCTGATGATAATTTTGTTGATGATCGGATGACTGATGGGGATGGTGCTTTGATCTTCCTAGAGAATAGTTAAGAATTAGCTTGGATGCCAAGTGGGTAACAACAATCTCTTCACTTTGCTTATGCTTGTAATCTAGTTGTATTGAAAATGGTATAAATTTAATTAACTATGCATGGGGTTCAGGAAATCGTTTGCTACTTGATGATTGCATTTGATTAATAACTCACTAAACCATAAGTAAAACAATTGTGTGGCGTTAATTGTGAGTGATATAATGTTGATTGTTTGAAAATGATATAGACATTAACTAATAAGACATAATTGTTTTTTTACCTTTAAATGAATCGGTCATGCATCGCATCACATTGGTAAAGGTTTACGTCACGTATTAATATTCCGATTCTATAGTTGTGCTTGATTGGGACTAGTGGGTCTGCATAGAGGCTACTAGTAGTGTTGTTGGCTTTACAGAAACTAAGCAGGCACCGAAAAACGTTGCCCGTGTTGGAGTCAGCTTTAAAGATTAATACTGAGGGAGGTTTTGTGGTTCTAAGGGAAGTAGAAGGTTAGTTGACATAGTAAATATTTTGATCTATGCACAAAATGAATTCAAAAGGAAGTCTTCACTCTTTAGTTTTGTCTAAGAGTAGGTAGGGGCTATATTTCTATAAAATGGATTTTAAAGAAAATCATCCCTCCTTAGCTAAGTCTAAGGGGAAGTTAGTGGTTATTTTTCAATAAAAAGTATTGAAAAATGAAATCCTCCTGCCTTGGCTATATCCAAGGGGCAGTTGACGATTATATCTGTGATATAAAAGAAATGATTTTTATGCTAAGAAAGATATAAGCTGAAGGCTCAATGTTAAGTATGCACCCTCTTCCTTAGTTCACAGTTCTCCTGGGCGTGAATGACATGTATTTAGTCCTTTAACCCCTAAGAGAGGGCGTAAATCTCCATTGGTTTGGATTCCAGTCATCCAAACTTTGCATATCATATGGATGAGTGTGCATTGCATATGTATGTTAAATAAAAACTTGTTTGACACTTGTTTGTAGTGTGATTTTGTTTTATTATCCACTGAACTATGATTGATCTCACACCCCTACAGTGTTGTTGTAGGAATAGTTGAAGCATCGGTTTTAGGGATAGGTCTGTATGGAGGAGAATCCTTGAAGATAGAAGACGGGTTTGATATGAGAAACAAATAGATAGTATAGTTTATTTAAGTTTCAATTCTTGTAAAAAGAGTTTAGATTATGGATTAGATTTGTAATGTTGTAGTTTCAAGTTTGTAAAACGTAGGTGATTTATTCTATTTTACTATTTGGTAGGAGATACCGATTCTTTGTGGTCTTGGTGGACTGTAGGAAGTCGGATTTCTTTTATTTATTACAAATGTAATTTCATATTACATCTTTATAAAGTAATTATTCTGGCAGAGCCTTGCAAACTCTGACTTGCAAGACGGTTTTCATATTACAGGTATACACATGATATGATGACTTCAGATTATCCTTCTAGGCCAATTTTTAGGGTGTGACACAAGTTGTTAACATGATTTCACTGATCATGTGTTTTTGGTTATTCTCAGAATGTATGTTAGATTAGGATTGCATACGAGAAAATCTATTCTAATTAAAACTACAAATATCTAATTTAGATTAAAAATCACATAGATATATGAGTTCTAATTCAGTTAAGGTCTCGAAATGAAAAAAGGATTAATCGATTAATCACTTCATTATAAATGAGAAAGGTTAAATGGTTAATATTGACTAATTATTCACTTTGAGAAAAGGGCTTCTAGTTGGTGCTTCAATGTTAGAAAACCCTAAATCCATTATCAACTTGAAAATTGCAAGCATGGGTGGGGGTTTCATTAGTAGCATACTTATCAAATAATTTTTTGATCAACTGGCTCTAAACCAAATCAATTTAGGTGTTGAAAATACCATTTTTTTTTAGAATAGTTTAGTTTTTGTTTTTCTTTATGAATCTCAAAACCAAAATTTTTTATTGACCTAGCTATGATTAGGAATGATATAGCTGGTAGTTAATCCTTCATTTTCTATGGTTTACGACCATCAATACTCTCGCTAGTATGTACATACACAATTGTACACTTGTCAATGGCTTTCAAACTTAAATTGATATATTTTTATAAAATGTGCATTTATAGTTGTCTAATAAATATAAAATTAGCGAGAGTATAAACATGATCAAGCACTTGCGTGCCAAATTCTCGGTATGAGAACTATATGTGATATAAAGAGCAAAAAATTATAGTTATCACAGGAAGGATACCTAAAGAAGGTATTAGAGAGATTCAACATGAGTGAGATAAAACCTCTATGTTCTGCACATGTATGTCACTTTAAACTTAGTTTTCAGTAGCGTCCAAAAAGTAAGCAAACAAAGTGTTGACCACTAACATTTATGAGTCCAAGTTTATGCCTAATTCTTAGGCTAAAATTTAGTCTCTAAATATAATAATTACAGTTGTACATAGTCTTGTATACTTCTTAGGCTAAAATCAGAGCCCCCCCTTTAAACTCATAAAAAAAATATTGAATTACCTTTGAACCGAATTATCATCTTTGAATCATGTCAGAAACACAATCATCCTTTGTACCAACCATATAAGTACAAACTAAAAACAGTATTTTTAATGTTGATGCGAGCCTTACTGAATTTAATTATGATATCTGGTCTCAAATCATGGAGATGCAAATTGTTAGGCGTGAAAAACTTAAATATATTATGGGTGAATTGAAACTTCCTCAAGAAATTGATCCGTCTT
The DNA here is from genome assembly GCA_024138025.1 of Combretum micranthum. Classification (NCBI taxonomy): domain Eukaryota; kingdom Viridiplantae; phylum Streptophyta; class Magnoliopsida; order Myrtales; family Combretaceae; genus Combretum; species Combretum micranthum. The sequence continues at coordinate 247,268 of JAMXBD010001617.1, forward strand.
GCACTAAATGATATGCTAAAAATAAAAAGGTCAAGGGATGGTTGCTGACATCCATGTCACCGGATATCATGAAACGATATATTCAATTGCAAACTGCATGAGAAATCTGGAGTACTCTTGCCAAAACATTCTATGATGGATCTAATGAAACACGACTATTTGCTTTGAATCAACATGCCTACTCTACCAAACAGGGTAGTAGTTCTCTATCTACATATTATGGTGATCTTATTGGGATTTTTCAAGAATTGGATCATCGTGATGATGTTGTTGCACAAAAGAAATCAATTGAACGACAACGTATGTATATCTTCTTAAATGGACTAGATGCTAAATTTGAGCAAATTCGAGGAGAGATTCTTCGTAAAGATCCCCCACTTGAACTTGAAGAAACTTATGCATATGTATGTCGTGATTTTGTTTAAAGGACAACACTAAATAGTGAATCTGTGTCATCTGTTATGCTAGCTCATCAGACAAAGCCTCAACAAACGACTTCAAAATCTGGTCAGATAAACGTTCATAAATCTGAATTGAAAGATCATAGTCATACACGTTCTAAATGTGGGTGCACTCATTGTGGTGGGAAAGGGGACACTAAATCGCGATGTTATGGATTGATTAGCTATCTAAAGTGGTAGGATCCTGCCAAAGCACCTCGCAAATGAAACTTCAAATCAAGTGCTTCAGTTGCTATTTTTGAATCACTTAATAAGGACGATGTGCCATCTAATGTTGGTGAAGTTGCTTCTACCTTAGCAACTACCTTATCCTTTTGGTAAGACTGATACTTCAGGATAGCTTTCTCATTCTTTGAACACTATTAGTAATTATGCATGGATAATTGATTTAGGGACTATTGACCATATGACCTTTGACAAAGAGTGTGTTAAATCTATAAATCAACTTCAAAACCCATAGTGTCTATAACCAATGATACATCTTCTCCTATCTTGGGAGTAGGTTCTGTTACTCTTATAAAAAATTTAAATTTGAACTCTATTCTGGTTGTTCCTACTCTTGGTCATGATTTACTATATCTTGCTCAAATAACTAATGCTTCACAATGTGCTGTGATTTTTTGGCCTAACTTTTGTGTTTTTAAGGACATTTAGACACGAAAGACAATTGGTTATGATACTAGAAAGGGAAAGCTGTATTATCTCGATTTGAAGTTAGATCGCTTTAACTAGTTAGCTCAAGCCTTTATGATAAACAAACCTGATTGTTCAAATAATGAAATTTGGTTATGGCATAGATGTCTCGGTCATGCATCTTTTGGTTATTTAAAGAGATTGTTTCCAAAGTTTTTTGTTGATGTATCTATTTCAAATCTTAAATGTGAAATTTGTGAACTAGCTAAAAGCCATTGTGTTCTCTTTCGATTAAGTATGAATAAGAGTTCTTTGCCTTTTATGGTTATGTGGGGTCCTGAACCTATATGTTCTTTGAGTGGTGCTAAATGGTTTGTTTCCTTTATTAATGATCATACCCGTATGACTTGGATTTGCTTGATGAAATCTAAGAATGCAATCAGTTCATTATTTCAAAATTTTCATAGAATAGTAGCTACGCAATATCAAGCCAATATATAGGTTCTTTGTACTAATAATGGTGACGAATTTGTAAACCAAGATCTCAAACACTATTTGAACTTCCATGGTATTGCTCACCAAACAACTTGTCTTTACTCACCTCAACAAAATGGGGTTATTGAACATAAGAATCATCATCATCTTGAGGTAGTATGTGCTTTGTTGTTTGAAGCTTGTATGCCAACTAGATACTGGGGTAAAGTAATCACTATTGCGAATCCAGTTCCTTAGAATTTCAGACTCCTTTGCATATTTTTCATCAGGCAGTTAGTACTCTTCCTGAACCTAATTTTCAAACAAAAGTATTTGGGTGTGTAACTTTTGTTCATCTTCATAAACACTTGGGAAGTAAACTTGAACCTAGAGCTCTTAAGTGTGTGTTTGTTGGATATAGTTTAAATCAAAAAGGTTATCAGTGTTACCATCACCCTCTTAGAAGCTGTACATTACTCTTGATGTTGCATTTCATGAAAATAACATGTACTATTATGTTGTTGAGTCTTCACTTTCTGGGGAGAATGAGCAAGAATTGCAGAATCTGAAATATCCAGATGAAGATAAGATAGAAAGAGGTGATGAACCAATTGACCAATTGTTCTCTCAGAATACTTTAGAGGCCAAACAATTACAAGTAAATTATGATCCTGAGTTATCCCAGGAAAACCAGTCAGAATCATCAAAATCATGCCAAGAAAATTCTAAACCCGACCTTTCTAGTGACAATTTTGAATTGTCTTAAGAAAATTATGAACCAATCTTTGTTCTCCCAAATCAAAGCACTAGAGGAAAACCTAAATTGAACTATGAACCTCTTTTGAATGCTACAGCCAAATATTCCATGAGTCAGTATGTATCACATCGTAGATTATCAAAGGAAAATGAGTCATTTTTTAATCAATTATCTAATGTATCTATTCCTAATAATGTGCAGGAAGCATTGAAGGATTCCAAGTGGAAACAAGTAATGAATGATGAAATGAATTCTCTATAAAAAAGTTCAACTTGGGAGATTGTAGACTTTCCAAAAGGAAAGAAGCCTATTAGTTATAGATGAGTATTTACTATCAAATATAAGGTAGACGGAGCAATTGAATGGGTTAAAGCAAGACTTGTAGCTAAGAGATATGCTCAAACTTATGGGATTGATTATATGGAGAAATTTGCACCAATAGCCAAAATTAATGCTTTTCAAATTTTATTATCCTTGGCAGTGAACCTTGACTAGGACTTGCAACAAAATGATGTGAAGAATGCATTTTTACGTGGAGATCTTCAAGAAGTTTATATAGAGTTAATTATGGGTTGCAATATGTAAGTGAAAATTAATAAGAACGTTTATAGGCCAAGAAAGGCATTGTATGGCTTAAATCAATCCCTTAGGGCATAGTCTGGAAGATTCACAAGTTCTATGAAGTCATTTGGATATAAGCAAAGCAACTCTGATCATACTTTATTTTTGAAGTACGATAAAGGTAAAATCACTACTCTCATTGTCTATGTTAATAATATGATAGTGATTGGAAATGATCCTGAAGGAAGAAAGGCATTACAAGATCATCTTGCTCGTAAATCTGAAATGAAAGAACTTGGTCAGTTGAAGTATTTTTTTGGGGACTAAAGCATTGAGGTCAAAGAAAGATATTTTTCTTTCACAGAGAAAATATGCTCTAATTCTGTTGTATGAAGCTAGAATGACAACATGCAGTTTGGTTAATACTCCTATTGAAGAGAATTTGTAGCTAGCTATATGTTCAAATCAGATTCCTACTTACAAGGAACATTATCAGACACTTGTTAGAAGATTAATGTATCTTGCACACACATAACTTGATTTGGCCTATGCATTAAGTGTTGTAAGTCATTTTATGCATTCTCTTAATAAGGAACATGTTAGATTCTCTTAAAATAGGTTTTGATTATAACAAAAGGATAAAAAGATTACTAATGAGTTTATTAAGTGTGTAATTTTAAGTTAAGGAGAAAGAAGAAAAATGATGAATAGTATCAGGATTCCATAACTTTTCCAGAAGGTTGTCTGTGAGAAAAATAAATAGTATCAAAAATACAAAATGTTTTCCAGAAGGTTATTTCAAGGATTATTAGAAATCTAGAAGGTTTCCCAGGAGGTTTTTGCAACTTTTGATAGAAACTTTGTTTCCACAAGATTTCACTGTTCATCTTCCCAAATGAGATAAAAAAAAAAAAAAAACATTCCAGATCGGTACAATTAAATATCTTGAAGGCTTAGCTCTGAGTAAATGAATTTATTTGGGTAATATACTCATTTATTTGACTAAAGTTGGTGTATATCTAAGGGGATTTAAAGTGTTCTTCAAGTTTCTGTCTCTTATCACCCATCAAGCTTCAAGAACATTATCATATTTTGTTTGAACAGATGTTACACGAAATTCTCTTCAAGACAATTGGGTTATCGATATCTACATCCTCCAAGACAAGAGAAAGTATATTACTTACCTAGTTTTATGGGATTCTATTGTAAGTTCAAGAAGAAACATTATCTTTAAAAGCTTTTGGATTAAATAAAGAAGGAGATCAGATTATGATGATTCACTTTTCGAATTTCAAATTTCAAATCAAAAAAATATCAACACAAATCAAGGAAAGCCAATCTACAAGAAGTTGAAATAATCTTATCTTCTATCCATTGAAAATAGCAATAGAATTTGAATTTGAAAAAAGGAATAAGGAACTCAGATACTACTCGAGATATTCTTGGAAACGTTCCAGCAACAATTTTTTTGAACGTTGAAGAATTGAATAATATATGAGAAGCTCTCCTCCTGGTCAAATATATAGAAGACATGAAAACGAGATAGATATAGTGAAATAAAAAAAAAGATGTGAAAGAGAGATTGAATATAAGACGAGAAAAAGAAACAGAAAACAGAGAGGAAAAAGAAATATGAGAAAGACATAGAACACTCTACTCTTGTAAACCCTTGGTTTTTAGAGTAATCTTAAACTTTAACCCTAAGTCGGGAAGTCAACCGGAAAACTCAAGTCAACAGATCTAAAGTTAAACCCTACAGTTTGGATCCAAAAATTCCGTGTTCATAATCCAAGAAGTCGAAAATTAAGTAAAGTGTGTAGAATAGTCCGAAATAATATTTGATTTCTTAAAAATATCATATTGGTTTATTTTCGGCTTATTTCGAACCCTATTGGATGCTGTTTTTGGAAAGCATGTCCCGGGGCTCAAAAAATTAAAAATACATCTTTAATATTTTTAGGCTCGTATTTTCATAAGGATTTCAAGAATATCGAGTTCATAATTTTTTGGAATCTAAAAATATCAGTTATAGCTTATATAAGCATATTTTGACCGTACCGGTAACTTATTTGTTGAAATACTAAAATAATTCAATTGATTATTTAATTTTATTTATGAAATTTCTGACACTCATTTAAAAATATTTTTCTTAATTTTATTTTATATATTTTCTTAATAAAAAGCACTTTTTCAACCCATACTTTAAGTACACTTCAATTGTCACTTCTACACATTATTCATGTTTTCTTTCACTCTTTCTTCACTCCATCACCCATGCATGACAGTTGACCATATTCTCAAATCATCCACTTTTCTTTTATTTTATTGATTTATTAATGATTTAAAGTCTCTTTTAATTAGCAAATTGAGTAAAACAAGTTACACTTAAAAAAAATTCAAGTTACAAGCCAACTACACTCCTCTCTCTCCCCTTATTAAAATCACGCTAGCCCGCCACACGCCCCACCCCCCTCCCCCAAATTTCTGCCATGGTTTTATTATATTTTTTATTTAACACACTCCTCTCTCTATTTGAAGCCTTTTACTTATACACTTTCACGCTTTACAACCCTACCTCATTTACTCTGTCTTTTTCTTCTCTTTATCTCTTTTTTAGCCTTGTTCTTGCAAGAAAAACAAGCTTCCTCCATTTCAAATTATTGCTTTCACATTCCACTCTTGAAGATTCTTTGAGTAAACTTTCTTCTTAAGCTTTCATAGATGCTACGGGTTGATTATATGGAGGTTTCATGCATCAAAGGACTCTCCATAATGCCTAAATGCTAGGGATGATGATGCTAAAACTTTGAAACACTCCTCTTGTTTATGATCTATAATAATATTGCTATATTTGTTGTCTTTAAGACTTTATTATCTTCATATTTATATTATACTTTGAAGATCTAAATTTTTATGAAGCTTTGGTTATGTTTATGTTTAGATCTATAGGTTTAGGGCTTACTACCATGTATTTCTTTTATATTTATGCTCATATTATGTGTAGATCTTAGATTTGAACTTGAATAAAAATAGTGAAATTCGTATCTAGGCAACCTATATTTAAAAACCCTCTTCCAAGTCTCAAAATGAAGTTTTGGTTGAAAAAATGAAGGTTTAGTGGATATATATCACCAAGACTTCTTTTTACAAGAATCAAAGGTGGCTTTCAAAAGTTACTTTCAAAAATAAAAATATTATTTTCGGATTTAGGCCAAGATATGGTTTAAAAACATGTTTTAAAACTCAAAAATGAAGATTTTATTCAAGAAATGGAATGCTCTTAAGATAGGATATGTAAATGATGATTTTTCATAAGTCTTGATGGATTTTATCAAAAGATATGTTCAAAAATAATTTTGAAAATTCGGATCTAAGCCAAGACCCATTTTTAAAACTATTGTCTAACCTCAAAATGAAGATTTAGACAAATATAAAGGGCTCTTGGTATAGATATCCTAAGGATTGGATTTTCATAAGTTTAGATGAGTTTTTCTAAAAGGTATTTTTAAAATAGAAAGTTTTGTAAAAGACAAGTGTAGGTCTTATTTTCATTCTAAAACTCAAGGAAGAAATTCGGATCTAGGAAGCGATGAATTTTGAAAACCTTATTTTAGACTTCAAAATAAGATTTTTATATGGAAAATGGAATTCTTTGATAATGGGTGACATAAGACAATTATTTTCATTGAGTCATGTTAGTTTTAGCAAAGGATTTTTCTCAAAATAAGAAAATGAGTTTCAACTCAAAATTTCGGTTTTTACAAAAGTAGATTCTTGGAATTTTCATTTGGACAATATCATTAGGATCATATAAGTATTTAATCTTTTATCTTTGGCTAGAAGTTCTCTTTACAAGTGTAGAATCAATATAAGCTGATCTAAAAAGTTAAATGGAACAAAAGTAACAATTTTCAACAATAACTTAAAATTGGAATTTTCGTAACCTTGTTTTATAGTAGCTTTTCGACCCTCAAATGACCTTGGATGTTTGATTTAACTTGGGAAATGGATAGATCTTTTGAAGTAGATAGAAATCGATATATAATATACGCAATTTCGAGTTAAAATGAGTTAGATATGGCCATTTTAAGTTAGGACTTTAATCTAGACGAAAATTGACGAACTTAGTAAATAGAATTGTTAAGTTTATTAGAACTTTATGAGATATACTCATTGAGGGTATTCCTTATACTTAGGTGATTAGGAAGACGGATTTCCACTCCCCGAGGACTACTACGACTAGTGGATTTCTCTCCATGGCCAAGTGGGTTCATTTCTTAAATAATTATGCTCATGTGTGTCCTTGTAATCGTAGTGGCATTAGAATTAGGAAAAGATAAAATTATGATAAGTGGTGATCTAATCTTGGTTGAATGAATGATAAGTATATCGAGACGAGACTTGTTGTAAAATCATTGTATGAGATAGTATAGACTTAGATTGTCTGAAGTTCTCTATGATCGCACTTAACCTACATAATTAACTTGCCACGATTATATGAATAAACTGTACATGCATATCACGTAGTAAGTGACATTGCATTGGTTAATATACTTTGGTGGGACAAAAGTATATTAGTGGAGGCGAGGGGGCCTATGTTAACATTAAGGATGCGAGATCGCTTAAGTTAACAGAAGTGGAGTAGGTACTTAAAACTACCACAATAAAATAACAAAGGTTGTATAACTAAGAGAAAGAGATCGGGATTATGGTTGCATGACTTATGTACCATCCCACTCAAGATTGGATTCATGGTTGCATGACTTATGGACCACCCCAACCCTGAATGGAGGGCATAAATCGATTCACATATGGCTCTTGGAAAGTCATATGCTTGTATGCTCATGTGCTTGTGCATTTCATATGGTTGTTAATAACTTGTCTGTTATATACTGTTGTTGAGCATAAAATATTTGGAAATTAATCTCACTCAGCCTATTAGCTTATACCCATACAGTTCTTGTTGCAATGTTCCCATTTTTGGGTTGTTCCGAGAGAACTCTCTTCACAGGTTTATCTTTTGGATTAAGGAGCTTTTACAGAAGTCGGGACTTAGTTATAAGCGTGGACTTCTAGGAAAATCTCTTTAACATAAACTTTAATGTTTGTAAGATGGATTTAGACTAAATAAACTTCTATTATCTTGACAGGGGTATGCCCCCTTGACTTTTGTAAAGACTTAACTTATTTATCTTGTTGTGATTTCTATTCTTAATGTTATTGTATGCCTGCTTAAGACTATTCGATTCAAATTGTGATCCTAAAAATTGTGCAAGTACACCTTACACCCGGTATGTAAACTTATGGGATGACTAAGGTTGTCATACTTGAGTTTAAATATCTAGTGTGGTGGACTGTCGCATTTTGAGTATCCTTTGGGGCGTGACAACTCTCCTACTGCTTCAAAAAAAATTTGCGCTACTTTAATCAGAACAAAGAAACACAATGCTTTGTTTATCCAAACTATGCAATTTCAACTTTTGCATTTTTTTTACTACATATTTTCTTGTTGACAAAAGAAACGTATTGTTGCTTTCTAGATTATTTGATTCTAGGATTAGACTTTGTAGATCGATTTTTAGCTTGTGGATAGCTATGACAATCGAGCAAAGAGAATTGTACAATCTTGTAATTTGATTTGATTGCATATAGTGGAACAAACCTGCAGGATAACGGGGTCCCCGAATCAGAGCTGGAAGAGTAGATTGATGCATAAAGAGGAACCACAATAAATTATTGCCTAATTTTTTTATTCCCTATCTTTTTTAATTTCTGCAATTCATTTTAATATTTTTTAATTGTATATATTGTTCTCATATTTGAATCAGAAGGGGAATAATTTTTAAAAGGCGAAAATTTCTATTTTTATTAATAATCAACCCAACCCCCCTTCTTGATTATTTAAGTAGGACCAACAATTGGTATCAGAGTGGGTTCTTTCATAAAAATTGATTGATCCAAGTAATATGGTTGAGAACAATATTGCAATTAATCATGCTTCTTTCTTTGATGGTTCAAATTTTTCTTATTGAAAAATGCGAATGGAAACTTACATTAAAGTTAATGACTATGCTTCATGACAGGTAATTGCTCTTGGAGATAATGAAGTAATAATGTCTGATGATACTTGATTCACGAATACTGAGCTAAAGCTTATTGAGAAGAGCAACAAAGCAAAAAATTTACTGTTGACCACTATTACTGCGTTAGAATTTTATTTGATATCCTCTCGTGAAACAGCAAAAGAAATCTGGGACAGATTGTGCAAGGCATATAAAGGAACAAATACAATAAAAAAAACCAAGATAAATGCTTTAATTCAACAATATGAGTTATTTAAATTTAAATCTGATGAATCTACCAAAGATGTTTTTAACAGGTTTACAGCAATAACAAATGAACTTGCATCGCTTAGGAATAGACTTCCTGATCTTGATCTCGTGAGAAAAATCTCGAGGATAGTACCACCTTCATGGGATGCAAAGAAAACCGCCATAGAAGAAGCTCAAGATCTCAACAGACTTTCACTTAGCCAACTAAGGGAAAAGTTAATGGCTTATGAATCTCACAAAAAGACTACTCAAGGAGCAGGAAGTAGTACCAAATGAATAGCTTTCAAAACGAAAGAAGTTGTGGCTAATCAAGTTGAATCTGATGAAAGTGAGAATGATGAAGAAGAAGACTTAACTATTTTGGCTAGAAAGCTAAACTGATTTTTAAAGAAGAAGAATGGTAAGAAATTTACTACCTATAAAAAATTTGGTTACAAAGATTTTGATGCAGGAAAAATTTACAAAGAAAAGGAGAAAAAGGAGAAAAAGGAGATCTAATGTTATGAGTGCAAGAAACCAAGTCATATTAAATATGCATGCCCAACTCTCATTAAGAAAATGGAGAAATTTAGAAGAAAAATAGATCATTATTGGCTACATGGAGTGATCAAGATGATATAGAGAGTAATCCAGATGATACAGATGAAGAGGAGGAAGAAGCAAATCTATGTCTTATGGCCACCTCTAAGGTAAATTCTCAATCTGAAGACATTATCTGAAGGTGATGTTTATGCTGAGATGAAAAAGCACTAAATAAAGCTAATACTAAAATATCAAAACTAAAATGTAGAAAATAAAGCTCTTAAGAATGAGAAAGAGGCTTTAAAATAAACAAATTATTTGCTTGTTGATGAAAATGATATTTTGAAGTATGATTGAAAATTTTCATGTTAATATTGAGAAATGAGAAACGAAAATAATGTGCTTAAGGAAGAAACCGATGTTTTGAAAGTAAAAATAGATGAGTTATCTAATTCAATAAAGAACACCTTTAATAAATTCAGTGTAAGTGATAAAAAATTGAAAATGTTGATTTCTTCACAATGGTTATCTTGCAAAAATATGGTTTAGGTTATGAACATGGGAACTACATCAAATGTAAATAAGAAAACAATATTTGTTAAGGCTAAAGAAATAGCTAATGCTCAACATGATGATGAAAAGAAAAATGAGACAAATATAAATGCAAAACCTATAAGTTATTCCAGAAGGTACAACAGAAAAAACACAGCTTGGTATTATCATAAGTATTCAATGATGAACAGGTATAATGAGGTGAATAACAGGTATTGGAATAATTATTCATATTCATGTTATTTTTGTAATAAACCTGGTCATATAGAGAAATTTTGCTACCATAAGAAAAATAATTTGAGTCACACTCAAGTAAATGCTATTGATAATCCAAGGTTGAATTTCAAAGGATCAAAGCTAGTCTAGGTTCGTAAAAAGGTATTACTCATTTGTTAGTGGTTTCGGGTACTTGAGGCAATGAGTAGAAGGATATGAACTTGATAAGTGGGTGCCTCAAATGGTAAAGAAAGAAAAATATGACTCTCATGAAGAAAAAGAATAGTTATTTGTTTGGTGTTAATGTTCCAACTCCCTCAAATATTTTGCTCTTTATGATCCTAAACAAATTTTTTAAATATGTTGTTTTCGGTTAATATAAAATTAGTTGATATCATATTGAGGGGGAGCATAGTTTCTAAAAGAATTTTATAAAGGGAGAGAAGATAACAAATAAAGGAAATTCTTTGGAAAGATAATTAGTTATGTTTTTTAAAATAAAAGGGGGAGAAATGTTTAAAACAAAGATAAGTATATAGAATAAATGTATTGAAGTTGTTTTACTTTGCAATTTTTTGTTATGTGGACAAAATTTTGCACTTTTGACAAAATTCTACACTATGCATGCTACAAGAATGCAAAATTCTACATTTTACAATTTAAATGATATTTTTGCAATTTTTTGCAATTTACACTTTACTATAAAAATCTGTAATTTTTTGCAATTAAAAATGTGCGTAAAAATGTTAATGTTTAGACTATCATACTTGAAAAATATACTTGTCTTTTGAATTAAATGAATTCATATTTGATCATATTTTTTTAAAGTGTTTTTTTTTTAATGATAACAAAAAGGGGGAGAGAATTGTTTTGTTTAACAAAGGTTTTGTTGTCATAAAAAAGGGGAAGAATGTTAGATTCTCTTAAAATAAGTTTTGATGATAACAAAAGAGTAAAAAGATTACTAATGAGTTTATTAAGTGTGTAGTTTTAATTTAAGGAGAAAGAAGAAAAATCTTGAATAGTATCAGGAATCCAGAAACTTTTCCAGAAGGTAGTCTATGAGAAAAATGAATAGTATCAGGAATACAAAAGGTTTTCTAGAAGGTTATTTCAAAGATTAATAAAAATCCAGAAGGTTTCTGCAACTTTTGACAACAACTCTGTTTCCACAAGATTTCATTGTTCATCTTGCCAAATGAGATAAAAAACATTCCAAATCAGTACAATTAAATATCTTGAAGGCCTAGCTCCAAGTAAATGAGTTTATTTGAGTAATATACTCATTTGTTTCACTAAAGTTAGTTTATATCTAAGGGGATTTAAAGTGTTCTTCAAGTTTCTCTCTCTTATCATCCATCAAGCTTCAAAAACATTATCAGATTTTGTTTGAATAGATGTTACACAAAATTTTCTTTTCAAGACAAATGGGTTATCAGTATCTACATCCTCCAAGACAAGAGAAAGTATATTACTTACCTATTTTTATGGGATTCTATCATAAGTTCAAGAAGGAACGTTATCTTTAAAAGCTTTTGGATTAGATAAAGAAGGAGATTAGATTATGATGATTCACTTTTCAAATTTCAAATCAAGAAAATATCATCATAAATCAAGGAAAGCCAATATGCAAGAAGTTGAAACAACCTTATCTTCTATTCATTGAAGATAACAACAGGATTTGAATTTGAAAAAGGGGATAAAGAACTCAAGATACCACTCGAGATATTCTTGGAAACATTCTAGCAATAATTTTTTTTCGAACGTTGAAGAATTGAATAATATATGACAAGGTCTCTTCCTCTGAAAGCAAGACAGATACAGGGAAATAAAAAAAAATACGTGAAAGAGAGATTGAATATAAGACGAGAAAAAGAAACAGAAAACAGAGAGGAAAAAGAAATACAAGAAAGATAAAGAACACTCTACTCTCCTACTGCTTCAAAAACAAATTTGCGCTACTTTGATCAGAACAAAGAAATACGCTGCTTTGTTTATCCAAACTATGCAATTTCAACTTTTGCATTTTTTACTACATATTTTCTTGTTGATAGAAGAAACGTGTTGTTGCCTTCTAGATTATTTGATTCTAGGATTAGACTCTGTAGATCGATTGTTAGCTTAAGGATAGTTATGAGAATCGAGCAGAGAGAATTATACAATCTTGTAATTTGATTTGATTGGGATAGTGGAATGAACCCCTACGATAACTGGGTCCCCAGATCGAAGCTGGAAGAGTAGACTGACGCATAAGGCGAAACACTATAAATTGCTGCCTGATTTTCTATTCCTTATCTTTTTAATTTCTGTAATTTTTTCTCATATTTATTTAATTGTTTATATTGTTCTCATATTTGAATCCAAAGGGGAATAATTTTTAAAAAGTGAAAATTTCTATTTTTATTAATAATCAATTTAACCCCCTTCTTGATTATTTAAGTGGGACCAACAGAACATATGAATGTTGTAATGTGTATCCTACGTTACTTGAAATTTCACTAGTCAAAGAAATTATGTTTGTTAAAGGAGAAAACTTAGATGTTAAATGATATACTGATACTAATTGGGCTCGATCAATTGATGATAGACAGTCTACGTCTAGATATTTTACCTTTATTGGAGGAAATTTTGTAACATGAGGGAGCAAGAAACAAGAGGTAGTTACTACATCAAGTGCTAAGGCTAAATTTCAAGGAATAGCTAAGGCCATATGTGAATTATTATGGATAAATAATTTGTTACATGAATTATATGTTGATCAGAATAAGCCTATGAAGTTATATTGTGATAACAAGGCAGCTTGTGATATTGCTCATAATCCAGTACAACAAGATCAGACAAAACATGTTGAAGTTGATAGACATTTTATCAAAGAGATGTTAAAAAAAAAATCCTTGAAGTTCCACATGTTCGATCCCAAGATCAGCTTGTTGATGTACTTACTAAGGTAGTGTCTAGTCAAGTATTTCATAATTGTCTCATGAATTTAGGAATGGATGATGTTTATGCACCAACTTAGGGGGAGTGTCAATAATTAGCATTTATGAGTTCAAGTTTGTGCATAATTATTAGGCTAAAATTTGATCTCTAAATATAGTAATTACAGCTGTAAATAGTCGTGTGTATTATTAGAATTCATGTGTTATATTTTTCCAAATTAGGTTTGTACAATGGCTTTATATATGCCCATCATTCTTTAAAGGAATACAATCAAAAAATTTGACTATAAGAAAATTTGACTCAAAGAAGACATGAAGACAAAATGTTATGCTTCTCAGTTTTGTTTACACTTTGAAAGTCGTAAACCAATATTAGAAAGGTTTACAAATGCTAATATGGCAAGAGATCTTGATTCTGGAAAGTTTATATTATATTATTTGATTACTTATGCAAGTAAAGCAAAATCTTGTCAATCCAAGTAACATAAAATATTTCATTATCCACCATTAAAGTGCAATATATTACTATGTTGAAGGTTACATGGAAGTCTTGTGGATGAAGAAAAATTTAGAAGAACTATTTCAAGAGTAGGAAAATTTACTACCTGTTCACTTCACTATACTTGCAATTCTATTATAGTCTTATTCCTTACAAATGGTTATTATGAGTTCACTTGACCATAATAACGATTCCATAAGAAATTTCTATTATAAAAAACATTGAATAGTTATTCCTTTCTCAAACCTATGAATGACGATTAAATGCTAGGATTGTCTTTTTTCCAAAATAACCCAATTTAAATAAAAAATCAATAAAGAAAAATTTTATTACAGCTCTATTTCATTTTTTAGTAATAGGAATTTCATTATAACTTTATTCATTAAGCAAAGTAAACGGGCTATTAGAGTTATATTGTGATAGTCAAGTATTATACATCTCAATATAAATCTAACCTTCCATTCCAAATGAAATCACATTGATGTCAGATATCATTGGATTCAAGATATATTAGAAACAAAGCTTTTAAAGCTTGAAAAGATCCACATTAGTAACAATGGCTCAAAAATGATGACTAAAGCCCTGTTAGAGACATATTCATCAGTTGTCCACAAATGATGAGTGCGATAGAATCCTCATATTTGTTGGAAGGGAAGATTATTGGGTTTATAGGTCCAAGTCATATGGGTTCGTAACAAATGAAAATGAAAATCCTAGTGATTATATATTGTTTATTACTTATGTGTTAAAAGAAAGTATATTTTATTGTTATATAACACTATTTTTTTCCTAATAAAATTTATAGCTTTTTTATATCTAAAGTTGAAATTGACTGGCGTTCACTTCGTGTAATAATTTTATTACACTTTTATTACTTACGAAGAGTTATTACAGTATTTAGTTGACATTGATCTATAACGACCTAAACTGAAGGCTTTACAACCCGCCACAAGCCTTCTCTTGAGAAGGACACATTAGAGCTATTAATCCACTAATCCACAAATTATAAACCATCTAACTTCAAACTCTCAAATAAAAGGGTACCTATTTAAAACATCTCATGTAAAAATCTTTAATAAAACCTAGTTGGCATAAACCAAAGCCAAGTTAAAACAAACCTAAAACATAAAAGGGAAGTGTCATAATAAAAACCAGAAACATAAAACTTTAAATTCTTAAAAACATATAAGCTTCTTAAGTTCTTTGATAGTCTATCTCCAACCCAGAAAATCTAAACATCTGTAGGAAAGTTAAGTCCACTATCATCCTCCTCATAGTCTACATGAACGCCATAGCCTAATAAATCAAAAACTACTAGATCTTTACCTGTTCTTGTCACGCCCCAACGGGTACCTTAAACGTGACAGTCCGCCACAATTAATATTAAAGCTTAAGTATGACAACCTTAGTCATTTCCAAAAGCTTTTATATTAAGTGTAAGGCTTACTTTCACAATTTTAGAGGACCATATATGGAATAATGAAGTTTAAGGGGATATAAAAACATATTAAGAAAAGAAGAATCACAATAATTATTTGTCCATGGCATAAACTGTGCATACTTAGGAACAATTTCTTAAATTACTAAGCTATTATATAAATATTTGCATGCTAATACTATGATGTACCTTATCCAGAGTTCTAATGTTCAAAAGGGATTACCTGCCCACATGGTCCATGTGGCCTTAGCCATAAGTACGGGAACTGCAAAAGGTAGCTATCGGGGTATAAGCTAATAGGCTTAGTGAGTAAACCCCAGAATTCATACTCGAAGAAGATCTAACATTCAAGTTTATTATTCAAAACATATGAAATGTAACAACCACGTGAGCATACAAGACATATGACTTTCCGGGAATCATATGTTGAATGAATTTACGCCCTTCATTCGGGGTTGGGTATTCAGGCCAATTACAGCCACAACTTTTGAAAAACACTTTTATAGATCTTACCGGCTCCTATACGCCATCAAAATCTTGTAGTTTATTACCGGCTCCTATAGCCATCAAAAACTTGTAGTTGATTACGGCTCTACTAGCCATCAAAACTTGTAGTTTATTACCGGCTCCTACTAGCCATCAAAAACTTGTAGTTATTACCGGCTCCTACTAGCCATCAAAAACTTGTAGTTTATTACCGGCTCCTACTAGCCATCAAAACTTGTAGTTTATTACCGGCTCCTACTAGCCACACATGATATACCGGTTCTGTCTACCACCACTATTATACGCTTGTCCCACCAATTGTATAGTAGTGAATGCAATGCGACTCAACATATGAAGTGCATGACTAATTTCTTTAATTGAAGTCTAGTAGTTACATTTAACTTCTTTCAGTGATCAATCAATTTCAAACACTTCAAGATACTAATTCGCATACAACTTTATTACAAACAACTCAAATTTCGATATACTTAGTATTCTTTCAACATATTGTCATACACTTCCTTTTGATTTTTCTTAGATTCTAGTGCAACTAATTTTACAAGCACAATCAAGAGTATGAAAAATAACGGGAGTAACTCACGATGCCATTGACGTCTATTCTCTAAGCGGATGAGTCGTTCACACACTCCACTAATCGTAATAGTCTCGGGGTGAAGAAATCCTTCCTCGGGTCACCTAACCAAAGAAAATACCCATAATGAGTTTTTCTTGAAGATTTCTTGAATTTTGACAAAACAATGTCAAAGAACGTTAAAGTTCGTATGGAAGAATGTTCCAACTTAAAATGGCCATAACTTGGTCATTTTAACTCGGAATCGCGCATATAATATACCGATTTCTATCTACTCGAAAAGATCTACCCATTTCTAAAATTATTTCCCACAAACAAAGCCACATAGGCTCCGAAAAACTGGTGACAAAATTCACCACGGATTTTCAAGTAAAAACAACTTTGGTTCAAGAAATCAAAATTTGTTTGATAAATACTTAGTTATCTATATAGTTGAAAAATTCTCTTTTTATAACTATATAACTCATATTTAAGCATGCTCAAGTGTCTTGTTGTCCAAATTATTTTTCTTAAGTAAAACAATGTCGGTTTGAAGCTTTTCGGAAATTGTTTTTGTGAATTTCTTTGAAATGAATACCTTGTTTATTTTGTTTTCTAAAAAGTTTTATGTTGGTTTTATTTATTTTTTCTAAGTGACTTTTGAAATAAAATTCACTAATAATATTTTTGAAGTTTTCTAGAAAATATGCTTTTTTCATTTTCTTGTGTAAATTCCTTTGTTTTCTTGTTTTGGCAAAAATCTTTACTTGATATTTCTCATTCTTTTTCTCATGTCTCTATTTCAAAAACAATTACCATGCATGAAATTTGTTTCTTTTAAAAACAAAGTGGAATAATAAGGACTTTTTGTAGAAAAACTAATTTCTATAATCTTATTAACTTTTTCTTGTAACTTGAAAAGAAAATTTTATTCTTTTCAAACCATAAATTTTCTTTGCCTATTTAGTTTGCAAAGGTCTTTACTTAAAATTTCCTAAGTCATCCATCTTATTTTCTTTCTTATGAAAAGAACCATTTTAACAAAAACATTTCCTTTTGAAAAACAAGGTGGAATAATAAGTATCTTTGTAAAGCAAAAGTAGTTTATAAAATTATTGTGAGTTCTCTTTTTGGTAACATGAAAAGAAATGAGTTTGTTTTGTGTTGATTTTATACTTTACATAAACTTATTCCTAAGTGACAAAAAGCCTTCTTTTATTTAATTTCTTTAGAAATAAAACTTTTGGACAACAATCTAAATGAACATGATTATGAGAATAATAATAAACAAAGTAACATAAAGCATAAATAATAAAATCAAGTATTGGAGTCTTAGCTTTTTCAAGGCTCCCGGGACTAAGAAATAAACTAGTCCCATAAAGAAATAAAATGAAAGAAGAAAAACTTGTTTTGACTTGATTAGGACAAGTCTAAGACTAGAGACTAGTCTTATAAACAACTTGAAATAAATAAATTGCATTGAAGTAAATAAATTGCATGAAAGGTAAATAAATTGCAAGATTATGAGCTTATATGCTCTAAAGAATATGTATATAGTTATTTAGATATAGTAGATAGTTATGAACATAAAAGAAATATAAGAACATAAAGGAAATATAAGGAAACATAAAGAAATTATATTATGAACAAAAACAAAGTATGAATCTAATGTTGCTTTCTTAACCTTCATGGTTTTAGAAAACATACACTAAGCTCATACTAAGTAGATGAACATGGAGACTTCTTGAAGAACTTTTACCTAAAGAAGATGAGCCTAAAGAGAACTTCTTGAAGACTTCTTGGAGAGAAATTCTAGAGAGATTTTGAGAGAGTAATTTTAGTGTAGAAGTGGTGTGAAAGAAGTGAAAGAGGAGGGGGGTATTTATAGGAAAATGGGGAGTGATTTTTGGTGATAAAATAAATGCAAAATTAAAACAAATGGAGAGGGAAGAGAGAGAGAGGTGCCGGCCACATTTGAGAGGAGAGAGGGAGTGATTTAATTTTTGTATTTTGTTAAATAAAAGATGTAATAAGTAAGGTAGATGTGATATAAAGTTATGGGAAAGGTAAAAAGTTAAGATAATAGGTTATGTAGAGTGTAAGAGTAGGTGTAAGAAAAAGTAGAGATAAAAGAATAGTGTAGAATAGTAATGAATAGTGTAATGTAAAGTAGATATGACAATTAAAGTACCGGTAGTAAGAAAATACGCGTATAATAGCTATATCTGTTATTTTTACTTACCGAAAAATTGAAATTGATATTTTTGGAAAACTTATATTTTTACGAGTCTAACGGTATATTCGGAATATTTTTACTATTCCGGGCTTCCGGACACGTTTTTCGAGAACTGTGTCCGATCGGGTTCGAAGGACACCCGAATTTCGCGAAACTGAAACTTTTATAAAACCTATGGTTATTACAGACTATTCGAGCTAATTATCCCAACTTCGTTTTTCCGGGCCAAAGAAAACGGCAATGCCGGATTTAGATTAATACGGTAAACTAGGGTTTCGTTGACCTTTAGGGTTTCGTTTGACTTCCTGTTAGGGTTTTTATGCTAAACTGATTCCGAAAATTTAGGGGTTTACAACCTACCCCCCTTAAAGAAAGTTTTGTCCTCAAAACTTGGAAATTCCTATTTGTGGTTAAAACTTGGTCACTTGGGTTACGCGTCCTTCTTCAAAAATTTCCTTAATTGGTTTCTTCATTTTCATCCTCTGAATTCTTGTGGATATATTTCGATATTGGGTATATTCTCATAAGGAAAATTCTCCTTTAAAACATTAACTTTTATCCTTATAACTTGATTCCTTAACCATTTATTAAAGGGGGAATTATTGCACATCCCCGATCATCATCTTCCTTTTCGTCTTATGATCATTTCCTATCTTGTGCCTTTATCACCCCATGTGATACTCATGTTTGTTCCTCCAAGGTATTTGAATGATTCTTCCTTGGTTGTTTGTAGCATCAGGGGTCCAAAATTCTTTATTGATTCCTCTTTGTTCCTATCCTGCGTCTAGGTTGGTCATATCTCTGACTGATCTCTTTTGCTTTCGTCTCTCTTCCCTTTAGAGAGCAGTATATTAACCGATTATGAAAAGAATTATCTTTGCTAATCACTCCATTTATACCATAAGCATCCTTGCTTTCTTGCTATTGCTTGTAAGAAATCCAAAATCTTGAGGAGGTTAATTCCGTTTCCATTGAATTTTATAGACCCTTCCATCCTTTGGTGTCTTTATCCTTTTATCCTTCGTATCTTCTTATCTAAGCTCTTTTATTCTAAGCTCTTTTATCCTTCGTATATGGTTGATCTCAATATTCTAATCTTGTTTGTGATCTTCAAGGTTCGACTTTTCAATTCCTTGTACTTAAGGTTACGCCCTTTGATTACCTCTTCCTTACTTTTCTTGGGTTCAGAAGGCATTATTAAATCTTGTGGGTTTATAAAGAACTTGAGGGTCATGCTTTCTTGCTTTGATCCTTTGTTGGTGATGACATGATCTTGATCTTGAGAGAAACGTGCTCGTTCCTTAAAAAGGTCTTTGCCTTGTTCCTTTCCGAAAACTAATATGTTGGCTTAGGGTCTTTTTCTATTACAAGCTGGGTGGGTATATTTTGTAATGGCATCCTTCTCTTCGTAAGGCCTTGATTTTTCTCATTTGTTGTTTCTCCTCCTTCCGTATAAGTCTATTTTCTATGTTTCCTTGAGTGGAACCTGTATCCGGAACTCTTTTCAAGACTTCTTACTGAATTCATGGATGTCTCCTAGGGTCAATTTCTCTTCACTCTTTAGCTTTTTAATTTCCTTTATTATCTTGAAAGAATGTGTCTATTCTTCCCTTAGCAAATCCTTTGCCACTATTTCCTTTTGTTTTGTAAGCTCCTTGTTTCTTCTTATTGGGGTCTTATTTGAGAGATATTCATCTTATCCGAAAGATTACTTACTTCTATTATTCCTTAGAGTCGTAGGTGACCTCATGTCCTTATGTCTATGTTGAAAGTTCGACCAATTATCTTAAACCAGGTTGATCGTTTGTCATATATATAGAAGGAAGGTAATACTTTGAACTTCAAGAGGATAAAACATTCTGATTCACTAAACCTCTTATATACTCATTAGGGGATTATCATTCCTTTTTATCCACATAAGGAATACTTTACACATCTTTGTTACTTGAAATAAGAAACATCATCAATAAAGGAAGGTTGGGGATGGACTGGTTCCTGTATCGCTGTTATAGCCTATAAGGTACTCCAAGGCAGTCAAGCTTTTCATTTCCTTTATTTTACTTCTTTACTTAGTCATTATCCCTCCAAGTTGTATACTTGAATTCTTGAAGCGGTAGGTCCAGGCCTGCCTTTTACTTCCACTTTTATTTCCTTTCTCCATTCTTATAGGAACAACTTCCTCTGGTGATCTTGCCAGAATATTCCCTCCTTATGAATAGTTGTTGGCAAAATGTCCTTTCTAATGTCAACATAGCAAGCATCTATCCCTTTCTTTTGGGTATTTTGACATCTTATGGTTTGTATTTCTACTGGAGAAACACTTTTTCAAAAAACTGGGGGCACTTCTTCTAATACTTAATATCTTTTGTTACGGTTCTTCTATTGTCGTTCTTGAATTTTCTTTGGTAGGGGCATGAGATGGGGTTCTATATAAACTCCCTTTCGATGATTGGGTCCTCGGCTTCTTCTATTCTTTCTCTTCTTTTCTTGCTCCTTCTACAATTCGAGCTCTTTCCACTAATTCTCGAAAATTCCTTATGTCAAATTCTTCATCCAATCCTCCTACAAAAACTTGTCTTTTGAATTCTTCACTTGTACTTATAGGGGTTGGGTGCTTATTGCAATAATCTATTGAACTTCTTCTCATATTGCTCGATTGTTCTTCCCTTTTAAGTCATCTTGCAAGGGGTTCGCGCTATACCTTACTTAAACTTCTTGGGAAAATAATTCTCTAAAAACTCAGGTCTAAACATTTCCGAAGTGATTGGAGTCATCAGATCTCTTTTCCTTGACTCCTACCATATCCAATTGTTTAGACGAGGCATGAATGTTCCACACTTGACTTGTAAATGGGGTGGGACTTCATATGCATCAAAGGACATTTCTTAATTAAGATAACCAATCTTCCGCCTCCCTTGACTTGTTATGATTTCCTTCAAAGCAGCGGTTACTTTTGATGAAGTCGGGTAACATCTTTTGTGCGTTCTTGACGGTGGAGATGGAGGTAGGGGTGCATTTCAGCTATGCACGTTCTTATGCACAGGTGCCTTCATTGAAACTTGTTGTGGTGGTGGGGTTAGGTGTCCTATCGTGACGTATAAATCCATTTTGAATGGCAGTTTGATCTGCTTCTATGTTTGTTAGGGGCGCTTTGATTCTTTCTTTGTCTACTCCTATTTCGGCTGTTTTAAGCTTTTCTAAGTAAGGTTTGTAAAGTTTTGATAACTTAATTAAATTCCGGAAATTTGGGGTATGACGGAAAATTAAATATGCATAAAAGCTTAACAAAAATTTAAACCAGAATAATTTCTAAAATCAAACTTAAAGCATCATCATAGAAATAGAGTTCATACGTGAAATCGGAAATAAGGCAAATCACAAAAGAAAATTACATAGGAAATAACAAGCATTGTTCTGAGAAATTAAAAGATAGACTATGATCGTGAATCTAGTCTATGATCAAAATCTAAACTGGATTTTTTTTTTTTCCTCTCCTTCCTTTTTCATTCTTCGGGAGCATCTCCCGGGTTGTTGCTGGACGATCCTGGGTTCCAGTCCCTTATGAATTGGCTGAAATATCTCCTCCTCTTCCGGGCTGCTTCTCTGGATCTTTCGCGTCCGTTAGTTGGCTCATCTCCAGTCTCCTTGGTGCTATGTCATGAATGGTTCTCTAAATAATGGCTTCCTCCGTTTCCATGCTATTGTTCTCGTTGGGTGGAGCATTGTCTGTCTTCATGGCCGAGTTCGTCTCTTATCCTCCCGGAGTCTGTCGTCCCATTAAGTAGCGGATAATCCTTTCTTCAGTACTGTTACGGGGTTCTTCTTCTGCAACCGTGGTCTGATTTCCTTCTTCTGGTCCTGCTTCATCCTCTTCCTCTGGTCCTTCCTCCGAATCTTCACTCTCTTCATCTTCTTCCATAGGCTCTTCCCTTATTATAGATCCGTCATCCCGTAGCGTAAGGGCTCGTTCCTTCTGAGTTGGATCCCCATAAAAGTAGGTGGTTCCGTGGGTACTTGGGTTGGTGGTCGCAGTACCTCCTGGTACACTTCCATGCCAATGGAAGGCATCGTTGATATCTGCCTTCATCCATTCAAGGTGATCTATCAAGTTGTCGTGGGCGTACACGAACATAGGTCCGATTTTCCTCTAGGTCTGGAAATCTGGAGAAGTTCGTCCCCTGTCTTTCCTAAGAACGAATGTGGCTTCCTTTAAGCATAGGTCTATCTTCAGCAATGGCCGCAATACGTTCCACGGCGTATATCATTTCCAACTCGGTTAGCTTTCTTTCCTATGGGACAGTTGTGATGGTCTGTACCACTTCTCTCCATTCTGTTTGTACCATTCCTCTCTTCCATATCTGGAACATTTCTCGACAGTCTTAGGTTGTCCTGCTAGGGCAAATTCTTCACATAGGACCCTAAGTCTCAGTCGATAGTCTTCTAGGTTTCGAAGGGTCCTTTCGGAATTCTTGGCTTGAAGACGGGCCTCATCTATGGTGATCTACGTAAAAGAAGATATTAGAAGACTTATTCTACCCATTCTATTTCATCTAAGTCTTTCTTGCTTCTATCTAAGTCAATTTTCTTAAGTCCATTTCTATAACTATGATTCCTAGGTTCTTAACCATGCTCTGATACCAACTTAAACTGTCACGCCCCAACGGGTACCCTAAACGTGACAGTCCGCCACACTTAATATTAAAGCTTAAGTATGACAACCTTAGTCATTTCCAAAAGCTTTTATATTAAGTGTAAGGCTTACTTTCACAATTTTAGAGACCATATATGGAATAATGAAGTTTAAGGGATATAAAAACATATTAAGAAAAGAAGAATCACAATAATTATTTTCCATGCATAAACTGTGCATACTTAGGAACAATTTCTTAAAATTTACTAAGCTATTATATAAATATTTGCATGCTAATACTATGATGTACCTTATCCAGAGTTCTAAATGTTCAAAAGGGATTACCTGCCCACATGGTCCACGGGCCTTAGCCATAAGTACGGGAACTGCAAAAGGTAGCTATCGGGGTATAAGCTAATGGCTTAGTGAGTAAACCCCAGAATTCATACTCGAAGAAGATCTAACATTCAAGTTTATTATTCAAAACATATGAAATGTAACAACCACGTGAGCATACAAGACATATACTTTCCGGGAATCATATGTTGAATGAATTTACGCCCTTCATTCGGGTTGGTATTCAGCCAATTACAGCCACAACTTTTGAAAAACACTTTTATAGATCTTACCGCTCCTATACGCCATCAAAATCTTGTAGTTTATTACCGGCTCCTACTAGTCAAAAACTTATAGTTGATTACCGGCTCCTACTAGCCATCAAAACTTGTAGTTTATTACCGGCTCCTACTAGCCATCAAAACTTGTAGTTTATTACGGCTCCTACTAGCCATCAAAAACTTGTAGTTTATTACGGCTCCTACTAGCCATCACTTGTAGTTATTACCGGCTCCTACTAGCCACTACATGATATACCGGTTCTGTCTACCACCACTATTATACTTGTCCCACCAATTGTATAGTAGTGAATGCAATGCGACTCAACATATGAAGTGCATGATAATTTCTTTATTAAGTCTAGTAGTTATTTAATTCTTCAAGTGATCAATCAATTTCAAACACTTCAAGATACTAATTCATACAACTTTATTACAAACAACTCGAATTTCGATATACTTAGTATTCTTTCAACATATTATCATACACTTCCTTTTATTTTTCTTAATTCTAGTGCAACTAATTTTACAAGCACAATCAAGAGTATGAAAATAACGGGAAGTAACTCACGATGCCATTGTGTCTATTCTCTAAGCGGATGAGTCGTTCACACATCCACTAAATCGTAATAGTTCTCGGGGTGAAGAAATCCTTCCTCGGGTCACCTAACCAAAGAAAATACCCATAATGAGTTTTTCTTGAAGATTTCTTGAATTTTGACAAAACAATGTCAAAGAACGTAAAGTTCGTATGGAAGAATGTTCCAACTTAAAATGGCCATAACTTGGTCATTTTAACTCGGAATCGCGCATATAATATACCGATTTCTATCTACTCGAAAAGATCTACCCATTTCTAAAATTATTTCCCACAAACAAAGCCACATAGGCTCCGAAAAACTGGTGACAAAATTCACCACGGATTTTCAAGTAAAAACAACTTTGGTTCAAGAAATCAAAATTTGTTTGATAAATACTTAGTTATCTATATAGTTGAAAAATTCTCTTTTTATAACTATATAACTCATATTTAAGCATGCTCAAGTGTCTTGTTGTCCAAATTATTTTTCTTAAGTAAAACAATGTCGGTTTGAAGCTTTTCGGAAATTGTTTTTGTGAATTTCTTTGAAATGAATACCTTGTTTTTTTTGTTTTCTAAAAACGTTTTATGTTGGTTTTATTTATTTTTTCTAAGTGATTTTTGAAATAAAATTACACTAATAATATTTTTGAAGTTTTCTAGAAAATATGCTTTTCTTATTTTCTTGTGTAAATTCCTTTGTTTACTTGTTTTGGCAAAAATCTTTACTTGACATTTCTCATTCTTTTTCTCATGTCTCTTATTTCAAAAACAATTACCCATGCATGAAATTTGTTTCTTTATAAAAACAAAGTGGAATAATTAAGACTTTTTGTAGAAACTAATTTCTATAATCTTATTAACTTTTTCTTGTAACTTGAAAAGTGAAAATTTTATTCTTTTCAAACCATAAATTTTCTTTGCCTATTTAGTTTGCAAAGGTCTTTACTTAGAAATTTCCTAAGTCATCCATCTTATTTTCTTTCTTTATGAAAAGAACCATTTTAACAAAAACATTTCCTTTTGAAAAACAAGGTGGAATAATAAGTATCTTTGTAAAGCAAAAGTAGTTTATAAAATTATTGTGAGTTTCTTTTTGGTAACATGAAAGAAATGAGTTTGTTTTGTGTTGATTTTATACTTTACATAAACTTATTCCTAAGTGACAAAAAGCCTTCTTTTATTTAATTTTCTTTAGAAAATAAAACTTTTGGACAACAATCTAAATGAACATGATTATGAGAATAATAAACAAAGTAACATAAAGCATAAATAATAAAATCAAGTATTGGAGTCTTAGCTTTTTCAAGGCTCCCGGGACTAAGAAATAAACTAGTCCCATAAAGAAATAAAATGAAAGAAGAAAAACTTGTTTTGACTTGATTAGGACAAGTCTAAGACTAGAGACTAGTCTTATAAACAACTTG
Source organism: Combretum micranthum (assembly GCA_024138025.1). Taxonomy (NCBI): domain Eukaryota; kingdom Viridiplantae; phylum Streptophyta; class Magnoliopsida; order Myrtales; family Combretaceae; genus Combretum; species Combretum micranthum. The sequence goes on from JAMXBD010001617.1 coordinate 273,196, forward strand.
AAATAAATAAATTGCATTGAAGTAAATAAATTGCATGAAAGGTAAATAAATTGCAAGATTATGAGCTTATATGCTCTAAAGAATATGTATATAGTTATTTAGATATAGTAGATAGTTATGAACATAAAAGAAATATGAAGAACATAAAGGAAATATAAGGAACATAAAGAAATTAATATTATGAACAAAAACAAAGTATGAATCTAATGTTGCTTTCTTAACCTTCATGGTTTTAGAAAACATACACTAAGCTCATACTAAGTAGATGAACATGGAGACTTCTTGAAGAACTTTTACCTAAAGAGATGAGCCTAAAGAGAACTTCTTGAAGAGCTTCTTGGAGAGAAATTCTAGAGAGATTTTGAGAGAGTAATTTTAGTGTAGAAGTGGTGTGAAAGAAGTGAAAGAGGAGGGGGGTATTTATAGGAAAATGGGGAGTGATTTTTGTGTGATAAAATAAATGCAAAATTAAAACAAATGAGAGGGAAGAGAGAGAGAGGTGCCGGCCACATTTTGAGAGGAGAGAGGGAGTGATTTAATTTTTGTATTTTGTTAAATAAAAGATGTAATAAGTAAGGTAGATGTGATATAAAGTTATGGGAAAGGTAAAAAGTTAAGATATAGGTTATGTAGAGTGTAAGAGTAGGTGTAAGAAAAAGTAGAGATAAAAGAATAGTGTAGAATAGTAATGAATAGTGTAATGTAAAGTAGATATGACAATTAAAGTACCGGTAGTAAGAAAATACGCGTATAATAGCTATATCTGTTATTTTTACTTACCGAAAAATTATGAAATTGATATTTTTGGAAAACTTATATTTTTACGAGTCTAACGGTATATTCGGAATATTTTTACTATTCCGGGCTTCCGGACACGTTTTTCGAGAACTGTGTCCGATCGGGTTCGAAGGACCCGAATTTCGCGAAACTGAAACTTTTATAAAACCTATGGTTATTACGGACTATTGAGCTAATTAACCCAACTTCGTTTTTCCGGGCCAAAGAAAACGGCAATGCCGGACTTAGATTGATACGGTAAACTAGGGTTTTGTTGACCTTTAGGGTTTCGTTTGACTTCCGGTTAGGGTTTTTATGCTAAACTGATTCCGAAAATTTAGGGGTTTACAAACCTACCCCCCTTAAAGAAAGTTTTGTCCTCAAAACTTGGAAATTCCTATTTGTGGTTAAAACTTGGTCACTTGGGTTACGCGTCCTTTTTCAAAAATTTCCTTAATTGGTTTCTTCATTTTCATCCTCTGAATTCTTGTGGATATATTTCGATATTGGGTATATCTTCATAAGGAAAATTCTCCTTTAAAACATTAACTTTTATCCTTATAACTTGATTCCTTAACCATTTATTAAAGGGGGAATTGTTGCACATCTCCGATCATCGTCTTCCTTTTCGTCTTATGATCGTTTCCTATCTTGTGCCTTTATCACCCCATGTGATACTCATGTTTGTTCCTCCAAGGTATTTGAATGATTTTTCCTTGGTTGTTTGTAGCATCAGGGGTCCAAAATTCTTTATTGATTCCTCTTTGTTCCTATCCTGTGTCTAGGTTGGTCATATCTCTGACTGATCTCTTTTGCTTTCGTCTCTTTTCCCTTTAGAGAGCAGTATATTAACCGATTATGAAAAGAATTATCTTTGCTAATCACTCCATTTATACCATAAGCATCCTTGCTTTCTTACTATTGCTTGTAAGAAATCCAAAATCTTGAGGAGGTTAATTCCGTTTCCATTGAATTTTATAGACCCTTCCATCCTTTGGTGTCTTTATCCTTTTATCCTTCGTATCTTCTTATCTAAGCTCTTTTATCCTTCGTATATGGTTGATCTCAATATGCTAATCTTGTTTGTGATCTTCAAGGTTCGGCTTTTCAATTCCTTGTACTTGAGGTTACGCCCTTTGATTACCTCTTTCCTTACTTTTCTTGGGTTCATAAGGCATTATTAAATCTTGTGGGTTTATAAAGAACTTGAGGGTCATGCTTTCTTGCTTTGATCTTTTGTTGGTGATGACATGATCTTAATCTTGAGAGAAACGTGTTCGTTCCTTAAAAAGGTCTTTGCCTTGTTCCTTTCCGAAAACTAATACGTTGGCTTAGGGTCTTTTTCTATTACAAGCTGGGTGGGTATATTTTGTAATGGCATCCTTCTCTTCGTAAGGCCTTGATTTTTCTCATTTGTTGTTTCTCCTCCTTCCGTATAAGTCTATTTTCTATGTTTCTTTGAGTGAAACCGGTATCCGGAACTCTTTTCAAGACTTCTTACTGAATTCATGGATGTCTCTAGGGTCAATTTCTCTTCACTCTTTAGCTTTTTAATTTCCTTTATTATCTTGAAAGAATGTGTCTATTCTTCCCTTAGCAAATCCTTTGCCACTATTTCCTTTTTGTTTTGTAAGCTCCTTGTTTCTTCTTATTGGGGTCTTATTTGAGAGATATTCATCTTATCCGAAAGATTACTTAATTCTATTATTCCTTAGAGTCGTAGGTGACCTCATGTCCTTATGTCATGTTGGAAGTTCGACCAATTATCTTAAACCAGGTGATCGTTTGTCATATATATAGAAGGAAGGTAATACTTTGAACTTCAAGAGGATAAAACATTCTGATTCACTAAACCTCTTATATACTCATTAGGGGATTATCATTCCTTTTTATCCACATAAGGAATACTTTACACATCTTTGTTACTTGAAATAAGAAACATCATCAATAAAGGAAGGTTGGGGATGGACTGGTTCCTGTATCGCTGTTATAGCCTATAAGGTACTCCAAGGCAGTCAAGCTTTTCGTTTCCTTTGTTTTACTTCTTTACTTAGTCATTATCCCTCCAAGTTGTATACTTGAATTCCTGAAGCGGTAGGTCCAGGCCTGCCTTTTACTTCCACTTTTATTTCCTTTCTCCATTCTTATAGGAACAACTTCCTCTGGTGATCTTGCCAGAATATTCCCTCCTTATGAACAGTTGTTGGCAAAATGTCCTTTCTAATGTCAACATAGCAAGCATCTATCCCTTTCTTTTGGGTATTTTGACATCTTATGGTTTGTATTTCTACTGGAGAAACACTTTTTCAAAAAAACTGGGGGCACTTCTTCCAATACTTAATATCTTTTGTTACGGTTCTTCTATTGTCGTTCTTGAATTTTCTTTGGTAGGGGCATGAGATGGGGTTCTATATAAACTCCCTTTCGATGATTGGGTCCTCGGCTTCTTCTATTTCTCTTCTTTTCTTGCTCCTTCTACAATTCGAGCTCTTTCCACTAATTCTCGAAAATTCCTTATGTCAAATTCTTCATCCAATCCTCCTACAAAAACTTGTCTTTTGAATTCTTCACTTGTTCTTATAGGGGTTGGGTGCTTATTGCAATAATCTATTGAACTTCTTCTCATATTGTTCGATTTCTTCTTCCTTTTGAGCAATTTGCAAGAAGTCCGCATTGTATCCTTACTTAAACTTCCTGGAAAATAATTCTCAAAAACTCATGTCTAAACATTTCCCAAGTGATTGGAGTCATTAGATCTCTTTTCCTTGACTCCCACCATATCCTGTTTAGACGAAGCATGAATGTTCCACTACTTGATTTGTAGATGGGGTGGAACTTCATATGCATCAAAGACATCTTATTGAGATAACCAGTCTTCTGCCTCCCTTGCTTGTCATAAGCCTTCAAAGAAGCGGTTACTTTTGATGAAGTTGGTAACATACTTTTGTGGTCTTGACGGTGGAGATGGAGGTAGGGGTGCATTTCAGCTATGCACGTTCTTATGCACAGGTGCCTTCATTGAAACTTGTTGTGGTGGTGGGGTTAGGTGTCCTATCGTGACGTATAAATCATTCATTTGAATGGCAGTTTGATCTGCTTCTAGTTTGTTAGGGGCGCTTTGATTCTTTCTTTGTCTACTCCTATTTCGGCTGTTTTAAGCTTTTCTAAGTAAGGTTTGTAAAGTTTTGATAACTTAATTAAATTCCGGAAATTTGGGGTATGACGGAAAATTAAATATGCATAAAAGCTTAACAAAAATTTAAACCAGAATAATTTCTAAAATCAAACTTAAAGCATCATCATAGAAATAGAGTTCATACGTGAAATCGGAAATAAGGCAAATCACAAAAGAAAATTACATAGGAAATAACAAGCATGTTCTGAGAAATTAAAAGATAGACTATGATCGTGAATCTAGTCTATGATCAAAATCTAAACTGGACTTTTTTTTTTTCCTCTCCTTCCTTTTTCATTCTTGGAGCATCTCCCGGGTTGTTGCTGGACGATCCTGGGTTCCAGTCCCTTATGAATTGGCTGAAATATCTCCTCCTCTTCCGGGCTGCTTCTCTGGATCTTTCGCGTCCGTTAGTTGGCTCATCTCCAGTCTCCTTGGTGCTATGTCATGAATGGTTCTCCAAATAATGGCTTCCTCCGTTTCCATGCTATTGTTCTCGTTGGGTGGAGCATTGTCTGTCTTCATGGCCGAGTTCGTCTCTTATCCTCCCGGAGTCTGTCGTCCCATTAAGTAGCGGATAATCCTTTCTTCAGTACTGTTACGGGGTTCTTCTTCTGCAACCGTGGTCTGATTTCCTTCTTCTGGTCCTGCTTCATCCTCTTCCTCTGGTCCTTCCTCCGAATCTTCACTCTCTTCATCTTCTTCCATAGGCTTCCCTTATTATAGATCCGTCATCCCGTAGCGTAGGGGCTCGTTCCTCTGAGTTGGATCCCCATAAAAGGTAGGCGGTTCCGTGGGCACTTGGGTTGGGGGTCGTAGTACCTCCTGGTACACTCATGCCAATGGAAGCATCGTTGATATCTGCCTTCATCCATTCAAGGTGATCTATCAAGTTGTCGTGGGCGTACACGAACATAGGTCCGATTTTCCTCCATGTCTGGAAATCTGGAGAAGTTCGTCCCCTGTCTTTCCTAAGAACGAATGTGGCTTCCTTTAGCATAGGTCTATCTTCAGCAATGGCCGCAATACGTTCCACGGCGTATATCATTTCCAACTCGGTTAGCTTCTTTCCTATGGGACAGTTGTGAATGGTCTGTACCACTTCTCTCCATTCTGTTTGTACCATTCCTCTCTTCCATATCTGGAACATTTCTCGGACAGTCTTAGGTTGTCCTGCTAGGGCAAATTCTTCACATAGGACCCTAAGTCTCAGTCGATAGTCTTCTAGGGTTTCGAAGGGTCCTTTCCGGAAATTCTTGGCTTGAAGACGGGCCTCATCTATGGTGATCTACGTAAAAGAAGATATTAGAAGACTTATTCTACCCATTCTATTTCATCTAAGTCTTTCTTGCTTCTATCTAAGTCAATTCTTCTTAAGTCCATTTCTATAACTATGATTCCTAGGTTCTTAAACCATGCTCTGATACCAACTTAAACTGTCACGCCCCAACGGGTACCCTAAACGTGACAGTCCGCCACACTTAATATTAAAGCTTAAGTATGACAACCTTAGTCATTTCCAAAAGCTTTTATATTAAGTGTAAGGCTTACTTTCACAATTTTAGAGGACCATATATGGAATAATGAAGTTTAAGGGGATATAAAAACATATTAAGAAAAGAAGAATCACAATAATTATTTGTCCATGGCATAAACTGTGCATACTTAGGAACAATTTCTTAAATTACTAAGCTATTATATAAATATTTGCATGCTAATACTATGATGTACCTTATCCAGAGTTCTAATGTTCAAAAGGGATTACCTGCCCACATGGTCCACGTGGCCTTAGCCATAAGTACGGGAACTGCAAAAGGTAGCTATCGGGTATAAGCTAATAGGCTTGTGAGTAAACCCCAGAATCATACTCGAAGAAGATCTAACATTCAAGTTTATTATTCAAAACATATGAAATGTAACAACCACGTGAGCATACAAGACATATGACTTTCCGGGAATCATATGTTGAATGAATTTACGCCCTTCATTCGGGGTTGGTATTCAGCCAATTACAGCCACAACTTTTGAAAAACACTTTTATAGATCTTACATTACCGGCTCCTATACGCCATCAAAATCTTGTAGTTTATTACCGGCTCCTACTAGCCATCAAAACTTATTTGATTACCGGCTCCTACTAGCCATCAAAACTTGTAGTTTATTACCGGCTCCTACTAGCCATCAAAAACTTGTAGTTATTACCGGCTCCTACTAGCCATCAAAACTTGTAGTTTATACCGCTCCTACTAGCCATCGTAGTTCCGTCTCCTACTAGCCACTCACATGATATACCGGTTCTGTCACCACCACTATTATACGCTTGTCCCACCAATTGTATAGTAGTGAATGCAATGCGACTCAACATATGAAGTGCATGACTAATTTCTTTAATTAAGTCTAGTAGTTACATTTAACTTCTTTCAGTGATCAATCAATTTCAAACACTTCAAGATACTAATTCGCATACAACTTTATTACAAACAACTCAATTTCGATATACTTAGTATTCTTTCAACATATTGTCATACACTTCCTTTTGATTTTTTTAGATTCTAGTGCAACTAATTTTACAAGCACAATCAAGAGTATGAAAAATAACGGGAGTAACTCACGATGCCATTGATGTCTATTCTCTAAGCGGATGAGTCGTTCACACAATCCACTAATCGTAATAGTCTCGGGGTGAAGAAATCCTTCCTCGGGTCACCTAACCAAAGAAATACCCATAATGAGTTTTTCTTGAAGATTTCTTGAATTTTGACAAAACAATGTCAAAGAACGTCAAAGTTCGTATGGAGAATGTTCCAACTTAAAATGGCCATAACTTGGTCATTTTAACTCGGAATCGCGCATATAATATACCGATTTCTATCTACTCGAAAAGATCTACCCATTTCTAAAATTATTTCCCACAAACAAAGCCACATAGGCTCCGAAAAACTGGTGACAAAATTCACCACGGATTTTCAAGTAAAAACAACTTTGGTTCAAGAAATCAAAATTTGTTTGATAAATACTTAGTTATCTATATAGTTGAAAAATTCTCTTTTTATAACTATAACTCATATTAAGCATGCTCAAGTGTCTTGTTGTCCAAATTATTTTTCTTAAGTAAAACAATGTCGGTTTGAAGCTTTTCGGAAATTGTTTTTGTGAATTTCTTTGAAATGAATACCTTGTTTATTTTGTTTTCTAAAAACGTTTTATGTTGGTTTTATTTATCTTTTTCTAAGTGACTTTTGAAAATAAATTTTCACTAATAATATTTTTGAAGTTTTTCTAGAAAATATGCTTTTCCTTATTTTCTTGTGTAAATTCCTTTGTTTACTTTTGTTTTGGCAAAAATCTTTACTTGATATTTCTCATTCTTTTTCTCATGTCTCTATTTCAAAAACAATTACCATGCATGAAAATTTGTTTCTTTAAAAACAAAGTGGAACAATTAAGGACTTTTTGTAGAAAAACTAATTTCTATAATCTTATTAACTTTTTCTTGTAACTTGAAAAGTGAAATTTTATTCTTTTCAAACCATAAATTTTCTTTGCCTATTTGTTTGCAAAGGTCTTTACTTAAAATTTCCTAATCATCCATCTTATTTTCTTTCTTATGAAAAGAACCATTTTAACAAAAATTTCCTTTTGAAAAACAAGGTGAATAATAAGTATCTTTTAAGCAAAAATAGTTTCTAAATTATAGTGAATTCTTTTTGTAACTGAAAATGAATGAGTTTTTTTGTTGATTTATATTTACACAAACTTATTCCTAAGTGACAAAAAGCCTTCTTTTATTTAATTATCTTTAGAAAATAAAACTTTTGGACAACATTCTAAATGAACATGATTATGAGAATAATAATAAACAAAGTAACATAAAGCATAAATAATAAAATCAAGTATTGGAGTCTTAGCTTTTTCAAGGCTCCCGGGACTAAGAAATAAACTAGTCCCATAAAGAAATAAAATGAAAGAAGAAAAACTTGTTTTGACTTGATTAGGACAAGTCTAAGACTAGAGACTAGTCTTATAAACAACTTGAAATAAATAAATTGCATTGAAGTAAATAAATTGCATGAAAGGTAAATAAATTGCAAGATTATGAGCTTATATGCTCTAAAGAATATGTATATAGTTATTTAGATATAGTAGATAGTTATGAACATAAAAAAAATAAAGAACATAAAGGAAATATAAGGAACATAAAGAAATTGATATTATGAACAAAAACAAAGTATGAATCTAATGTTGCTTTCTTAACCTTCATGGTTTTAGAAAACATACACTAAGCTCATACTAAGTAGATGAACATGGAGACTTCTTGAAGAACTTTTACCTAAAGAGATGAGCCTAAAGAGAACTTCTTGAAGAACTTCTTGGAGAGAAATTCTAGAGAGATTTTGAGAGAGTAATTTAGTGTAGAAGTGGTGTGAAAGAAGTGAAAGAGGAGGGGGGTATTTATAGGAAAATGGGGAGTGATTTTGTGTGATAAAATAAATGCAAAATTAAAACAAATGGAGAGGAAGAGAGAGAGGAGTGCCGGCCACTTTTGAGAGGAGAGAGGGAGTGATTTAATTTTTGTATTTTGTTAAATAAAAGATGTAATAAGTAAGGTAGATGTGATATAAAGTTATGGGAAAGGTAAAAAGTTAAGATAATAGGTTATGTAGAGTGTAAGAGTAGGTGTAAGAAAAAGTAGAGATAAAAGAATAGTGTAGAATAGTAATGAATAGTGTAATGTAAAGTAGATATGACAATTAAAGTACCGGTAGTAAGAAAATACGCGTATAATAGCTATATCTGTTATTTTTACTTACCGAAAAATTATGAAATTGATATTTTTGGAAAACTTATATTTTTACGAGTCTAACGGTATATTCGGAATATTTTTACTATTCCGGGCTTCCGGACACGTTTTTCGAGAACTGTGTCCGATCGGGTTCGAAGGACACCCGAATTTCGCGAAACTGAAACTTTTATAAAACCTATGGTTATTACGACTATTTGAGCTAATTATCCAACCCAACTTCGTTTTTCCGGGCCAAAGAAAACGGCAATGCCGGATTAGATTGATACGGTAAACTAGGGTTTTGTTGACCTTTAGGGTTTCGTTTGACTTCCGTTAGGGTTTTATGCTAAACTGATTCAGAAATTTAGGGGTTTACAGTTCTTGAAGAAAAAGGAAGAAATGAACACAAAAACCCAATATGCCATACCACATACACATGCATATGAACAAGCATTAAACAATTTCACATATAACCTAAAAACTAATTTAGCAACCACATATTATTATCTATTATTAGCCAACAGACAACACAGTTCAGAGCCATTGTATACTAGTCTCAAACTCGGAGTAGCTCATGCCTCCATAAAAACAACCAATATAGAAAATAAGTAATATACATATATATTGGTGTTGGAAACATCCCACACAGCTAGAGTATTGTAATCGTATCACTCCTAGACTATCAGAATCATCTCTATGCATAAGTCTATTCGGGATAACCTCACATATAGATTATTAGGGCGCCATCCGAGTAGCAATGGTCCTCCTAATCTACTAAATCCAGCCATAGACAAGCAGCAAACAAAATTTTAAAATCCATATATCATTAGATCCATTTATAAAATTCTAATATACCAATCACAAGCAGCAAACAAGTGAAGGTTGTACTTAGAATAACTTTCTAGGAACAGGAATCCTAATTCACCAACCACACCTAATAACAAAATCAAAACTAATTCAAAACATGTTCCAAAAAAAAAAAAAATAATATCCTTATCATCATCGAAACCCTAATTTGAAAGGAACTATTTTTCTAGGTTTACATACACCTTCTTCCTTAGATTGTAATTCACAAATTCTCAAATCCTTGATTTAGGTCTCCAAATTTCTTCTAAAACTTGACTTCCTTCATTATAATTCAAGCAATACTTAGAAAATATACTCTTTTATATCACCACAAGGATAGAAAAGATTTACACTTACTTAGAATTTTGAATCTCGATTCTTCTTGATTGTAGAACACAAATTACCCACAAAACTTAGGGTTTTTCTCCAATTCTCCTTTCAAAATCCAAAGAAAAATATAGGGAAAGGTCATTCCCTTTAAATCTTTAACAAATTGAAGAGGATAAACTTACCTTGATTTCGGTTCTTGATCTTCTTTGATGCTAAGATAATCTATAGAGAGGTTTTAGAGAGAAATCTAAGCTTAGGAATGGCTTTAGAGAAGAGGGGAGGCTAGGTTATAAAGAAAACATGAAAAACCCTTTAATTTCCCTAATAGGAACTGGCAACTTAGATCTCTCGGATATGATTTTTCTTCATGTTGACCTGTTGTATGCTGGCGAGGTTGTAAACTTCCACATTTTATGATAGGTTTTATGCATAAACCCTAGAACCAAAAGTCAACCAGAACCCTAAATCAGCGACTAGGTCATTAACTAGGTCATTAACTAGCCTAAGTGAATTTAGATCCGACAATCCCGCACTGGAAACCCTATTACATTAGAAACAACATAATCTTAGATTATAGTCTGAAATAATGTGATATAACTTAAAAAGATTAGATTCATTTAAAATTCATTCGTTTCGGATCCTAACGATATCAGTTTTTGAAAATAGAGTCTCGACATGTGAAATGGCAAAAATAATCTGATAACATATTTAGACTTGTAATAAGTTGAGTATTCATAAAATATCAGTTTCATAATTTTTTGGTATCTAAAAATAGTAGATATGGCTTTTTTATACGTATTTTCTTTACTACCGATATTAATTTGTCTACTTTACTATTCAAGTTACTATTCATTACCATGTCACCATCTCTACGTTTTCATACTACCTACTCTTATAACCTTATATACCTAATTTTTACAATTTTCATTTCTAATACTGCTTTATACATAACTTATCTTACACATTACTTACTTTTCATTATAAAAATACAAAATTAATCAATTCTTCTCTCTTCTACAAGCTAGAACCGGTGCATGTCTCTTCTCTCTCTATCTATTTTAATTTCTTCTCTATTTAATTTTATTCACACTAATTTCCACTCCAAAACTCTATAAATACCCCATCCCTCATTCATTATTTACACATACTTTCCAAACCATAACAAAACTCTACCAAATTCACTCCACAAATCCTCTCTCTTCTCCCTCTTTGTGTCGTGAGCCTCTTTCCCATTCCCAAACCTATTTTCACAAAATTTTCTCTTCATTTATCTATCATCCACCATCATATACTTTAGGTAAATATCTAAACCCTCTCTTTTTTTCATGTTAACACAACATGAACACCCTATTTGTTTTGATTTCTAAAACCCTATGAGCTTTATGCTAGGAAAAAAATCATGAAAACAACAATTTGTTCATCTCTTGTTCAACACCATGTTTATTTATAAATGTTGTTATGTTCTTGTTATATTTTTGCTCCTAACCTAACTCCTATACATTATTAAGTATAAGTATGTATACATACACACACAAACAGATATATATATATATATATATTCTTAGAGTCTAAGGCTCATTAATCTAACTTTTTTATGCTTTTATTTTCTTGCACATTTATTTATTTGATATAAATAATTAAGACTAGTCATTCTAGTCTTAGACTTATCCTTACCAAGTCAAAACCTTTTAGGACTTGTCCATAATCTAAGACTCAGGAAACCTTGACAATAATTTAAGACTCCTATGATTTCCTTATTATTTTCTTGCTTTCTTTATGGGACTTACAAGATCCATAAAAAGAAAAGAAAAACAAGAAAGCTTAAGGAAAAGAAAAAGAAGAAAATTGCAAGCTAAGACTTCCAAATTTTTTTCTTATATATATATATATATATATGCTTATTTAATTATCTATGTCTTTTATTTTCTATATGAGTTATTCTTTTTTACATAGCCACAAGTTTATATTCATGCATGATCATAATGTTGTTGTCTTAATAAAGATTTTAAAGAAATAAAAGTAGTTATTCTCTTTCGTGAAACTAAACTCTTATGAAACATTATTTTCACACTTAGAAGAAATTTTCACTAAAATGTAGGATAACGATTCAACTACATTAGTTCCAAATTGTTAAGGTAAATTTTTATTAATTTTAATGTTGATAATTCTTTGTTATGCAAATTTTTCTTAAGAACTTATTTATAGGATTTATACCAACATTTTGAAAAACACTAAGAATCAAACAAATTTTCTGAATCAAGTTTAAGAGCAACTCATTAATTAAAAATCTATTTAGGAAATAAAATTAGTAAACAACTTAAAGAACTGAATTTTATGAAGTAAATTTTTTTATAAGAAGTTAAGAAAATATAAAAATAACAGATAAAGTAAGTAGACACTCCTTTATAACAAACCTATGATTTTAATTTTCTTTCCAACAACTTAAAGTTAGATTTTTTGAACTTCATTTTTCAAACTCCTAAAATAATTTTTTTATGAGAAATCATTGTTGGTATAGCACCACTAGAATCATGCATATAACATGAGTTTATATAAATATATAAATATATATTAAAAGGATTTTTCAACTATATAAATATCTATGTGCTTGCTATAGAATATTTGAATGATGTAAAGATTAGAAAAATTTCAATTTAAGAGTTGGGATTTTCGTGTCTATTATGTACTGACCCATTTTGGAATCCAAATGGTTTTAAGTGGTAAAAATAACCTTAGGAATAGATATATATTTTCGAGTAAGTAGAAAACGATATCTAATATACGAAATTTTGACTTAAAATTAGCGAGTTATGACCGTTTGAAGTTAAAATTTCATATAATTCGAATTTTGACAAAAATTCTAATATAGAATTAGCAAGTTTAAGTAGAACTTCCACAAAATACTCATTTCGGGTCTTTCTTTTGTTTAGGTGATGAGAAAGGAGAATTTCCCTACCCTGAGGACTATTACGACTAGTGAATTTCTGCATTATGGCTGAGTGAGTTTGTTTACTTAATTTCATACTTATGCTTTTGCTTGTAGTGTAGTGGCAGTAGAATAAGAAAAGATAAAAATCGGAAAGTGCATGTGGCTTAAAAATATTGGCTAAAATTATACTAAGTATAGCGAGGCTTAAATTTTCAATATCCTAAATTGTTTTTTAGAACTATATTGGAGCACCTGAAAATTCTATGATCGCCTCTATGATATTAATGTCATGCTTAAAGAGCTTGATTAAATGAATTCTGATAAAGACAAATTTACTCAATCTTTCATGGAACAAATCATTTTATTTGTTATGGATTTTATAGAAATAAAACAAATTGGTACTTAAGTGTACTTAAATGTCATATTTTAGGTCTTGAAGGAAAAATAATGTGAATAGAACACGCTTAGACAAGTCTCATCACATTTGGATTCAAGCAGCAAAGCAACATCGGTAAAAACATGAGCAACACCATCAGCTTTCACTATGGATCAAGCGGCTTACATACAAAAAAATCAACATTAGCCACTGGACACAGGAAACATTGACGTCCTAGAAAACAGAGAACATCAGCTTCATTACGAAGATCAAACGCCGACTAATCAGGAGTCTATACTGCCGGTGTTGTGCCGGCCTAGCCTATGTATACCACTTTAAATCGTCTCGAATGCCGCCAGCTTACTTCATATGATTTCAGCACCGTTTGATTTCAAACGACATATGCCGGCTCTTGAAGATTCAATGTCGCCGGTGTTGAAGCGGTGCAAACAATGCATAGTAACGAAATTTTTGATGTTATTGCAAAAATCAATCAAACGTTGCTAGTGTTGCTTTGTCATTATCCAATGTCGGTACTCTATGTCGCCAACATACTTGTTGAAACCACCGGTGTGCAATGTGGTGGATCAAATTTCAAGATTTGTTCTACAAAATGTTCGATGTTGATTTGAAGCATATTCTTTCTTCTCCATATATTTTTAGATCATATCTAATATCCATCTTGTATTAGAAGATTTCCAAAAACCCTAGAGAGATTCTTATGAATTTGAGTGGCTAATTTGTATGTTCTAGCCAAGGGATAATTGCAATTTTGGTTCTACATGGATTGTGAGATCTAATTGAGTTATTTTGATCTCTTCTTTGTTTTGGGTATTTGTATATCTTCTGTTTGCTTTGTTATTATTATCTTGTTTGATTGATGCAAACTAGGGCCCGTTTGTTTGATTAGCAAGGTAATTTTTGCCAATTAGAATATCAAATTCGTAATTGTTTGATATTCTAATGTTTGTGGTGCAATAACATGATTTATTGTGAGATAGATTATTGATTTTGTTATGGGATATATAATCTGGTTTAAATGAATCATGCATATGATTTGTTGACCTGAATTGGTGGTCTCTCTTGTTCTTAATGTTGTTGATAGATTAAACTCTAAGAGCTTGGTTAGGGTTGTTTAATTGATAAGGGAAATAATCAAAGATCTTATCTTGATTATCGAAAAAATAAGGAAAGATAAGTTGTTAGAGCTTGTTAATAAATATAACCAATCTATCTAAGATAAAGAATGGACATTTTTGCATCTATGATCAATCCGGTGAATTGAGTTATGATATACCTTTGGTTAAGAATTCTTTGATATTTAATTAACCTTTGTAAATTGTTTGTTAGCTTTAGATATAATTAGTTTTCTTTGAATTTTACAAACCCCCTGTCACGCCCATCAGGTACCCTAAACGTGACAGCCCACCGTATATAATATTAAAACTTAAGAATGACTACCTCAGTCACTTGAAAGCTTCCATATCAGTACAAGGCGTAGTTCACATCAAATAGAGACCGGTGGAGTAATGCATTTTAAGCTATTAGCAGCGGAACATGCAAAATAACACTTAATATTATTTCATTGATATATAAAGTCTTACAACTTCTAAAGGGTATTCCCCTAATAATTTCCATAACAACATGGTCTTACTAAGATAAATAACTAAAGCTAGAAAATTTTAGAAGAAATCCACTCTAAGACTTCAAAACAGAATTCCTCCAAAAGCTTCCCAAAATAAAAATTCTACCCGGATGATCAAGATAGTCTTGGGTGCAAAATAACGATCCTGCAATATCAAAAGTCTATAGGGATATAAGCATAACTAGCTTAGTGTAAACCCCTAAATTTTGGAATCGGTTTAGCATAAAACCCTAACCGGAAGTCAAACGAAACCTAAAGGTCAACAAAACCCTAGTTTACCGTATCAATCTAAATCCGGCATTGCCGTTTTCTTTGGCCCGGAAAAACGAAGTTGGGATAATTAGCTCGAATAGTCCGTAATAACCATAGGTTTTATAAAAGTTTCAGTTTCGCGAAATTCGGGTGTCCTTCGAACCCGATCGGACACAGTTCTCGAAAAACGTGTCCGGAAGCCCGGAATAGTAAAAATATTCCGAATACACCGTTAGACTCGTAAAAATATAAGTTTTCCAAAAATATCAGTTTCATAATTTTTCGGTAAGTAAAAATAACAGATATAGCTATTATACGCGTATTTTCTTACTACCGGTACTTTAATTGTCATATCTACTTTACATTACACTATTCATTACTATTCTACACTATTCTTTTCTCTACTTTTTCTTACACCTACTCTTACACTCTACATAACCTATAATCTTAACTTTTTACCTTTCCCATAACTTTATTCACATCTACCTTACACATTACATCTTTTATTTATCAAAAGTAAAAAATAAATCACTCTCTCCCTCTCTACACTCAATGGCCGGCGCCCCCTGCCCACTGCCTCAATTTGTTTCAATTTCAATTTATTTTAATCACACAAAAATCACTCCTCATTTTCCTATAAATACCCCCCTCCTCTTTCACTTCTTTCACACATTCACTACTCACAAATTCATACCAAAACTCTCTCAAATTTTCCTCTCAAAGCTCTCTCAAGTTACTATCTCAAAACTCTCTTAAAATAATTCCACAACAACTTCCACCAACAACAAAAACCCATAACCACATAACCACATCAAAGTCTTCTTTAGGTAACCCATTTGTAATTCCTTCTTCTTCTTCATGTCATGTAACTTTACATGACCATAGTGTGAGTTTCCAAATACTACAAGTTGTGGAAACTACATTATGTTCATGTATTGTTCTTGTTCATGCCAATCCATTTATGTTTATGTTGATTTATTATTGTTTATATATCTATACATATTCTTTAGAGCATATAAGCTCACTTGCAATTTATTTATTTCATGCAAAGCAATTTATTTACTTTCCCATTGCAATTTATTTATTCCTTGTTGAAATAAGACTAGTCTCTAGTCTTAGACTTGTCCTCATCAAGTCAAAACAAGCTTTTCTTCTTTCATTTCTTTATGGGACTAGTTTATTTCTTAGTCCCGGGAGCCTTGAAAAAGCTAAGACTCCAATACTTGATTTTATTTTATGCTTTATGTTATTTTTTTTATTATTATAATCATGTTCATTTAGATTGTTGTCCAAAAGTTTTATTTTCTAAAGATAATCAAATAAAAGAAGGCTTTTTGTCACTTAGGAATAAGTTTTGTGAAACATAAAAATATAAGATAACAAAAATAAACTCATTCATTTTCAAGTTACAAAAAGAATTCACTATGAATTTAGAAACTATTTTTTTAAAAAGCTACTTAAATCTTGTTACTCTACCTTGTTTTCAAAAGAAAATATTTTGTTGACAAAAATGGTTCTTTTCATAAAGAAAGAAATAAGATGGATGACTAAGGAAATTTTAAATAAAGACCTTTGCAAACAAATAGGCAAAGAAAATTTATGGTTTGAAAATAATAAAGTTATTTCTTTTCAAGTTACAAGAAAAATAATAGAATTATAGAAATTAGTTTTTCTACAAAAAGTCCTTAAATGTTCCACTTTGTTTTTATAAGAAACCAAATTTTCATGCATGGTAATTTTTTGAATAGAGACATGAGAAAAAGAATGAGAAATATCAAGTAAAGATTTTTGCAAAACAAGTAAACAAAGGAATTTACACAAGAAAATGAAGAAAAGATATTTTCTAGAAAACTTCAAAATATTATTAATGTAACTTAGAAAGTAGAAAATTTTATTTTCAAAAGTCACTTAGAAAAAGATAAATAAAACCAACATAAAACGTTTTTAGAAAATAAAGAAAACAAGGTATTCATTTCAAAGAAATTCACAAAAACAATTTCCGAAAAGCTTCAACCGACATTGTTTTACTAAGAAAAATAATTTGGACAACAAGACACTTGAGCATGCTTAAATATGAGTTATATAGTTATAAAAAGAGAATTTTTCAACTATATAGATAACTAAGTATTTATCAAACAAATTTTGATTTCTTGAACCAAAGTTGTTTTTACTTGAAAATCCGTGGTGAATTTTGTCACCACTTTTTCGGAGCCTATATGGCTTTGTTTGTGGGAAATAATTTTAGAAATGGGTAGATCTTTTCGAGTAGATAGAAATCGGTATATTATATGCGCGATTCCGAGTTAAAATGACCAAGTTATGGCCATTTTAAGTTGGAACATTCTTCTATACGAACTTTGACGTTCTTTGACATTGTTTTGTCAAAATTCAAGAAAATCTTCAAGAAAAACTCATTATGGGTATTTTCTTTGGTTAGGTGACCCCGAGGAAGGATTTCTTCACCCCGAGAACTATTACGATTAAGTGGAGTGTGTGAACGACTCATCCGCTTAGAGGAATAGACGACAATGGCATCGTGAGTTTATTTCCATTAAATGCTACACTTGTTGTGCTTGTAAATTAGTTGCACTAGAGTTAGGAAAAGATAAACCGATATGCATGTAAAATAATTCCTTGAAAGAATTCTAAGAATATCGAAGCCCGAATTGTTCTAAGTGATTGTTTTAGTATAATATTGATTTGTGTGAAATTCCTTGATCACCATAAAGTTGAAAATAATTATGTTATGACTTTATAAATTAATGAACTCATGCATACCACGAAGTGAGTCACATTACATGGTTGGGTTATTATCCTTGGGTGAGAAGGATAGTAGGCTCATGTCGAAAGCAACACTTGGCGGAAGATCCGAAAGCGATTGCTTGGCGGCTTAATGGAATATGCTTGGCGGTTGATCCGAAAGCAAGGTCAAATCAAGTAGGTTCGGAATACTTGGCGATGAGTGCTCGCAAGTATAAAAGTTTTTATGAATGCTTGGCGATGTGTGCTCGCAAGCTTAAATTTTCTATTATTAAAACTACTTGTTTTGAGTATCACCAAACCCCGAATGGAGGGCGTAAATCCATTCAACATATAGTTCCCGGAAAGCTATATGATTGTTTGCCCACGTGTTTGATGCATTACATATGTGTGATTAACCAACTTGTTTGAATCTTGTTACAAGAAGTTATTTATGGAAATAGTTCTCACTAAGCCTATTAGCTTATACCCCGATAGCTACCTTTTGCAGTTTCCGTACTTATGGCTAAGGCCACGTGGACCATGTGGGCAGGTAATCCCTTTTGAATATTAGAAATCTGAATAAAGTATAGTTTAGTATTAGCATGTTAATAGATTGTAATTTAGGGAGTTGTCCTAAGTTTTAAAGTTTGCCATGAAAATATTATTGTGATTCTTCTTTTCTTAATATGTTTTTATATCTCCTTAAGCTTCATTATTCCATATGGTCCTCTAAAATTGTGAAAGTAAGCCTTACACTTAATATAAAAGCTTTTGGAAATGACTAAGGTTGTCATACTTAAGCTTTAATATTGAGTGTGGCGGACTGTCACGTTTAGGGTACCCGTTGGGGCGTGACACTTAGTGAGATATTCCTTATGCAAAAGTGCTCATAACAAGTATTCAACC
The DNA here is from genome assembly GCA_024138025.1 of Combretum micranthum. Lineage (NCBI taxonomy): Eukaryota > Viridiplantae > Streptophyta > Magnoliopsida > Myrtales > Combretaceae > Combretum > Combretum micranthum. The sequence goes on from JAMXBD010001617.1 coordinate 291,957, forward strand.
AAGTTTATTAAACAATCATATGAAATGTAACAACCATATGATCAAACAGTACATACGACTATCTAGTTTTGTATATATGATGGATTTATCCCTGTATCGGTGGTTAAAGAATGATTTGAACTGGGCCCCAAAAGACCTCCTTAAAATTTGCGCGCGTCTTGGGGTTCCAACGAACCGTACTACTAGTCATCGGGCTTTCCATACCCAAAGCGATTGATCCGGCTTGGCTAAAACTCGAGGTCATATTCCCCGAATGTCCTAAATCCTCAAGATGTAGCTAGGCAGCTTACCTTTCCGGTCCCACGCTGAGAAGTAGTAGCAAAAATTTTGAAATGATATTCTAAGTGATATGCACAAACAATTTATTTATGGGGAATCCAATCCGACATTAATTTATTTAAAGCGATCAAATAATAATTGCACACATAGCAATACATATATAGAAACAATTATATCAATCACATATCAGGTTCCGATATACTTATCGTTCATTGATCACACATAACAATTCACATACATAATTCCCATGATAATCCGCATGCATATCAATTTTATCTTTTCCTAACATTTAGTGCTCTATTCTACAAGCGCATGCACGAATACAAAAACGTAAAGGAAACTCACTCGTCCATAGCGATCTTCTATGAGTCGAAGTAATCCTCGGAGAAGAGAAGATCTTGGTCCTCGACGCCTAAACAAAAGAAATATCCAAAATGAGTATTTCATCCAAGATCTAAATCAAAATCTCTAGTTCTATCTTATTGAATTCATCAAAATTCGCATATATGGAAATTCCAACTTAAAATGGCCATAACTTGCTCATTTTAACTCGAAATTTCACATATTATATACCGATTTCTACCTAGTCGAAAAGATCTATCCATTTCTAAGATTATTTTCATCAAAAGAAGTCATTTAGGTCTTGGAATAGTAACGTACAGAATTATTACGAAAATTCCAAATTTCAAAACTCAAGTTTTCAAACTTTTCTTCATTCAATAGTTCTTGTACAAAAAATATATATATTTGTTTGGTTGAAAAATCCTTTGAATATATATATATATATATATAGACTCAAATTATATGCATGAATTTAGTAGTGTTATTTCAACAATAATTTTTGTAAAACAATGTGTCTTAAAGTGAGATTATGCTAAGACTTGAAAAGATATTAGTTTTGTTTGGAAAATTTCCTAAATTATCATAAGTGATTATTTCCTTCTTTTATCTCCATTTCTTAGTTGTTGAGAAAAATTATATTTCAAAAAGTAATTTTAATCTTTTAAGATTCCTACAACTTTATTTCTAATGGCTAGAAAATGTAATTTTCTAAATATTTATTGGTTATATGTTCTAAAGTTAGATCCACTTTAGATAAATAATATCAATGGTCTTATAAGTTATTTATTTTACTTCCTAAGTAAGGCTTATCTTTAGAAATGTTATTTTTTAGGTTCCAGTTTGACTTCCGGTTGTAGGGATTACTTATATTTACCGCAAAATCTAGGGGTTTACAAACCAGGGCCCCCAACACCCACCCCCACACCCCCCCCTCTCTTCTTCATCTAAATCTCCAAATAGAAATAGATTTCACCAATCTCTGTGGATCGACCCTGCTCACTGCTATATACCAGCTGTACAAATTTTAAGAGTAGGATAATATATTTGGTAGATTTGATACCCACCAAATTCATGTATATCACACAATGAGTCACATTTCATTCATTACTATACCCTTAGTGGGACAATAGCATAGTAGTGAGGTATGCAAGGGCTTGAAAATCTATATTAAAATTTTGGCGTGTAGGAGCCTATATGAAGTACATTTTAAAGGTGAGTAGTAGCCCAAAAGAACTACAAAAATTTATTATTTGCAAACTATGGTGTATGGGCTTAGCCCACCTGATCCCGAATGGAGGGCCCAAATCCATTCAACATACGATTTCCGATTGATCATGTGTATTGTTTGCCCATGTGATTGTTGCATTACATATGTTTGTTTAATTAACTTGTTTACACTTTGTTGTACGAGTACATTGTTATACAAATATTTCTCACTAAGAAAGAAAGCTTATAGTCCCTTAGATATCTTTTGAAGTTCCCCTGTTTGTGGTTGAAGCCCCAGGAATACTTTTCACAGGTACAGACTTTTGATTTAGGAGCTTTTAAAAGAAGTTATGGCTTAAAAGTAAACTTAGACATATAAAGAAAACTCCTTTGTATTTTTTTTGGAATTAGATTATAGAGCTTAAATATATATTTTGATGGGAGGTATGCCCCCTTTGATTATTTAAGACTCCTAATATTTTGAATTAAGTTTTGATGTTATAATTTCCATTCTTGAATGCCATTTCTATAATTTCTTAAACTACTTGTTTCAAAGAATGGTCGTCTATAATCGTGAAGTACGCTTTATACTCAGTATTGAAGCTTTTGCATGACTAAAGTGGTCATTCTTAAGCTTTAATATTGAGTCTGGTGGGCTATTACATTTAGGGTACCCTTTGAGCAGGATAAGGGTACAACTTCAATGCTAGCAGTATTGGATTAAAGGCCAGTAGCCTTTAGTCGGCCTTTGTCTTGCACCCATCTATCTTCCATTTTGTCCCTTTATCTTCAATCATGTATCTATCAAACGACCAAACATTTAATTATACTTTAGGATGGATTATAGAGCCCTCTCATTTTAAATCAAATCACACTTTTGCCTCATTCATTATAAATCATTTTTCTTTATATTACATCTCATCTCTTCCCTATTAAAAGAAATTTTCGTCGTCAAAAGTTATCTAAATTGTTGAAAGCTCAGGATACCTTGTCCTCATCTCCTCCTTTAGCTCCCAAGTAGCTTCTCGTTTAGATTAATTAATCCATTGCACCTTTAAGTATCTGATCACTCGCCTTCCTAAAATCTATTCTTTAGTGTCAACAATCTTTATTGACTTCTCAACTATAGAGAGATTTGGTTGCACCTCCAACGGTCCTAATACTACTACCTTCTCAAGATCCTTCACATACTTTCTTATCATTGATACATAGAATACATTGTGTACTCCTTCTAAACTAGACGGTAAAGCTAATCTATAAGCCACATCATCTATCCTTCCAAGACTTCATAAGGTCCCGCATATCTAGAGTTTAACTTGCCTCTCAAACCAAATCTGATAACTCCCTTAGTTGGTGAAATCTGAAGCAAAACATGCTATTCCGCTTGAAACTCTAAAGGTCTCTTCTTCTTATCAACATAACTTTTCTATCGACTTTAAGCAACTTGCATCTTTTATCTGATCATTTTGACCTTATCCATAGCATCCTGTACCAGCTCTGGTCCCAAAATCTATCTATCACCAACTTCACCTTAAACATACTTTACCCTTTTTTGTGTCAGTCTGGTCAACAGGCTTGCAATCTTGGAAAAATCCTTTACAAATCTCTTGTAGTATTTGCTCTTCCTAGAAAACTTCTTATTTCTGACACATTTTTAGGTCTTATCCATTCAACTAATGCTTTCACTTTCTCAGGATCCACTGAAATTCCATTTCCATCAATAACATTTCCCAAGAAGGACACTTGCTCTAACCATAACTCACACTTCGTGAACTTGGCATACAACTTCTCACTCTACAATCTGCTCAAAACTAACCTTAAATGTTCTTCATGTTCTTCCTTTGTTTTAGAATACACCAAGACATCATCTATAAAGACCACTACAAACATATCTAAATAATCTTTGAAGACTCTACTCATAAGGTCCATAAAGATGGCTGGTGCATTAGTAAGACTAAATGACATGACCACAAACTCATAATGCCTATATCTGATCCTAAAAAGCTGTCTTTTGTATATCCTCTACTCTAACTTGCAGCTAGTGATATCCTGATCTAAGATCAATCTTTAAGAATACCTTAACGACTGCTAGTTGATCAAATAGATCATCTATCCTTGGCAGAGGGTATTTATTCTTGATAGTCACTTGGTTTAGCTCCTTTTAGTCTATGCATAGCCTCATGCTGCCATCCTTTTTCTTAACAAATAGAACTGGAGATCCTTAAGGAGACACGCTGGGTCTAATACACTTCTTCTTGGACAGATCATTGAGTTGGACTTTAAGCTCCGCAAGCTCTATTGGTGCCATGCGGTATGATGTCTTAGATATTGGTGTAGTACCTGGCACCATGTCTGTCACGCCCCGAAAGGTACCCTAAACATGGCAGTCCTCCACATATAATATTAAGACTTAAGAACGACTATCTTAGTCATGTGAGATTCTCGGTATTATATGTAAGGCATCTAATACGGTAATAGAAGACGCTTTTGGGAAGTGTAGTATGAGAAAGTAATATTAAATATACAAGAATCTAGAAATAAAATGGATCATAATAACAACAAACAAAAGTCTATTACATGATTCTTAGGGGTATACCCTTGCTAAAACTCCAAGGATTAAAATACTTAATAGTCTTTACAATAACTTAAACATTACATCAAAAGATTTTAAAGGAATTCTAGTCTAATCTTTCAAGTAGATTTCCTTCAAAATCTCCTAAAAGAAAACTTCGGGTATAAGAACAGGTGTTCCTGTGAATACAAATATCTATAGGGGCGTAAGCTTTATAGGCTTAGTGAGTATAATCCCAATAATCATACTTAAAGCAAAATATCAACCAAGTTTGTTAGATAAGTAAATGTAATGCAATAAGCACATGAGTATACAAGACCTATGATTTTTCGAGAATCATATGTTGAATGAGTTATGCCTTTCATTCAAGGTTAGGTATTCCGGCCTATTATGGCTATCACTTCTTTTAAAATCCATTTTTATAGATCTTACCGAATCCTATTCGCCATAAAAAACATATAGTTACTACTGGCTCCTACTAGCCATCAATTTATGTAGTTTTTATTGGCTCCTACTCGCCACATACATAATATACTGGTTATGACAACCACCACTATCATATATTTTTCCCACCAATTGTATAATAGCGAATGCAATGTGACTCAACTTATGAAGTGCATGTATCAACTTTTATTTAGAACCTAGCCATTAGTTTTCAATTTTTCGCAAGTGACCAACCAATTTCAAACACATCAACATACTAATAAACATACAATTTATTACAAACAATTCGTGGCTCATGCTTAATATTCTTTCAACATGTTATAAACACATGAATCTTCAATTTTATTTTTTTCTTAAATCTAGTGCAACTAATTTACAAGCACAAGCATGAGCATGAAAAATAGGGAAGTAGACTCACTCGGCCATGACGATACTTCCTTAGTCAAAGTAGTCCTCGGGGTAGTACATGTCCTCCTCCTCGGTTCTTAATCAAAGGAAATACCCAAAATGAGTATTCCATGGAATTTCTAGTCAAAACTTCTAACTCTGTTTTCTAATTTCGATAAAATTCATATAAATGGAAATTCCAACTTAAAATGGCCATAACTTGCTCATTTTAACTTGGAATTTCATATACAATATACCATTTTCTACCTATTTGAAAAAATCTATCCATTTCTAAGGTTATTTTTATGGTAAAAGGTCATTTGGGTCCCAAAACCGCGGGGTACAGATTCATAACGAAAATTCTAGTTTTCAAAACTTAAATTTGTAAACTTTTCTTTATCCAAAAATACTTGTAGCAAAAATAGATATTATTATAGAAGGAAAAATCATTTAGAATATATATATATATATATATTGACTCATATCGTATGCATGAATTCAATGAAGTTGTCTCAACCATGATTTTTGTAAAAGTAATGTTTTTTAGAAATTTGGAAAAGCAAAACTTTGAAAATTTCCACTTAGCTTGTTGGAAAATTTCTTAAATTATTCTAAGTGAGTATTTTCCCCTTTTAATTCTATTTCCTTAGTTTTTCAAATTTCTAAAAAAATGAATTTTTTCTTTCTAAGTTTATTATAACTTAATTTCTGGAGGTTAAGAGGGTAGTTTCCAAATACTATTTGGGAGAAGTTAAAATTTATCAAGATTTACATTTTCTTAACCTTTCCTAAAGTTTATTTCTTTTAATTAAAATAATTTCGTAAGCTATTTGCTAATCTTATTTCTTAAGAACATTTTATTTCTATAAAAGAAACATTCTTAGTGATTTTTCAAATTAGTCTATTTCTTGATATTTTAAAGTATTGGTGAAACTTTCTTAATGAAGTTTGGTAAAGCTTTTGTTAATCAAGGGTTTGAATTTTAATTTTTAAAGAAAACTGTTTCACTTTATGGTTTCGTAAAGTATATGTATGATATATCTACTTTATGTATTATCTAAAAATTCGTATGTTCTTTGGTTACTAAAAACGTATGATGAACTCCTCTAAATTTTTGGAAAATATTTGTTAAGATAAATTCCTAAGTCTTTATGGGAAAAATCATTTCTTACAAGACAAAATTTATTTTGGAAAAGAACTCTCAATTTCTCTTTTTATTTAAGAAAATCTTATGATACAACATCAATATTTCCATACATGGACATGAATATGTAGTATGAGAATATGTAAATATAAGAAAGACATAATAAGCAATATAATAAGCAAGTTAATATATCAAGTATTGGGAATTGTAGCTTCATCAGGGCAACCCGAGACTAAGAATAGACTAGTCCCAAAAAGAGAAAAAGAAAAAAAAAAAGCAATAATAATAGCAAGTTAGAGATAGTTAGTGAGCATTAGGCTCTAAAAATATAGATATACATATACTTAATAATATATATAAAGTTAGATTAGAGTATAATAACAACAATAATATCATTAGTAATCAGCATATGTATAAGCATAATAACAACAAAGAAAAATTGGAATTTCATATACAAGAGCAAAACATGAACATTTTGTTGCTTTTACTACTCATATGAGTTTCAAAATAATACAATGGTCATGCTAGTTACATGACATGGGTAAATAAAATAAGATTAGAAGTTTTACCTAAAGTGTTTATGGTATAAGAAGAAGGTGGTAGATGAATGGGATATTATGTAGGTAGTAGAAAATAGTAGATGGTTTGTGCATAGAGGAGGATTTTTTGAGTGATTGGTGAAAGGGAGTTTTGGTAGAGAGAAATTGTTGTGGAGAGTATTTGTGAAATGAATTTGAGAGACTTTTGTTATGTGTAAAGATGGTGTGAAAGAAGTGAAGGGAAAAAAAGGTATTTATAGAAATTTTAGAGTGGAAATTAGATATAATAAAGTAAATTGAAAAAAAAATACTTGATGGAAGAGAGAGGATGTAGCGTCGGCCACTATTGAGGGAAGAGAGAGAGTGAATTATTTTGTTTATTTTGTTATAAAAAGTAATAAAGATGTGAAGTATGATCAATGCAAAGGTGTATTGGAAATGAAGAAAGTAGAAAAATAGGTATGTAGGTAGTAAGAATAGGTTGTAAGGTAAAGTAGAAATAAATGAATAGTAATGAATAGTAGTATAGGATAATGAATAGTAAAGAAGACTAATAATATACTGGTAGTAAAAAAAATACATATATAAATGCAATATCTGTTATTTTTAGTTACGGAAAAACTATAAAACTTATATTTTTAAAATCCTTGTGTTAATTTGGTCCTAATGGTGTTATCGAAATATTTTTACTATTCTAAACCCCGGGACATGCTTTTCAAGAGTTGATCCCGTTTGGGTCCAAAGGACACTACAAATTAGTGAGTTTGATTTTTTTTTTACGTTTCCTTATATTATTATGAATTATTATCACTAATCATTTTAACTTCATTTTCTAGGGCTAAAGAATGCAGAATTGCTGGATTTAAATTCTAGAGTTTGTACTAGTTTTTTGTTGACCTTTAAGATTTCTAGTTAACTTTTAATTCTAAGATTAAGCTTAAGATTAATCGAAATTTTAAGGGTTTACAACGTCAATACAGAACTCCACTTCCATCTTTGGTGGTAACCCTAGTAGATCTTCTAAAAAAACATTAAGGTGCTCATGCCACTAGTATCTATATAAGATTTGTCTTCTGTTTATCTTCTACCATCATGGCTGTCATAGCTACTGTTGAACTTCCCCACGACTCAGATGTAGGTAGAGCTGGAGGTCTTTGCACTTCAAGTTTATGTACAAACTAATCCCCATCTAGTAGACTTAACTCTACTACTAGGTTGTGATAGTGAATACTTCACCAGCCAATCCACTCCAAAGATGATATCAAAATCTATCATATCCAAGACTGTTAGACTTACAGGTAGATGTCTACCCTCTATCTCTATATCCACATCTCTAGAATCCTAGTTCAACATAGCTCCACTCCCCAAAGGTGTGTTCACAGATAAACATCTAGACATGCATTCACCATACACACCACATATAAATACAAAAGATTCAGATATACATGAGAATCTTGCACTAGTATAAAAAAGAACATAAGCACTATGCAGGAGTATAGGGAGCATAGCTGCAATAGTTTCTATGCTGGAGGTATCTCTATGCTAAAGAGCATAAATTTTAGTTGGTGCTCTTTGTCCTTAACCACCCAAAGATTAACCTATTTGAACTCCTATAACTATTTGCGTTCCAGACTCTTTGTAGTCTATGGCCTTATGCCCTCTTTGCCCACATTTGAAACAGTACACTTGTGAAATAGCTTTTTTTTGTGCAGAATCCGATGCTATGCCCAACCTTGTCACATCTAAAACAAGCATTCTTAGGCCATTTGCAATCTTTAATATCATGAGGCCTAAGGCATCTGATACACTTCTTTTCAGTGCGCTGGATTACTGTGCTGATTTAATGAGTCATAAGCCTCTTCCCCCTATCTTGGGGAAGGATACGGGAAGTTGGTCTCTTTCTTAAATAGATCTAACCTCTCTGTGGCTTACGACTCTTCATCTTGTTCAACCCTTGCTTAATTATCTTAGCTTTGTCGATCATAGCTGAGTAGTTGGTCAAATCCATCAAATTCACCTAGTGTTGTAGCTTAGGCTCCAACCCAGTAATTAATCTACTTACTTTAGCCTCTTTAGTTTCTTTCAAAGGATTTAGTAGAAACCGCATAAGCCTATTTAGTTCAACTTCATACTCTTCAATAGTCATCTTACCCTGCTGTAAAGTGTAGTACTCTTGCAGCATCTGTTGTTTTACACTTTCAAGGAAAAACTCCCTATAGAAGACCTACTAGGACCTGCCTTAGGTAACAACTCCAACCATATGTCTCTTGGTGCTTAACCACCAATTATTTGCTCTTCCAGTTAGCAAATATGAAGTATATTCCACTTTCTTATTTCTCAGTTATGTCCAAAAGCAGAAAATATCTTCTCTACCTCTTCCATCCATAGCTGAGAATCTAAAGGTCTTCTAGGTGTTGGTTCAAAATTGTAGACCAGATTTGCAAACTTGTTCAAACTCACCACATCTGTCTGCTTTGCACCATTTCCACCATTTCCATTTTGTCTTAGAGTCTTTTGTCTTTAGGCTTCAGCATTAACTTGTATCAGTTCTACAACTTGATGCATAGTCTAATGTTGCTGGGTTACAACTCCCAACAAAGTATTCATTGCCTGAATCAACTAAGCAAAGTCCACAAGTACCTATTGTCCTACAGGTAGGGGCAGTTATGGTAGTAGATCTTGTGGTAACTAATTTACAAGTACCTGAATTAAAGGTGGTTAGTTTTGTAGTGGTTGTCCTCTATCGACTTCTTCCTCACCAGCTCTTGAGGAACCAACATCAAGAACATTCCTTCTAGGTAGCATTCTCATAGGTTAAACACAAAAAACATAACAAAATGGATATAACATGCAATAAAGATCAAAACACTATAGATACTATAAGATAACAACATATAAACTAGATAAGCAACCCTAACCAATTGCTACCCCTCTCGTTATTGCTCACCATCCTAAGGATTTCATAACTTAGATCTCTTAAGATTCAAAACCAGGCTCTGATACCAATTGAGCTATAACACCCTAAATTGAAGGCATTACAACCTACCACGGGCTTTCTCTTGAGAAGAACATATTAAGGCTATTAATCCACTAATCCACAAATCATAACCATATAACTTCAAACTTTCAAATAAAAGGGTACTTGTTTAAAACATCTCATATAACAATCTTTAACAAAACCTAGTTGGCATAAAGCAAAGCCAACTTAAAACAAACTTAAAAAATAAAAGGAAGTCTCATAATAAAAACCAGAAACATAAAACTTTAAATTCTTAAAAACATATAAACTTCTTAAGTTCTTTGATTGTCTATCTCAAACCTAGAAAATCTAAACTTCAGTATAAAAGTCAAGTTCACTATCGTTCACTCCATAGTCCACATAAACGTCATAGCTTAACAGATCGAAACTACTAGATCTTCACTTGTTCCTAAAAGAAATGAAGGAATGAGCACAAAGGCCTAGTACGCCACACCACATACACATAAATATGAACAAGTATTAAACAATTTTATATACAACCGAAAAACTCATGCAACAACCATAGATTATTATCTTTTATTAGCCAGCAGACAACATAGTTCAGAACCATTGCATATCAGTCTCGAACCTGGAGTAGCTCATGCCTCCATAAAAATAACTAGTATAGAAAATAAGTAATATACATATATATTCCCACACACCTAAAGTACTATAATTGTACTACTCCTAGACTACCAGAATTATCTATGCGCACAAGTTCACTCTGGACAACCTGATGGAAATATGGCTCATGGATCAAGAGTAGACCCGTTTGTGATTCCACTTGGACCAACTTCAAGAACTTAGGCTAAGCGATTCAAAGAAGCACTCAACAAGTTGATTCAAAAGGTTCAAGAAGAGGAGTCGCATGTTCGTGCCATCCGAGATGACCCTAAACTAATCAATATCGTTAAGGCGAGCTCGAGATTGAATCAAAACAAGTTTCAAGCGGAATGGACCAAAGCTAGCAAGTAAGCTGCCAGCCTATCTTGGATCGCCGCCAGCCTATATGTGATGGAAGCCAGCAAAGAAAAAGAAGATGTCGGACAGCCTATGTTGGAGTACTTAACGCCGCCGGCCGAAAGGGGTACGTTGCCTGCGTATGTGGGAAAGCCGCCAGCCTCTGTTCACATTGAATTTTATTTCCGAATTAAAATGTCTGCCAGCTTTGTAAATAGGCTACCAGCTTATATTTTATTATGAATCATTTATTATTTTATGTCTTTAGGGTTTCCTTTTTCTTGTTTTATAAACTCTTTTAGTTGTATGAATAGATTATTAGACCATTGAATGAAAATAGAGATTTTCTCTTGGGTTTTTAACAGAACATTTTTGAACTTATTGGATTTGTCCGTGGCATTCATACTTTTGACTTATCAATTGAAATCTCCATATTTGATTGTGGCATCTTCTATCTATACCAAGGTTCTTGCCTCCATATAGGCAACGGGGCGTGGTTTCCATACAAATACAAACGGTCTTGGGGTTTTGTATCGATCCTATTGGTATCTGATTTCATCATCTGATTAGTAGGGTTCATCTCACAACCTCACACATAGATTATTAGGGCGCCATCCTAGTAGCAATGGTCCTCCCAATCTATTAGACCTAGCCATAGACAAGTAGTAGAAAAAAATTTAAAATCTTTACATCATTGGATTCATTTGTAAAATTCTAATACTACCAATCACAAGCAGCAAACAAGATAAGGTCATACCTAAAATGGCTTTCTAGGAATATAAATCCTAATTTACTAACCATACCTGATCACAAAATCAAAATTAATTCAAAACATGTTCTTATAAAACAATGATATCCTTATCATCATCGAAACCCTAATTTGAAAGGAACTATAATTCTAGGTTTATACATGCCTTCCTCCTTAGGTTGTAATTCACAAATTCTCAAATCCTTGATTTAAGGTTTTCTCCAAATTTCTTCTAAAACTTGACTTCCTTCAATACAATTTAAGCAATACTAAGAAAATTTACTCTTTTATGTCACCACAAGGATAGAAAAGATTTACACTTACCTAGAATTTTGAATCTTGATCCTTATTGATTGTAGAACACAAATCACCCACAAAACTTAAGGTTTTTCTACAATTCTCCTTTCAAAATCCAAAGGAAAAATTTAGGGAAAGGCCATTCCCTTTAAATCTTCTATGAATTGAAGAGGATAAACTTTCCTTGATTTTGGATGTTGATCTTCCTTGATGCTAAGATCATCTGAAGAGCGGTCTTGGAGATAAATCTACGCCTAGGAATGACTTTGGAGAAGAGGGGAGGCTAGGTTATAAAGAAAACATGAAAAACCCTTTAATTTTCCAAATAGGAAAGGCTGGCATCTTAGAGCTCTTGGATCTATTTTTTCTTCATGTAGGCTAGTTATATACTAGTAGGGTATAGCTTCAAAGCCAACGCATTGGATTGAAGGCTGGCAGCTTTTCTCCTGGCCCATCTGTCTTCCATTTCATCTTTTCATCTTCAATCACATGCCTATCAAATGACAAAAGATTTAATTATACTTTAGGAAAAACCATAAAACCTAAATCAAATAACACTTTTTCCCTTCATTATAAATCATTTTACTTTATATTACATATCCCATAAGGAACCTGTATTACTGAAAATATTGAATAGTCATCATTGCTTAATAAATATTGGAATTGGTTTTTCCCTAAAATATTAATTCCTATTGCATCTTTTCCATGTGATTCCATTACAATCTTATCATTTGGCAAATTACACAAATAATAAATGAAAGATCAAAGCTTATAGTGAGCGAGTCAACTCAAGGAGATCATAATAGATAAATTGCTATCAAGCTTGAAAAGGCTATCTGTCACTTCCCTATCAGAGTACCCTAGCAGTATCGATGAGTTATGTATCAAACTAGAGTCATAGATATTTATATTGAACCATATGAGGCTTTCAAAAAAGCACATGGGCATTATAAAACTAGATGCCTCTATGGTGTGGATAGTTATAACAAAATTGAAAGGTTAATTGTCATGCCTCAAGGGGTACCCTAAACATAACAGTCTGCCACACTCAATATTAAAGTTTAAGTATGATAACCTTAGTCATTCCCAGAAACTTCGATATTAAGTGTAAGGCATGCTCTCATAAATTTAGAGGACCATACATGGAATTATGAAGCTTAAGAAGATATAATAACAAATTAAGAAAATAGGATTCATAATATTTATTTATTCAAAACAATAGTCTTACAAATCTTAGGGGCATTCCCCATCCACAAATAACTATAATCTATAAAAAAAAATATTTCTATGAAGTCTATATCTTATTCAACACTAAACTTCATCTAGAAATTCCTTAACCAAAAAGGAAAATACTTGGCTGCAGGGTCCACATGGCCTCAACCACAAATAGGTAAACTACAAAAGATATCTATAGAGGTATAAGCTAATAGGCTTAGTAAGAATTCCATAAATAACTTCTTGTGAAATGAAAATTCAAACAAGTTATTTAAGCAGACAAATGAAATGCAACATACACGTGGGCAACAAGGCATATAGTTTTTTGGGAACTATATGTTGAATGGATTTACACCCTCCATTCGGGGTTTGGTGATACGTAACCTCAAAAAAAGTAGTTTTAGTTAAAAATTATGCTTTCGATCAATACCGCTAAATATATTAAGTCTACTTGATTTAAGCCATGCTTTCGAACTTCCGCCAAGCATTGAATTCCATGTCGCTAAGCAATCGCTTTCGATCATAACCGCTAAGTGTTGCTTTCGACCTGAGCTACCATCCTTCTCATCCAAGGATAATAACCCAATGCAATGTGACTCACTTCGTGGTATGTATGAATCAATTTACTTATGATATCATAGCATCATTATTATCAAATTTAAGGTGATCATAGAATTTCATACAAATCAAGTGTTATACTAAAACAAACATTTAATCAATTCTGGCCTTGATATTCTTAAGATCCTTTCAACGAAATTTTCGCATACATATCAATTTGTCTTTTTCTTAATTCTAATGCAACTAAATTACAAGCACAATCAAGTAAAGCACTTTAAGGAAATAAACTCACGATGCCATATCGACACTTTTCTAAACGGATGGGTCGTTCACACAATCTACTTAGTCGAAATAATCCTCGGGGTATGGGTACCCTTCCTTGAAATCACCTAATCAAGGAAAATACCAAAAATGAGTATTTCTTGATGACTTTCTTGAATTTTGACGAAACAATATCATAAGAACATCAAAGTTCGTATAAAAGAGAATTTCAATTTAAAATAGCCATAACTTGGTCATTTTAACTCGGAATCGCGCATATAATATATCGAATTCTACCTACTTGAAAAGATCTATCCATTTCTAAAACTATTCTTATCAAACTAGATCATTTAGGCTGTGAAACAATGTGATCAGATTCACTATGAATTTTCCCTAACCCAAAAGCAATTTGTTTCAAATATTAAATCATTAAAAAATTGTTTGATAAATACTTATTTATCTATATAGTTGAAAAATTCCTTTTTCATAGATACGTAGCTCATATTTTATCCATGCTCAAGTATTTGTTGTCTATCCATGTTTCTTGGGTAAAACAATGTTAATTAAGAGCTATAATTTACAAGAAATCCATTTTGTAAATCCTTTAAAATGAATATTTTGATTTCCTTTGTTTTCAGAAAAATCACTTTATGCTTATCTTACTATTTTTCCTAAATGACTTTTCGATAAAAAAAAAATTTCTTCTGTTCTAAATTCTCAATATTAGTGCTACTTTTTCTATTTGTTTTCTTTAACTATTTATTTGAAAAATCTTGGTTTTGAAAACTCTCATTTTCGGTTTAATGGGTTTCCTTATATTATGTTTTTATGAAAATATTTTAGTACCAAAATCATCTTCTTTTAAGAAAACAAAGTAATATAAAAATGATTCAAAAAGCTTTTTCAAGAAAATTTTTAGTGAGTTCTTCTTAAAACTTGGAAAAGAATAACTTTACTTTTGTTAAAACATAGAATTTATTTTTTATATAAAACCATTCTTATGTAATAAAATCTCCTTTTTGTCAAGTATTATTGAAGGTTTAAAGATTTGGATAATAATCTTAATGGGCATGATTATGAGAAATAATAACAAGCAAAAATAACATAAATAATAAATAAAGTCAAGTATTGGGAGTCTTAGCTTCTTCAAGGATCCTAGGACTTAGTACACTAGTCCCAAAAGAAGGAAATAAAATAAAAAGAAAAATTATTTTGACTTGATGAGGTCAAGTCTAAGACTAGAGACTAGTCTTAAAACAATAAGAAATAAATAAATTGCAATGGAAGAAATAAATAAATTACTTTGCATGAAAATAAATAAATTGAAAATGAGCTTATGTACTCTAAAGAATATATATATATGTGTGTAGATATATAATAATACTTAGTTAGATATAATAACAATAATAATATGAACAATGTAAAATAACAACATAAACATAAATAGATATTCATGAACAAGAATAACACATGAACATAGTGTAGCTTCCATAATATTTAGTTTATGGAAACTCACACCATGGTCATGTAAAGTTACATGACATGAGAAGAAAGAATATATGAAGAAAAGTTTACCTAAAGAAGGTTTTTGAAGTATTATGTGGGAATGGGTTTTGTGTATGTAGAAAGTGGTTTGAGATTATTTTGAGAGAGTACTTGGAGAGAGTATTCAGAGGAAAATTTGAGAGAGATTTGGTAGTAAATTTGTGGGTAGTAATTATGTGAAAGAAGTGAAAGAGGAGAGGGGTATTTATAGGAAATAAGGAGTGAATTTTTGTGTGATTTAAATTAAAGAAAAAAACAAAATGAGGGAGAGAGGCCGAGGGGGAGGGGTTGGGTGGTGGGCGCCGGCCATGAGTAATGAGAGAGGAGAGAGAGTTTTTATTTTATATTTTTATTGATTAAATGAAGTAATAAGTAAGGTAGATGTGAAATAAAGTTATGGAAAAGGTAAAACGTAAAGATAATATGTTATAGTGTTGTAAAAGCAGGTGTTAGAAAAAGTAGAGATAAAAGAATAGTGTAGAATAGTAGTGAATAGTATAATGTAAAGTAGATATGACTAATAAAGTACATGTAGGAAAAAAATATGTGTATAATTGGGATATTTGTTATTTTTACTTACTAAAAAATTATAAAATTGATATTTTTGAAAACCTTACATTTTTACGAGTCTAACAATATATTTAGAATATTTTTACCATCCTGAGCCCGCGACACGTTTTTCAAGAACTGTATCCGTTTGTGTTCAAAACGATTTACGGTTTTACTAATCTGATCTTTTTAAGCTTCCTTATGTAATTACGAACTATTCTACATATTAATCTCTTACTTACTTTCTCAGGGTTGCTTATACTAGATTACTGGACTTAAATTATTTCGTCTAATTAGGGTTTTGTTGACTTTAGGGTTTCCGATTGACTTTCCAATTTAAGGTTTAAGCTAAACTGATCTCAAAACTTTGGGGGTTCACATTAATTATGATAAGAAATATTGCATACATATAGATCATATACAAGAATAACATTACATACCACTTGCATTGAGTTCTTACTATGACATCGAAATGATACAAATATTGTTCTTAGATCATTCTTTACACAAAATACTATGCTATTTCTTCGGTCCATTTCTTGAATCCTTTGCTAACTTATATCAACATCAACTTCTAAGTATAGATTAAAGCTAATGATCCTTGTAACCAAACAAATCTATAGGAGGGTGAGTAAATCACAGCTTAGTGAATAATTATAGCTTAACACTTATCACATAGAATCAAATAAGTTTGTTTAACAAGCATATACAATGCAACAATCAACCATATTTAATAGGTACAAGCTTGGATAACTAGAATCCAAAAGTATGTTCATTTAGGCCCTCGTACTAGGGTTTCAGGAACCAATCAATAAGTAATTCACGTACAGGAGAGACTAAGAACTAAGAAAGGAGAAATATCGTTTATCTTTTCCTTTTGATTTATATTTAAGTGTCTTGGAACTCAACTTAACCTTAGAACTTAGAAACTCCACTAAGCATTAGCCATTTCACATCAATACCACAAGCAACGTTCCTTTAGGTGCCTACTTAGTTCCTATAGAATTGAACAGAATAGTGGTAACCTTATGTACAACTACGGTTTCATTCCTCTTACTAGAAAAAACTAAGCATTAACTTAAAATCGAAATGCTAGTATGTAACATGATTACCAATAAATGTAATTTATACAATCATGTAATGCATGTCCATTTAGTTTAATAGTCGAATATGATTAAGTCTAATTATTCAATGATCATAAAAATCTCAGATAATTCTCATTACACATTTCACAGTCATTATCACACAAATGGTTATCACTCTTATTATTGGAATTCCTTCTAATCATCCAAGCTTCATATAGCATTCATAATTCTCATCCCCATACAAAGCCAATTACAATTGTAATTAGAATATATGCCACTAGTTTACACACACAAACAGTGTGAAAAGATCAAAACTACTCAACTGTGCATCTTTCCTTAGTTGTCGCAATAGTCTATGGGAAAATCTTGATCTTGCTTTATGTCACATCTTGAAAGTTTATTTAGTAACAATCCTACTGTAATTACCAAGCATTTATGGGGTTGATATATATATATATATATATATGATTCATAATCATTTGATAATTACTAGGCTCACAAGATAATACCATACTTAAGAGATATTTACAAAAATGAGATTCAATTAAGTCTTTATGCTTAGGAGTATGATTCTAAACATTTTGTGTTGATTTCTTAGGAATTTCCTGCAAAACAAGCTATAAGGTAGTGAACAAATTAGTGATCAAAATCTCGTGATATATTTTAAAAGAAACCAACAAACAATTTTATTAAATGTATACAAGATCAATCAATATGCCATCCATATGATGTTGACCAGTTCATCATGAGATTAGAGAAATTAACCCGACTCTAAATGGGTTTCAAGGACTTTGACACAAATACATCTTCCATAAAACCAAGAATGTGTAATGGACTACTGTTCTCTTAAAAACTATTTAAGACTATCCATGGATAGCTTATAGCCTTTATTGTGACCCTCTCTCCTGCCACTTAGTTCAATAAAGATTAGAAGAAAAAATTCTATTGATTTCTTACGTAAATTGCCAGTTTTGATGGAAGCCGGATATTTGATGTATCGTGTACTGCGATTTTTTTTTTTGTGAAGATCTAGGTAGATTCTTAAAGTTTCATGTTTATTTAAGTGATCACTCAACTTCTCATATCACATCAAGTAATCAAAATACAATCAAACAATCAATCAATCACATGCATTCATTTGCTAATTACAATCACCATCAATATATCGAATTAAGGATTCTTTAAGAATAGTTGTAAAGCCGAACCACTTACCAAGAGGGTTTTGGTACTAAGTAGATTGTTGTGAAGTGGCACTTAAAAGAATGAATTTAAAGAGTGAATTAGTATTATAGTGTGTAATTTGTTATTTATTTTAATTCGATCATTTATAGAGTGCTTTTTAGTGTTATAATCTTTAATTATTTCAACTTCATTTTTTGATTATTTATAAGATTAATGTTTGTTATGGTGTTCCATTATTACCTTATTAGGTTTAATTCTATTTATCTAGTGTATAGTTTTGTAATGTAGTATAATCAAATGTTAAACTAGGAAGCATTAATTTGCAATTACTATGGATATTTAGCAATTATTATACTTATCAGTAGATGTATTTTTAGTTGTTTCTTTTAATTTAAAGTGGTCATTACTGCATATATGTATATTATTATGAAATTTCCATTTATGAAGTAATATAACATAATCATTTGAATAAATATAAGTTGTAAATAGCTAAAATATTAGGAAAAAATAGTTAAAAACTTATAACTTATGATAATAATGATATAAATATCATATAGTAGTGATATAGTAATTTGATGATTTTTAAGATTTGTTTGAGCAATTTATATTAATTATTTTGGTTTCGATATTTGAGCATTATATTAGCTATATTTGGACAAAATTATAAAAATACCAAATTTTCATGAAAAATTATAGAAAAATTTTATGTTATAACTAATATTAAAGTATACTTACTATAAAATTTTGAAGCCGAAGGAACAAGTTTTGATATTACAAATTGGCCTCATTAGATTATGAGCGACCACCACTAGTGCCACCACTAGACGGTTGTATCACCACTTCAAGCTTGTCGGACGACCTCCTCCCACTCTCAGACCTCTAAGTTTTGAATCTCATGATTTTAAGTATTTGGATGTATGTGTAGTCATTTTTCCAAGCTTTAGCGGGTATTTATAGGAAAAAATTAGGGTGTTCTTGATTTTTTTTTTTAATATCAGATGTCAAGATAAATTCATACAAAAATTACCACGTCTAGCTGACCTTTCACACGTTCATTCTGGAAGCTACATTAATTTTTGAAAAATTTTAGATAACTTTTTTTTTTTTTCCAATTCTTGACACCTAATTGCATGCATGCATTGATTTTATAAATTTTTTTATTAAAAAATTATGAAACATGTTCCTACGGTTTTTCCTAATTTTTCTTGTTTTTATAGAATTCTGATTGATATATATATGTGTTTATTCGATTGCATTTGCCATTTTGTTCGATTATTTTTGCCTTTTTATGAATAAATTGGTAAATATTTGAATTTTTCCCTAATTTTTCCAAATTCTTGAGTTCTAATTTTTTATGTGTGATTATGATATTTCATTATGCATGGAATTCTTTGTCTCTCATATTTGATATTTTGTGGCTTAATTTAGGAATTTTCAAGTTAAATTATATGTACTTTAGCACTTTTACTACTTTAATTTGACCTTATTTGATAAATTCAGTTCTTCTATTCATTGATTTTGACTAATATTTTCATGTATTTACCAATTTACAAGTCATTTTTATTTTACTAATTACAATTTACTATTGACCTTTTACCAATTTACTATTGCTACTTACCATTTACCTTTTACTAATTACTTTTACTATCTACCATTATTCATTATTTACTTTCTACTTAAGAGATTTTATTTATTTTTTTGAAATTAAATTCATTTTAGTTTGACTTTTAAGTGCTTGTTTTGAATGATTTCTTTTTCATTGAGTTTTTCATAATTCTAATACTTTCTTTCCTTATTACTTATTCTACTCAATTCCAACTATTACCTAAATTTGATTCATGCTTTGCTAACTTGGATATTTCAATATTGATTTAAGAATAATTTCACATCTACTGAAATTTAAGGTATCACATCTCTACCCCCCTTGAATTACGTTTTGTCCTCAAACCTTTAAGAATTACAAATATGTATATATTAACCTTTATATATCTTGTTTTTATCCATCAATGAAACAACTAGGGTGTTTTTCTTTCATAACAGTTTTTGGTTCTTAGGTTAAGGTTTCACTATCATTACTCCACCATTGCACTTTAACATATTCAAATTACTTATTCCTTAGTTTCTATGTACAAGTATCCATGATACATATAGGCTTAACTTCATAAGTGTAGTCATCCTGTAAATTTACATGTTCTAGCTCCGCAACCCTATGTAGACTTGCCACACACTTCTTAAGCGTTGATACATGGAAAACATTGTGGTAATTGGAGAGGTTGGGTGGTAGTATTAGATAATATACCACATTACCAACTCTTTCCAATACTTCGAATGGTCCCATATATCACAAGGTTAATTTCCCTTTTACTCCAAAGTGGTGTAGACCTTTGAATGGCATGATTTTTACATACACATAGTCTCCTATGCCAAACACCATCATTTTCCTTTTCTTATCATACCAGCTTTTTATGGCAGTCCTGAGCTTCTTTCATCATCTACTATATGATCTATACCTTATCATTCATTTGTTGTAGCATCTCCGGTCTGATTGTCGTTTGCTCATTACGTTCCTAGTATAAAGGTGATCGACACTTTCATCCGTACAACGCTTCGTAAGAAGCCATTTGGATCATAGCTTGATAGCTATTGTTATATGAAATCTTAGATTAATTGAAAATGATCATCCCAATCTCTTGAGAATTCTAATGAGCAAGCCTGCAACATATCTTTTAGTGTCTATATGGTAAGTTTTGATTGATCGTCCGTTTGCGTATGATTAGCCGAGTTGAAGTTAAGTTTGGTGCCTAGAGATTGATGTAGACTCTCCCAAAATCATGATGCAAACCACGCGTCTCTATCTAAAATTATATCGAGGGGAATGTTGGGTAATCGTACAACTTCTTTGATATAAATTCTTGCCAGTTTATCAATAGAATACTCGGTTCGTAGTAGCAAAAAGTGTGCGTTTTTTATCAAACGATCAACAGCTACCCAAATCATATCATGTTTGCTTTTGGTTTTAAGTAATGATGTGATAAAATCCATTGTGATATGATCCCATTTCCATTGAGGAATAGGCTGAGGTTTTAGCAATCGACTCAGGTGTTGAAATTCTTCTTTAACTTGTTAACAACTAGTGCATCCAGCTACAAACTCAGCAACCATTCCTAGCCACTAGAAATTCTTCTTCAAGTCTTAGTACATTTTGGTCATATCAAGATGATTAATATACCTTGAATAGTGTGCTTTGATCAGCTAAAAATAAATAGATAAAAATTGGTGTGAATACTATCAGTAAGTATATTAAATTGAATCAAATAATACAATGATGAACAGTGTACCGTTCCCACAAGGATCAATTAACTATTAAATAGTTATCAGTTTCCACTAATATTCAGGTAATCAATTTTGAAACAATTAAATGAAAAACTATTTTTAAACCTAGATTATTAATTATCACTAAGAAATGAGAGTGTTTTCACAAAAGATATATATCAATTGAATGTGGGAAAAATAGATTATTAATTATCACTAATCAAAATCGAACCATTAGCTTCCACTACACAATTTAACTGTGGAATTGAAAATACAAATATGAATCTTCCAATTCTACATTTATCTAATGCTCTAAACCAATTTTCCTTAATTCCTTAGTGAAAAATTGATTTAAAAACGTTGCATTAATCTCAATGGATAATTTCTAAATCAGACTAAATCATCTCGCTTCCACAATTGCAATTTAACCTAGATTTAAGAATTCCTACTAAACCCCAATTTCCCTTATATATTGTCAAAGTTCCTATCAACTTAGTTTAACAAGAAACACGATTTATAGTCGAAATTGCAATATGAATATTTCATAAATCTAATAATTCTATAATAGGAATACAATAATCATTTAGCTATCTAGGATTTCATCAATTTGCCACAATAATAACTTAGAAACTCATGGATTGAAACAAACAACAACAAATCAAAGTATATGCAACAAAGGAATTCATAGTCACAATCAATAATTGAAATTGCATAAACGAATAAGGTCAAAATTCACCAATTTCAATCAAAAAAATTTTGTTGCAACGCTTCAAACAAGTCTTCAATCCATTCTCCAAGTCAATTACATGGCTTCAATTGACAATCAATTAAGATCTAAAACAACTCTCTAATAACACTATTTTAGGGTTCGTATACTATTCTAAATCTAGAGGAGATGATGCTATCTTTTTGTGTCTCTCTCAAAATGAACAAACCTTAGGATTTTATAAACAAAAACCTTTGAATCGTTCAACTGTATACCGACAATTATAGATTCAATGATGGTTGCATAGACTTCTATATCGGTTGAACACTGGCAACATTAGCAATGGCTTCAATATTTTCAGTTCTGTTCTCGTTGAACACCAGACCAATACCGGCAACTTTGGAATTCATATAGCCAACATAGGATGAAAAACATAAACACCGTTAAGATCCTCAAATGTACACTAGCAGCGTACATGCCAGCCTTAATAATTTGCATTCTGATCATGAGCAATACTGACAGAACTCCGGTGGCATATATTAGAGATTTGCCTGCGTACAGTGTAAAAATTCTAGTGCTTGTGACTTTTCTTCTTCTAAACTGGCAATGCCACTTTGGCTTGTTGAAAGCTGGTTGGTCCCTTTTCAAGGCCGGTGGTGTTCCTCTTTGAATGGTTGGTGTAGGTTGAATTCTTCATTAAATTTACACAATTCTCCTTCAAACTTTGTATATTTGCAATATAAGTCCTTATATGACCTGAAATAACAATTTAAGAAGAATTAAGTATCATTTCCTTAGATTTCTACAAAATCAATAACAAATTATAACCAATTTATTCTATGTGAAGTATATAAAATATGACTTTATCAACTCTCCCACACTTGAACTTTTGCTTGTCCTCAAGCAAAACAACTAAGAAATAATTTGAAATCTGTCGTAGATAGTACAATCTTTCTATCAATCATATTTCAAGCATCTTTTCAATTTCATGACTTGCTTTGTTATAACTTGCAATTCTAGTGCCTACTGCTCTAACCAAACACATTACATGTAATTAGAGTACTTTAATCAAAATTTAGCAGCTAATCCAAACAAAACAAGTTTTAATCCAAGTGTTTAACAAAAGAATCTTCTATCCAGAAGTAGATACAAAATCCATTAAGGAAAAATACTCATTTAAACTTCATAAGACTTTTAGCATGCATATACTTTTAGCAACAAATAGTGAAAGCATATGGTATCTACTTTTCTCTTAGATATCCTTTTCTTTATTATAAGTCTTATTTCAATTAGTGCTTTTGCATTCTTTTCTTTTTCTTTTCATACAAGCATTTATTTTATTTTTGGGATTTTTTTGCCTCCGTCTTTTTGTTTTTTCAAAGTTCAACAATTTGAATTTTTGTCTTTTCTTTCTTCTCGTTATAGTGAGTTCATTGAGTCGGCACATCCCAAGTTCATCACTCAAGTGACCTGGTTTTAAAGGACCCCTAACAGCTCTTCTTCACTTTAACATTCAAGTTCAAATACTCTTAACTCAATTACCTGAGTCATTGGAGTAAAGGCTATGCTTGTTTCTTTCTTTTCTTTTGACTTTTTATAAAGGATCACTAAGTTAAAAGTTTCATCTACCTCTTTCACTAAGTGTTGAAAAGTTTTAATATAACTCAAAAGAGTTTATACAGACTAAAAATTCCTAGAAGTAGACCTGCTTATCTTTCACAGAAGGACTCAACCTACTCTCAAATTTCCAATTCTAAAGCTAAATACAAGGTGAACTTGTTCCTTAAAGATTTCACTACTTAATTTTAACTAAGTATTCTAATCACAGCAGTAGGTGAGTAAGGCACTTAAGCAAGACATTTTCCATTCTTTTTCAAATGCTTTTAACAACATTTATTGTACAATCTCAAGATTTCATGAAAAATTTTGGCCTCATTTTGCCAGATAATGCTTTAGGACAAAAAATTCAAAGTGTATAGGGTATAAAAATTCAATACAGTATAAATTCAGATGTCACATGATATTCAATCAATCAACACTTCAACATCAAAGTCATATTCATATCCATTTCATTCACCACTTCAGATTATCCCTTCCCTTACACTTAAATTAAATACTGACCTCACTATTTCTAATTCAACTTAATTAAGAGTAAAGTTATAAAAGTAAAGTAAAATCGATACTTCCCTGAGTTCATTTTATTTCAGATTCATGCATGATATTCTAGTAGCAAGAGTTTTTTAGCCCTGTAATCACTACGAAAGAGAAAACAAAGAAAAACAAAAGATCAAAAAGAAAAGGAAATTACTATCTAACTGTATAGACTAGAAGCAAATATAAAAGTTTACCCAAATGAATTAGCTGGTTAATAAGTACAGGCCATATATAAATAAAAAGCAAATAAATACCAAAGAGAGCTAGTAGGATCTCTAGCTTTCTGGCTTTATACCGGATTTGGACTCATCAAGAGATGTCTCATAAGTCATCCCCTCAGCAGCTGAGGGATTAAAACAAGAAACTGCTGTCTTGATCATATGAAAGATGGTGCTCCTAAATTTTTTGTTTTTCTTTCTTTCCTTCCTTTGTTCCACCTTTAATTCTCTAATATTTTGTATAAGTCTATCATAGGCACTCATAGTAAAAGGAGGAGGAGGCTGAGATGATGATGATGGTCTATCAGTAGGAGCTATAGATGGATTGGGGGAATCTACTGAATATTCTCTTGTATCTGCTCCTCAGTAGGCTCAACTGGAATAGGAGCTTTAATCAAACCTCAGGATCTGAATGGTCCTATAGAAATTCTTTTACATCTGATTTCCTCATCCTGCAAAAATTGTTTTGAAAATAAAGAATTCTACAACCATTCTATGAAATATCTGTATCTATTTCCTTCATTTGTTGGCCAAATCGTATCCAAGAGTTGTCTTCCTATTGTTTTTCTTTGATGTTTCTATTAAGGTAGGTTGCATTTCCAAGTTCTTTAATTTAATCTGCTATCTAGGGATTACAAATTCTATTCTCAATTGCTCAAATGCTTTAACAAACTTCATTTGAGAAGTAAGTAAAGCAACTACCTTACTGTTGCTTTTTCGACTCAAGGCATTAACGACTACGCTGGCTTGTCGAGGGTAGTAGTGAATGTCAAGATCATAGTCTTTGATTATTGCCTAAATTTGATTCATGGTTTACTAACTTAGATATTTCAATATCGATTTAAGAATAATCTTACATCTATTGAAATTCAAGGAATCACACTTTATAGTTCCTATAAAATAACACACATACATTACTGAGTATATAACTAAATAAGAATTTTCATTAGTGCCTACGTGTACTAGACTCCCATTGTAATTTTCTTTGTTTATTTTTCTTTAAGAAATTTTAAGGTTCTGTGTATAGGTAGCTACAACGATTCTGCTAGCAAATTGATGGATAAAAGTCAAGTGACAACGTCCCTTGCAAGGTTTAAGGCGTAGCACCCAGGAAAGCAAAATGAATTTGAAAATCTGGTTGAAGAAATCCCTTACAAAAGTTACAATTTTAATCACAAGATAAATTGCGAGCATTATTGTGATTGTTGTTAAATAGGGCAAAGGATCGTGGTTATTCGTATATCTCATAGCTTAAACCACGGGGTCAATTGTGGGCATGGGTGCCTTAGTTGAAGTGTAAGAATTTTCTTTAAATCTCCTCCTATTAATCATTATTGTAGCATACATGTATTGATCACAACCATAATTATCTTGTTTTGTGTGTGTGTGTTTGTCACTAGGTCTTCCTCTTTTTCTCCTACTCAATTGATGGCTTTCAATAGGACTAGCCAACTTGGGTTTCTTGTTGTTACTCTTATAATCCAAGAGGGCCCTCCCATTACAAGCTAACTATTGGGCTCAAGGCCTATACTAGCCATCGAATAACATATTTTGAAATAAGGTGTAAATGGACTTAACATATAATTGATCAAATAACTAAATAAATTTAGCCCAACTAATATATCTCATCAAACTTATTATTTAACCATAAATCCAAACAATTAATGACAACCCAATATATTGGAAATTTTCCAATATTATCCCACTTTGGCAACATTAATTTTAATCTCAAATATGTTAAATAACATAACTCAAATGTGGCCATAATTATCTCTGTAAACCCCTAATTTTTAGGGTAATTTCAAGCTTAAATCCTAAGCCGGAAAGTTAATCGGAAACCATAAGTCAACAAATCCCAAGAAACCCTAGCAGTTTAGATCCGGCAATCCCGTGTTCTTAAACCAAGAAGTTGAAATATGAGCAGAGAGTATAGATTTTAGGATGCTTAAAAATATCAGATTAGTAAATTTTCGACCTATTTCGAACCCGATCGGATATAAACTTTGAAAAGCTTGTCTCGGGGCTCGAGATACTAAAAATATGTTATTAGCACTGTTAGACTCGTAATTTCATAAGATTTCCAAATATATCAGTTATATAATTTTTTGGGTTATAAAAGTTACAGTTATAGTCTTTTTATCGTATTTTCATTACTACTGGTAATTTGATTGTCTAATCTACTTTTTAATTTCTAATCATACTATTCACAAGTACAACCACACATACCCTATTCTTACATCCTTATAACCTATTCTTACAATATTACATCATTTTCCTTACATTTACTTTTCCAATACATTTGATTACTTAAATTACTTTTAAATTTGAATTTATTACACAAAACAAATATCAAACATATCTCTCACTCCTCCTTTTTCAAACCGGCACCCCCCCTTGCTCACTCTCAATTTGTTTTATTTTTCTTTCTTTTATACTACACAAACCCTAGTCCACTTTTCTATAAATACTCCTTTATACCTTTCACTTTTCATTTTCTCTCCTTTCTCTCCAAAACAAACCCTTGCAAATTTTTTTTTCTCTCCCTCTCTTCCTCTCCATGCCGCGACCCCTACATACACACGCGCGCACACACACACACACACATTTTTCTTCTTCAAGTTTCTTGTTCCAAACCATCTAATAAGTAATAGATCTACACTTTACCACAATAAAACATGTAATGGCAAGATCCTACATGTGTGATTCCACTCAAAATCCCCATGAGCTTTATGCTAGGGATTTGGAAACACTTAAACATGATATTATTTCCATCAGAATGTTGTAGATCTTGTTATTTAAGTTGTTTTGCTATTATTTTGCTTTATTATTGTTTTATGTTGTTAATATTGGTGTTTTGTGCATATATTCATTATTTAACCTTATCTACATAATGATCATAGTGCATTTGCATTTACGACTTGTATAATAAACTAGATCTAGTTGTTTTTAGTACATAAATGCCTCAGATTTTTGTTTTACATACATAAAGTACTTGTAGTAGCTTAATAATAGTGAGAAGATGTTAGAAAGTCTAAGATCTATTTTAGTTTCAACAAAAATGGTTTTTGGAAATTCGGACAAAAAAGGAACCCTATTTAGAAAAGCTTTTTTCAACTTCAAAATAAGTATTTTACATTAAAAATGAAAGGCCTAGGGAATGGGTATCATAAATGAGTGGTTTTGATGAGTAAATCTTAGATCTACTGAGGGATATTTTCAAAACAAGAAAAGTTTACAAAAGCTATGTTAGCATTATGTTTCAAGTCAACAACAAACTTAAACTTCGTAATAAGGAAAGCTTGATATGTGAACACCTATTTTTCAACCCCAAAAAAAGATTTTTATTAAAGAAATGAAAGCCTTAAGGGTAGGTTGATTAGAATTGATTTTAGAAATATTAAATGAGATTTACATAAGAAACAATCTCAAATATAAATTTCAAAATTCGGATTTAGAAATGACCTCTATTTAAATACCTATTTCCAAATGCCAAAATGAGGATTTAATGGAAAAATAGAAGTTTTAGGGAATACATGTAATAAAGACCTAATTTTGACAAGGATAAATGAAATTTATCAAAGTATAATCCTAAAACAATGAAATATTTCAAAGTATAGATTAAACAATGTTTTCATTTCTTAAAATTTTGTAAAATTCATAACTAGGTAAGCCCCCTATTTAAACATCTATTTTCCAACAATGAAGAATTTTATTAAAATAATGAAGTTGCTAGGCATATAGGTCATTAAGGTTGAGTTTTGATAAAAGCAAGTGTGATTTTGCAAGGAGTAAAACTAGTTTTCTTAAATCTAGTATTTTCAAAAGTTTTGCAAAGCAAAAGTTTCTAAAAGAATCCTTGATATCATATATCATTGAGGAGATACATATAGATAGCTCATCTCATGACATTCATGACAATAATTTGTAGGTAAGGCATGTACATATAATGCACTTGTTAGAAACAAGATAGGAAAATAGTGTCTTACATACCTTATGGAGCGTTGTCTAAGTACAGAGGAAATATATTGACCAACACCCATGAATCATGCATGATATTGAGTTATTTATGTATATAAAAGAGTCTTTCAAGATATAATGATAGCTAAGTATCTATCAAAGCTTGAGAATGATGCTTAGATTGAAATTAAAAATTGATTTATGGGATGGGAGACTTGGTAGACTTGGGAGATGGATTAGACATTCCCGAGGATTATTACGATTAAGTGGATTTTTGCACCATGGCAAAGTGAGTTCACTATCTTTAAATTTCATGCTCTTGATTGTGCTTGTAATAATAGTTGCATTAGAACTATGAAAATATAAAATTGAAATGTGCATGTGAATTCGGTTTGATTGAATTGATGATAAGAATATCGAAATGAGAATTTTTATAAATATTCGTATGATTTAGTATAGAATTGAAGTGTCTGAAATATCTATGATTGCTTATAATTCGCTTAAATAATATGCCATGAACTTATAATTAAATTGACAATGTACCATATGTTGAGTCACATTACATTTGTTATTATACTTTTGTGGGAAGAATGCATAATAGCTAAGCAACGAGTGAGCCTGAAAACTCGAATGTTGGCATGGAATGGCCTGAATTAAAATGGAAGTGGAGTAGGCACTTGAATCAACTACAAAATTAATGAGTGGGTGGGCACCTGAATGAACCACTATATAAATGAGAAAAATTGAAATCTATGGTCGTATGGTCTGAAACACCTAACCTCGAATAGAGGGCCTAAATCCATTCAACATAGGACTCCTGGAAAGTCTTATGTATTGTATACTCACGTACTTGTGCATTTCATATGATTGTTAATATAATTTGCTTGCCCTATTGTTTGATGAAGTATTTAATTTGGAAGCGAAACTCACTAAGCTCGTAAGCTTATACCCCTATAGTTTCCTATTGCAGTACAATTATTTATGGCTATTCACGAGAGGCCACTTCCCTTAAGTACAACTTTGGAATTTAAGGAGCTTTTTGAAGAAAGGACATTAAGCATAGACTTCTAGTTAAATATTCTTAATCTTATATATATATATATATATATATATATGTTGTTGTGTAGAAACTTTTGCGGACCTAAGGACACTCAATATTTTGACAGGGCTACGCCCCTTAGATCTTTGTAATAGATTAATCTTAGTTATAACTGTTATGATTTATATTCTTATTGCTATGTATATCTTCTTAAGCTATTTCGATTTAAAGTAAGGTCCCCTATATGGTGGACGTGAGCCTTACACCCAATGTCTAAACTCATGGAATGACTAAGGTTGTTATACTTGAGTTTAAATATCAAGTGTGACAGACTGTTACGTTTATGGTATCTTTTGGGGTGTAACAATCTCTAATATAGTTTGAGAGTACACCTTCAACACAATCAAGTCCAACAAAAATCACATATATTGAACCATGGTAGTTGTCATGTACTCATTGTCATTGAACCTTCCATGATCACAAATATTAGAACTAATGCCGACATGGATTAAGATGTGGTATTGTAGCAGGTAATAACATAAAAATAATCCAAAAATTATACTATTACTTGTCGATCCTTTCACACATGATTTCTCAATCACACAAACACTTCAACAACAAGTCCCAATGAGAAATTCATAGGTCAATAAAACTTATTATTCATGCCTTTGAAAGAACAATAAGACATGTAATTTTAAACATATATCTCTATCATAAATGAGATATATGTTAAAATGAATTATTTTAAATATGATTTTGATAAGAGTAAAAGCTATAAAAAGATATTTGATAAAATTATAAAGAAATATGAATATATAAATCTGCCTTGTGTGTATATGTGCTATGTTTTATGCTTACATGAACAGCATTGGTGAGCTAGTGTAGGTTGGATCGATGAACTAGTCCAATGACTTCGAGCACAAGAGCCAGTCAAGCCTTAAATCAAGACGCGACAAAATGCAGCAATAAGCAACAAAACTTAGAGTACGAATTGAGAGGTTACACCGTCAAGCCAGTGCAATGGGACTAGCAATCCAATGATTCAAAGCAAAAAAGGCAGTCGAGTCCTAAAGCAAGGCACGAAGAAGAAATCTTGAGGCGTGACGTGTGAGAAGCTTAGATTGGCGAGCCGGTTTAGCCATGGATTGGTGAGCCCGTAGTCAATTAATTCGACCGTTGTGCGCATTAATTGTCATCATCTGATAGACATTATCTCCAATGATTTAAGTTTTTGAAAACTATAAATACACTTTACTTTAGAGATTCAAATAACTTTTGAGAATTTTTAAGAGCTTTCATTTGTAAATAAACAAATCAAATTTTCTTATTTAACTTTATGTTCTCTTGTTCATTATTTGTAAATCTTAAGTAAGAGAGCGGAAGTAATTTTACTACTCTGTTCTTACATTTGTAAATCTATAAAAGAGCATCTAGTGAGTGAAGGAAATATTTTATTTCCTAAAGTGCTGTGACTTGTGTATTGGTCAGCTTGAGCACGAATTTGTGGTAATTAATAAAAGTGATTGTAAACTCCTTGGTTGGAGGCGTTTGTTGATCGTGGAGAGTAGGAAGTAAGTTAAATTCACGTTCAATCTCGACTAATTTATCTATCCCTATATCTTTTATTTCCCATATCATAATTTGATTTATAATATCTACTGTTGTCAAAGCTTATTTTGATCCATTGCATAAAAAATAATTATGTGTACATTTTAAGTCAAATACTCAATTCACCCCCCTCGTCAATATTCTATAGTGCATTTTCATTTGGTATCAGAGCCTCGTCTCTATCTGTTATGTGCTTAATCGCATATGAGTATAGATCATAACATCTAATACACTAAGGTTTCTAGAGGGGAAAGCTATAAATAAACTACCGCTTCTAAGTGAGAGTAATTACCCATATTAGAAGTACAAGATGAAAATTTTTCTTAAAGCTCAAAATAGATTAATTTGAAATGTCATAGAAAATGGGCCTTTAAAATAGAAGGAAAAGAAGAACAAGATTACAATGAAGAAGACTGAAATAATTTATATTTAAATGAAATTGCTATTAATATTTTGCATTGTGGTTTGAATGAATGCCAATTTAGTGGAATATGTACGTATAATTCTGCTAAAGAAATGTAAGATGAACTGGAAAAGACTTTTGAATGAACTTCTAGATTCCGGATAAAAAAATAAGTCCTTTATGTAGGCAATTCGAAAACTTCAGAATACTTCCTAATGAAGCTATAGATAAAATGCTTAATAGATTCATTAATATCATAAACCCCTTGAGTGTATTTGGGAAGAATTTTTCTAACTTGAAAATAAATTCTAAACTTCTTAGTTCACTATCCAATGATTGGGAAGTTAAAAGAACTGCCATAGAAGAAGTACAAAATCTAAGTGCTATGAGTAAGTAAGAACTCCTTGGTGCACTCACAACACATGAGCTCATCAAGAAGTAAAGGGAAAAATCAAACAGGAAGGCTATTACTCT
Organism: Combretum micranthum; assembly: GCA_024138025.1. NCBI lineage: Eukaryota > Viridiplantae > Streptophyta > Magnoliopsida > Myrtales > Combretaceae > Combretum > Combretum micranthum. The sequence goes on from JAMXBD010001617.1 coordinate 324,160, forward strand.
AGAAGTCACAAGCCATGATTCCAGTGATGATGACGATGACGGCGACGATGATGATGATGATGAAAATGAGGAACTTGTTTTGATTGCTAAAAAGCTTAAGAAGTTCATGAGGCCCAATTTCAAGATAAAGAGAGTAGATGATGACAATAGCACATCAAGATACAAGAAGAAGGATGTGATAACCTGCTACAAATGCCATAAACCTGAACAGATCTAACAGTACTGTCTACTACTCAAGAAAGCCTCGAAAGGACCTAGAAAAGAAGATCTTATCACCACTTGGAGTGATGATGACTCAAGTGACTCGAATGAGAGAGCGTGCTTCATGGCACTAGATGATGAGGTAAGTTCTCCATCTTCTCCTTCTTATGATGAATTGTATGCAATGTATGATTAAGTATGTAGTAAGTTTGTAAAGATAGTGAAAAAGAATAGCACGCTTAAATTTTTAATGATAGAAGTAAGAGAAGAGCTAGAAATTTTTCAAACCAAGCATGAAGATATTAAAATTGAAAATAAAAAGCTACGTAAAGAAATTAATGTTCTAAAATCAAGAAATGATAAGATAGATAATACATGTAAGAAGCTAAAAATTAAAAATGATGAGTTAAACAAGATTAATGAAAAATTAATAATTGAAAATGACTTGCTTGATGTTGAAATCAAAACTATCAATAATAACAAAGTTGAATGTGCCAGCAACAGTGATAAAAGTAAAAAAGAGGTATAGGATTTAAAAAATAAAAATATAATGTTAAAAGCTAGCTTGGGTAATTCAAAAGCAATTGTAGCCAAGTTTACGAATGGTAAAAATGAATTTGAACGCACTTCTTGGAAATCAAAGGTATGACTCAAACAAAAATGAAATTTGCAAGTCCCACAAAATGTGTTTTGTAAAAGTCATTCCAGGGACATATAATTACTATGGAAAATTTGGTCATATTACACATAGTTATGTAATTAGAAAAATAATGCATTTGAATATAGAAGCAAGTTGGTTTGGATTCCTAAGAGAGAGATTCTTATTCCACCTAACCAAAAAGGACCTAAACTCAAATGGGTACTAATGAAATAATAAACTATTTTGTAGAGATCTTCAACTGGAAACAACAAATGGTACTTGGACAGCGGCTGTTGTAGACACACGACTAGAGTCGCATCCAAGTTCGCATCTCTAGACTTGAAAGATCAAAAGAGTGTTACCTTTGAAGACAATCGAAAATCAACCATTCTTGGTGTAGGTAACATTCTCAAAACAAATATTTAGTTATTAAAAAAGTTTTGCTTGATGATGATCTGAAAATAATCTCTTAGTGTTAGTCAATTGTGTGATAATGGTTTTAAAGTAACATTTCTTATAAAAAAATTTATATTGAAAGAATTGACAATAACCAAGCTTATTTTGAAGGATAAAGACAAAGAAATATTTACAAAATTAATTTAGAAGATTTAAAATCATCAAATGAAACTTGTCTACATTCTCAAAATGATAATAGTTTGCTATGGCATAGAAAATTGAGACATGCTAGCTTGGATATAATTTCAAAACTTGTTAAAAAGAATCTTGTACCAAAAATGAATTTTCAAAAGGACAAGATGTGTCAAGCATTTCAACAAGGAAAGCAAACTAAGACATCTTTTAAGTCCAAGGATATTGTTTCTACCACTAGGCCGTTAGAACTATTGCATGTGGACTTATTTGGTCCTACTCAAACTCTAAGTTTGGGAGGAAAAAAATATACTTTGATTATTGTTGATGATTTCAATGGATATACATGGACTTTCTTCCTTGTATCTATAGTTGAAACAAACAATGTCTTTTTTAGATAATACAAGAAAGCCCAAAATGAAAAGATCTAAATATTATGACAATTCGAAGTGATTGTTGGGGAGAATTTGAAAATTATGAAATGGATAATTTTTGCACTAAATATAGCATTGAACTTACTTTTTCAGCACCTAGAACTCCATAATAAAATGTGTGTAACCAAAAGAAAAACAGAACTTTAATAGAAATTGCTAGAACCATGTTGTGTGAAAATAATTTGCCAAAATAGTTTTGGGTTTAAGTTATAAATACTACTTGCAATATATTGAATAGAGTTTTTATAAGACCAATTCTAGAAAACCACCTATAAGCTTTGGAAAAGAAATAGACCTAACATATATTTTTTCCATCCTTTTGGCACTAAATGTTACATTATAAATAAATGGAAAAGAACAATTGGCTAAATTTGATGCTAAAAGTGATGAATGAATCTTTTTAAGGTATTCTTTAACAAGTAAGGCATATAGAGTTTTTAATAAAAGAACATTAATTGTTGAAGAATTTATACATGTTGCTTTTGATGATTCTTTACCTAATTTATCCTCAAATGATGATGTGGATGTTGTTTGTGCTTATTTGAATAGATTTTCTCTTGAAAATAATAATAAAGAAGATAATAAACATAAAATGGATGTACATGAATCTACTAATCATTATCTACCTAAAGAATGGAAATATGCAAAATCACATCCAAAAGATCTAATTATTAATGAACCTTCTAATAAAGTACAAACAAGATCATCTTTAAGGATTATGAGTAATCATGTTTTTCTATCACGAACTGAGCCTAAAAATATTAAAGAAGCCTTAAAAGATGAACTTTTTATAAATCCTATGCAAAAAGAATTAAATAATTTCACAAGAAATGATGTTAGGAAATTGGTTCCTAGATCTGAAAGTAGACCTATTATTAGAACCAAATGGGTATACAGAAACAAGCTTGATGAATCTAGTAAAATAACAAAAAACAAGGCTAGATTAGTTGTTAAAAGTTATAATCAAGAAGAACGAATTGACTTTGATGAGACCTTTACGTGTGTTGCTACACTAGAATCTATAAGAATGCTTTTGGCATTTGTTGCATTTGAGAATTTTACTCTTTTCCAAATGGATGTTAAAAATGCTTTCTCAAATGTTTGATAAAAAAAAGAAGTCTATGTAGAGCAACCACTAGATTTTGAGAATAATGAATTCCTTAACCATGTTTTTAAATTAAACAAAGCTCTTTATGGTCTAAAGCAAGCTCCTAAAGCTTGGTATGAAAGACTCAGTAACTTCGTTTTAAACAATGGATTTTCTAGAGGAAAAATTGATACAACTCCTATTCATAAAAAATCACAAGTCATATACATTGATTACACAAATCTATGTGGATGACATTATGTTTGGAGCTACTAATATGAGTCATATAAATGAATTTGTTGAATCCATGAAGAATGAGTGTGAGATGAGCAAGATAGGAGAATTCAATTATTTTCTAAGTCTTCAAATAAAGCAATCAAACAATGGAACCTTCATCAATCAATCAAAATATCCAAAATATATGTTGAAATAGTTTAAAATAGATAATTGCAAAATAAAACCTACACTTATGAGTATAAATGTAAAACTTGACAAAGAAGAAAATGGGAAAAATAAGTGTGAAAAGCTTTATAAAGGTATGATAAGTAGTTTGTTATATTTAATAGCTTCAAGACCTATCGGTGTGTGTATGTGCACGATTTCAAACTTGCCTAAAAGAATCACACTTGAATGCAGTAAAACGCATATTTAAATATCTTACACACACTATTGAAATTGACTTGTGGTATCCAAAGTTTATCTCTTTTACTTTAGTTGGATACTCTGAGGCTAACTTTGCTGGGTGCAAAGTTGATAGGAAAAGCACAAACGGCACATGCTACTTTCTTGGAAATTTTCTAATATCTTGACACTCAAAGAAGCAAAATTCAATTGCACTTTCAATTGCCGAAGCTGAGTATATAGCTATTGTGCACAAGTTTTATGGGTGAAACAAACTTTACTTGTGGTTTGTGTTAGTGTGATTGATGTGTGAAATTTAAAGTTCAATTTTCACTAATCATTGACTGAGTTTTTCAAATTTGTAAATGTTTTCTAAATCAACAACTATGGTCTTATAGGGCAAACACACCCCTCAAATGTAGTATAGATAATGATTTAGGACAGTCCTAAGGGAATGGTTGACCGCTAATATACTTTCAATCCCATTAATTGTCTAGCCAAAGAAAGGTTTTAGAAAAACATAAAGAAAAATAAACTATGCTAAGTTAGAAATACTCACAATGTTTAATAAGTAAAACGAGAAATAAGCCTGTAATTTCTATGAAATAGTAGCTTAGGGTTACTTCACCAATTCCTTATCAGAATGACATCTTAAGAACAACATCTTAAAAGCTGCTTGAAATGGTGTATTCATATTGTTGGATCCTCTAATTTAAACCAAAGCTTCTCTTGAAGTCATTAGTTCTAGATCTAGCTAAAATTAGTAATCCGAAGTTTCAATTAGACCTGAATAAAGAGTAGGAATCCATTGTTTTGAAAAGACAACTCAACGAATTTTTTAAAATAGTGACATAAAGTTTTCACCCATTCCTCTATAGAGATAGTCAAGATCGACTTCAATCAGTAACCACAGATTTATTCAATTGAATGATTTCTCAATCTATCAATTAAAATCAATCGTGGATCTAAAAGAATGCACCATTCCTTTGAAAACCACAAGTTAAGTTCAAGTTACTAATTACAAACACCCAATTAAATTTACTTGAAAGTGCATGAAATCAAACCGAATCAGGAATTGGATTCATAATCCCTAAGCTATAAGTTTTATTTCTCCATGGATTCATCAAATAAGAAGATATAAAACAAATTTGAAAAATAAATCAATTA